>CM076581.1:487928877-488022431 GCA_034641835.2 Pinus albicaulis
CGCCTTAACACTAACCTCTTAAATTTTGTGATTTGAGAAATCACTCCTGAAGCGATTCGATATCCATCCTCCATCTCTCGCCTTCACTTTTGCGATCTAATATTGACTGTCCATTCGCCTCCCTTGAAATTCTTCAAATAATTCTCTGCCTTAGTCGATTTTTCATTTGTTTACACTGTCCCACTTTGTGACTCCAGTTTCTCCATGTTGTTCCTCCTGAGCTTGTTCTTGAGCTCATCTTTTTTATTGAATCTCATCCCAGGTTATCACACTCAACATCTACCCTTTTCATACTGATTAAATCCCTCTCTATCTCTTGGCTCTCACCTCTCTCTCTTGGCTTAATCATCTTTGTTTAATTGGCCTCTTCCTCTCGGCTCTCACCTCTTCTTGCTTATGCTATGTGTAATATCTTTGGTCCTCGATGTGTCTTGCAAATCTGATTCCCTTCTATTGTGCACTAAAGCAATTCACTACCTCTCTACTTCATCCACTGCCTTTGCTGCATTCGCTATCTCTAATGTCTCTTCTTCTTTGCTCCCTCTTCTGCCTTACTGCCTTTGGTGCCTTCTTAGTTGAATTCACTGCCTCTGCTACATTCGTTGCCTCTATTATTTTGTTGCTTCTCTGCCTTTGTTGCTTAGCCACATTCGCTGCCTCTGGTGCCTTTTCTGATAGCCTAATGCTACTCATTGCCTCTCTCCCGCTCCTCTGCCTCTCTTTTATGCTTTTCTTACTGCATTGTTGCTCAATCTTCTCATTTTCCTTATTGTTGGTTCTTCTCTGCTCCTTTGCCTTAATGATATTTCAGGTGCTTCTCCTTTGTGCTCATTTTCCAACAATGACAATATTTCCATCAAGCCTACCACTGACATCTATAAATATAGAATTGCTGCTACTCCTAGACTTCCACAACCTACAAGGTTGACACCACAATAATTGGAAGAAAAAAGAGAAAAAGGGATTTGCTACAGTTGTGATATCAAATGCACTAAAGGTCATAAGTGTGCTGAGAAGAAATTATTTTACATAGATTGTGAAGAGGAGGAATAAAATGAAAAATAAACTTCAAAAGAAGAGGATATACACCAGGAACCAACCCTAGAGAAAGAAGAAATGAGTCTGACCATATCTTGTAATACATTGGCAAGAATTTCCACTCCTCAAACTCTCAAGATAGAAGGATGTATCAAGAAGAAAAATGTAATAGTGTTTATTGATTTAGGTAGTACCCATAATTTTATTCATTGTAAGGTAGCCAACGAATTTAATTTCTTCCTATACCCAGCACTAGAGTGTCAAGTGATGGTTGAAAATGGAGGGACTCTGAATTCCTCTGAAAAATGCCATAATATCAAGCTAACCATGGGGGAATATGTATTTAATTGTCCAATGTTTTCCATTCCAATGGGAGTTGTTGATGTTGTACTAGGAGTACAATTGTTACAATATTTGGGGATGGTAGCTTTTAATTTTCAAGAAATTTTCTTGAATTTTTTTTCGGAAGGAAAGGATTTTAATTACTATGTATCGCAGGGAAGCTGGGAAAGATAATAAGCTCTAATTTTAGGACAAAGCTTCTGAAAAAAGAACAACGAGGCATAATTGCACAATTATGCTCACTAGAAGTTCCAACATCAAAATCATCTATTTCTCCAGATCTCCAAAAATTCTTAGACAATCATTCCAAGGTGTTTGAAACTCCCAAAGGACTCCCACCTATTCATGACCATTATCATGCTATTCATTTGATTCCAGGAAGTGTTCCTCCAACCATCAGGCCTTCCAAATATCCTTATCTCTAAAAGAGTGAAATTGAGCATATGATTGCAGAAATGTTAGAGGTTCATATAATTAAACCTAGTCAAAGTTCATTCTCTGCTCCAGTAGTATTATTGCATAAGAAGGATGGATCACGGCACATGTGTAAGGATCATAGGGAGCTCAATAAGCTCACTATTAAAGATAAATTTCCCATTCCTGTGATTGATGAATTATTGGATGAATTACATGGACAAAATTATTTTACCAAATTGGATCTTCATTCAAGATATCATCAAATTAGAATGAAGGTTGAAGATATTATGAAAGCAACATTTCGAACTCATGAGGGTCATTATGAATTTTTGGTCATGCCTTTTGGCCTTACCAATGCACCTTCTACATTTCAAGGGTTGATGAATTCCATTTTTAAACCCTTCCTTAGAAAATTTGTGTTAGTATTTTTTGATGATATACTAATCTACAAGAAGTCTTGGAAGGATCATGTTCAACATGTTGACAGGGTGCTCAGACTATTGGAAGAGAAACAATTATAGGAAAAAACCTCCAATTTTTCTTTGGAGTACAAGAGGTGGAATATCTGGGTCATATTGTATCTCAAGTGGGTGTTAAAGTAGACCCTAACAAAATTAAAGCCATTAAGGAATGGAAATTCCCCACAACCATAAATTAATTGCGAGGATTTCTCGAAGTAACAGGGTATTATCTGTTGAGATTGCAACAAGATGATGAGCTTAGTGGAAAGAAGTCGCCTTCACTAAGTGAGCCCGCAGGCTATTTTTGGCGCAATCTATTTTTAGACTATGTCTATTTTTAGACATATGGATCATGTTCTATGAGTTGCAGGATGCTATTTGTGGATGGTTGGTCAAGTCGGAAAAAATAGATGGACTTCTATTTTTAGACATATTGGGCAGAATCTATTTTTAGATTGCCATTCTAAAAATAGATATGTCGAATATTATTAGCTCTTAATAATATTTTGACTATAAACATTATCTTATTCTCTTGGAGCACTTCAGTTAAGTGCACAGATGTGGCACAGGAGCTGACAGAAGAAATTACGCTATTCCTGAGGGTTAATTGGAGCTATTGCATGGATACTTCAGTTAGAACTCATGTGACAGAGTTTGGTGGAGTTATTGAGGTAGTTGGTGGAGTTGTGTTCAGTTTAACTGAGTTAAACATAGTTGAGCTAGTTGTATCTAGTCTAACTGATTGATACACTAGTGAGAGTAGTGTGAATTAATTTTTAATTAATTCACTAATTATTAACTCATTAATCAACTAAACAATACATCAGTTAACTACAGTGCATGGACAGTTTCAGTGGAGACCAGTGAAGAGGTAGGTGAAATAACAGTGTGACTATCAGTTGACTATAGTGTTGCATGATTTGCAACACACAGTGGTTGGAGATGCCAATGAGGATTGCGTGAGCAAGGCTGGACCAATTCGAGTTCATTCAGAGCCATTCTTCAGCAGTGATTGCGCAGTAGAGGCAGGCTATTAGGTGGCAGAGATTGGAGCATGTGATTTGCTAGATCGGGCTTGATTAGTGTGTAGCAATTGGAGATTGTACTGAGAGCTTTGTGAGGAGATTTGTATAATGATTGTTACATGATCTCTATGACATATAATATACAGATATTTGGGGGTTTTCAGCTTTAAGCTTTCCCATAAAATGCTGTGTTCATATGTGTGATTGTTTATGGTTTTAATGTGCGCATGCGATTGTTTTTATTTCCGCAATTAATGATCAATGGTAGAAGAGATTATGTGTTGTGCATGAAGTTAAAATAGTGTGTGATCAGGAGAATCTCGGTGAATAATATATCAATTATTCAAATTTCTACATGGTATCAGAGCGATATTGATCATTGGAGAAATTGCAAAACATTGAAGCGGTTGAGTTTTGTGCTGGTGGAATTCGAATTTGCAGCAGTGTTTTCTTGGTGTCGAAGTTGAGATGTCTTTCAACGGATTGCGATTGGAGTATGCCCTTGAGGGAAACTCGAATTATATTGCATGGAAGGACAGGATGGAGGCGGTGTTGGATGACAATGGGTTGAAGGAGTTCATAGATGCAGAAATTCCAAAACCTGCTTCTAGCGATGCTGCCGCACTTGACGCATGGCAAAAGAAGATAGCAAAGTGTCGAAGAATTCTGTTGGAAGGTGTAAAGGATCACATAGTGTCCAGCCTTCATGGTAAGGCTTCTCCATTCTTGATGTGGAAAGCGTTGACAGACCTATTCCAAAGCAAGAGCGACCAGAGGAAGTTGGCGCTCAAGGATAAACTCAAGAACATAAAAATGGAGAAACGCAACAGTATGCCCAAGTACCTCACGAAGTTCATCCAATGCAAGGATGAGTTGGGAAGTGTGGGGGTGACTGTTGATGAAGAGGACTTGGTGAGCTTGGCTCTCCTTGGGCTTCTGAAGAGTTAGCATTCCTATCAGGACTCTGCCAATGGTCGAGAGAAATTGCCAGGATGGGAGCGACTTTGGTCGGATCTTGTGCAAGAGGAGATAAGGCGAAGTACCAGGGACGGATCTTCATCAAAGAACTCTGATGAAGAAAATTGCGCTTTGGCTGCCAAAGCAAAGAAGAGGAAGAGCAAGAAAGCTTCTCAATCCGGTGCGAAAGGCAAGAAGCAGGACATGTCCAAGGTGAAGTGTTTTCACTATCACCAACAAGGACATTACGCCACTACTTGTCCACAGAAGAAGAAAAATAAACAGGCTGTTGGATCTGCAGCTGGAGAGGCCTTAGCCTTGGATTTTGAGCTGGATTTTTCGCTAATCGCATGCTTGGTCTCAAGTGTGATGGGTTCAATGTGGTTTCTTGACAGTGGTGCATCTTTTCATATGATCGAAGATAAAGATTTGTTTACTGATCTGGATGAGAAAGATCTTGGAGTGCACATCGAGATGGGCGATGATGGTAGATACAGTGCGACCGGTATCGGTACCATTTCCTTTCAGAGGGAGTCTGGTAAACCCTTCGTATTGAAGGATGTGATGCATGTTCCAGGATTGATGAAGAATCTTATCTCTGTGGCGATGTTAGAAGACAAGGGATATGATGTTGTCTTTAGCAAGGGAAAGGCTTTCCTGCACAGTAAGGCAACTGGTGAAACCCAGAGGATAGGGGTTCGAGTTAAGAACCTTTATCAATTTCAGGTAGATGGCTGCGCAGCAATGGCAGGCAAGGCAGAAGGAGTGGTGAGCCGGGATGATGGCGAGTTGTGGCACCGGAGATTGGGCCACCTTCACCATGGAGCTTTGAAGATACTGCAGCAGGTTTCTACTGGGCTTCCTAAGGGTACTCTTGCGCAGTCAGATCAGTGCAAGGGGTGTACCTTGGGAAAATTTGTGAAAGCCACCTTTCACGAGAAGGATAATCGCGCCACGACGATCCTTGAGAGAATTCACACAGACGTGTGTGGACCTTTCTCAGTAGCTTCGACAGCAAAGCACAGGTATTATGTGAT
This sequence comes from Pinus albicaulis, assembly GCA_034641835.2. Lineage (NCBI taxonomy): Eukaryota > Viridiplantae > Streptophyta > Pinopsida > Pinales > Pinaceae > Pinus > Pinus albicaulis. The sequence goes on from CM076581.1 coordinate 487,934,155, forward strand.
ATTTGTTGATGATTTTTCTCGTAAGTGCTGGATATTCTTCATGTAGAAGAAGAGCGAGACATACTCAAAGTTCTGTGAGTTCAAGGCACTGGTTGAGAAAGAATCGAGGAAGCAGGTGAAGGCTCTTAGGAGCGACAATGGTGGTGAATTCATCTCTAGTGAATTCAAGGACTTTTGCAACGCAGAAGGAATTCGAAGAGAGCTCATAGCACCTCATAACCCACAGCAGAACGGGATTGCTGAGCGGAAGAACAGAACGATCGTGGGTGCTGCACGGGCGATGTTGCATGATCAGGGCCTACCCATTCACTTGTGGGCGGAGGCATGCAATACTGCAGTATATGTGCAGAATCGTTGTCCTCACAGGATACTTGGCATGAGTACACCCGAGGAGGCGTTTTCTGGTAAGAGGCCTGATATTTCCCATTTGAGGATTTTTGGTTCACCTGTTTACATTCATGTGACGAAGGATGCCAGGAAGAAGTTGGAGCCGACCGTAGAGGTTGGGATATTTGTGGGGTACACTGATATGCCCCACAACTATCGTGTGTATTTTCCAGACAGTCGCAAGACTGTTGTGCGACGGGATATCAAATTTCAAGAGGAGAAAGCCATGAAGTGTTCGCTTGAGAGGGAGCTACACTTGCATGCAGATGAGGAGCTATTAGTTCCTAAGGATGAGTCTCAGGATGTGGATCAGCCACAAGATGAGGTTCATGGAGTGGAAGAAACCACTCATGCAGTGCCAACCATAAGAGGGCGGAAGCGCACTACAGAAGCTGAGCGACTGGCTCAAGATGCAGAGAAGGTTGTAGGAGCACCTATATCACAACGCAGACAAAGACAGTCACCTGACCGGTATAATGGATACATGGCTCTTGTGAGCAAGTGTATCGTGACAGAGCCATCCTCTTTCGAGGAAGTTGTGGAGGACCCCACATGGGTAGATGCCATGGTGGAAGAGTATGATTCGATTGTCAGAAACAGTGCATGGGAGATTGTCCCGAGGCCGGAGGGGAAATCAATGGTGGGTTCGAGATGGATCTACAAAGTGAAGCAGGCAGCTGACGGGAGTGTGGAGAAGTACAAGGCAAGATTTGTTGCCCGAGGCTTTTCACAGATAGAGGGGATCGATTATGAGGAGACCTTTGCACCTGTCGCAAGGTATTCTTCCATACGGACAATTCTTGCTCTCTCAGTGCAGATGGGGTGGCACATTCATCAGATGGATGTGAAGACTGCGTTCCTCAACGGAGTCATTGAGGAGGAGGTGTACATAGAGCAGCCCGAAGGTTTCGAGATCTTCAGCAGCGAGTCGCATGTGTGTAGGCTCAAGAGAGCGCTGTATGGGTTGAAACAAGCACCTTGTGCTTGGTACACACGGATAGACAGTTATTTCACCAGACTTGGATTCTCCAAGAGTGAGGTGGATCCGAACCTATACCAGATTGTGGTGGAGGGTAAGTTGCTGATCATTGTACTTTATGTAGATGATTTGATTTTGACAGGTGATGAGCTGTTGATACTCTCATGAAAGGAGGATCTTGCAAAAGAGTTTGAGATGAAGGACTTGGGCCTCCTTCATTATTTCCTGGGATTGGAAATTTGGCAGCGCAGTGATGGACTATTTGTTTCTCAAGGCAAGTATGCCCGAGAGATACTGGAGAAGTTCAACATGCATGGCTGCAAGCCTGTTGATACTCCTCTTCCTGGTGGATGGAGGAAGGAGGATGCTACTTCGGTAGAGGTAGTGGATGCCACTGTTTATCGATAGTTGGTGGGGTCTCTTATGTATCTGGTCAATACATGACCTGACATATGCTATGCTATTAACCAACTTTCACAAGCTATGGTTAAGCCTACCAAGCTCTTTTTGAAGGCAAGAAAGCATGTATTGAGATATCTCATAGGCACATCGGGATATGGATTATGGTACATGTTATAGCTCTGGCACTCACCTCAAATGAGAAGGTTAATCTAGGGTAACATCAAACCACGCTTAACTTGGTAGCTAGCCCTACCAGATCGAGAGAGGGCTCTCTCCTTGTAAATCTCAGCAAAAAATGGTAAGTGAGGCTTGAGATGACTTGAATGAAGGCTGATTTTAGGCTATGTATATATGTAAAAGAGTTTGTTTTTATTTCAAGGGTATTTTGTTGGATCAAAGGGAAAGGTAGATTTTGGATCTGGGGAATGAGGCTTAGTTTTTGTAGAGATCTGAATGGGGCAAGGTAGGCAATTGTTTTGACGCTTCAATTTTGAATGAAATGGATAGATCAGACTAGTGAGGAGTTGAAGATGGCAAGAGGCTTTCAGGAATCCTCTTCGAACAGTTGAAAACATAGAAAATTAAACAAAACTCAAGGTAGAGCACTGCAAATCTAATGAATTCCACCTTTATTACTTGTTTGTTTAACTTAAGAAGAAATGAGAAGGAAGATGATACACATGAAACATCAGTAAACTTACAATCACAGAGAGAAATACATCATCAAAACAAATAGCCACATGGATACCAAGGAGTGCTGCAAATCCTGGTCTATTCCTTTGCCAAAATGCAGAGATGAAATGTACAATGAAGCTCAAAGCAATCCCAAGTGTCCAACCCTGAAAATGACTGAAAAACTACAAGATATAGACAAGCATAAATCATCCCCATGCCTCTAGGGGTCGAGCTCACTATTTTAGGAGCTGTTTCAACAAGATCTAAACTAAGAACTGGAAAATAGGCAGTGGAACAGCTTGCCTCTATAAGATAGGAAACTGATTCATTCAGTTATAATTCACCTTTTGATGAATGAATCTACTTCCATGAGTAAAAATTTGTCAAAATTACATCAAGATCCATGAAATTACATCAAATTACATCAATATTTTTACATATGGAAGTAATAAAGTCAAACTGGCCAAAACTAGGCGAAAAACAGAGTTATTGAGTGAAAAATGAGCCAAAATCCCTAATGCGCCGCGCCTGAAATCTCTATGTGCCGCACCACTTTGGAGCCGATTTTGAAGGCCTTCCTAGTGTCCAAATTGAGCGTATGATTTCTCGTTGGAAAGATCTATCTGTCTAATTTCCAACCCAAGTGGAATTTCTGAATTTGGTTACCATTTTCCCCTCCAAAAATGAGTTTTCCCAACACTGCTTCATGTGTGTCCAAAAAGGGGCATAAAGGTCAATTTTAGGGTGTTTTTGACCCCCCCGGCAACCCGAAACTTGTCAAAATCTCTGGGTAATGGGTAGGCATGCATAAATTTTCATGAAAAATCCAAAAATACAAATTTTTACCAAAGAGGAGCTCCCAATCATAAGTGCACGCCAAGTGGCGCGATGCATCGGGCAGGAAAATCTGTGTTAAGGCCAAAAAATCAAAATTGACAAAATGTGTCCCAAATTTCTTGAAATTTGGGTTGAATGTCCACCATCATGCGCTACGCTGGGCCAACGAAGCTTCAGCCAAAATTTGGAGTCTATCATGCCTTTTGTGACACTTTAATGCCCTCTTTAGCTTTGCCTTCAGGATCTTGATTCGTGCCTTGCAAACGTGATTTCTTGCCCAATAATGATTTTTCATGTGCCTCAACATGCTCTTTTCCTTATTTTCCTTCTCCAACAGCTTCTCCAAATGAATATTGACCCTCTCAAGCCAAGTCTCTCAATCACCCTCAATCTCTCGCTCAATGGATGTCATCTCGATTTGGCTTCTTTGGGCAGCTTGCCGGTTCTCACGGATATTTTGCAACTCCATGATAGTTTTTTGATCTTCCAACTGTTTGTTTCGCTGTTCAAGGTATTTTATAATCCATTGGTCTCTTTGCAACTTGATGGACAAAGTGTCTATCTCTGCCTTCTGCTCCTGAATATTCTCCCTCAACTTTGAGCTTGGTGAGCTAAAATCCTCATCAATGAGTATGAAACTTGTATCTTGGCCTCCTGAAGGCCCCTCATCCTGCATGTGCCTCTTACCCTTGTCCTGTACCTGTACCTGTGCTGTTGATGATGGAAGCGAGACCCCTTCCACCCCGGGTGGAGATAATGCTCGTCGAGCTGCTGCAAATAATCCTTTGGTGCTTCTCTGATAAGTAAAAAACACCGGCACACTAGTGGTCTGTGTCTCGTGACCTTCATGCTGATATGAAGGTTCACCTGCCTCATGAACAACCTCCGAAGGAACCTGTGGAGCTGTGAAGAAATCATTAGAAATGAACTCCTCCCACGAAATGCCCTACAAGCCGAGCTGATGCATAACCACAATCTTGATGAGTGCAAAGTGATAGATATTGTTGTACTGCTGCTCATGAGTTTTCCTTTGCACGAGAATGGTCATCCTCTCAATATTTTGGCACATGAAATAAGGGAGGTTCATCATCCTCACCCTGGTAAAATGCATCAATAACCTGATATGATAGGCATAGAGACGTGAAAACAGGCCCTCACAACTGAAATATCTGATAATAAGTTTCATCAGAGGAGCATAGGAATCCTTTAGGAACTGGAAGGGGAAAACTCTGCTGAGTTGTTTCACAAAACTAGGCCTGATATATGGCTCATAGTATACCCTGTCAACCTATTGTCTTTTGTTCCATTGTTCTCCAACATTTGGTATTCTGGTTGCTTGAGAGATAGTTTCCGGTGTTAAAGTGAATGTTACACTGGCAAGGGTGACTTAACCATCATGTAAATGCAATACAAACAAACGGGCCAGCTCCTGATGATGATGGACCCTAGCAACCATTTCACAAAATTGATAACATGACTGTTGTTGAAAACATGCCATGGCAAGAGGACAGGCCTGCAACTCAGCCAATGAAGTGGGCTCCTCCCTCACATGTCTGCCACTCTTATGAGGCCTTCTAGGTGCATGTAGTTCAGTGGTGGAATCACTTTCTCGGTCATAAGATGTATCGGTATATGTCTCCATGATGTCCAAGGTCTATATTGTCTTGGATGAGAAATGAAAAGTTTGGTGTCCTTGGTTTATTGCCAAATATGAGATAACAAGTGAGGGACTATGGGGGGATAGAGTAGTGGGAATGATGGACTATAATTAAGTGAAGTTTGCCACTTGAAATCTGTGATTTGATAAGTTTAGGGACATCCACTTAATTTTTTGGGATAAACTTGGGGTTTGGGGAAATTTACAAGTGGGATGGGGATAATGGGAATGGGATAGGAATGAGTGACTTAGGGATACAAGGGAAAATGGAAATGGGTTGTTGTGAGAAGATAGACAGTGAGGAGGGATGGAGGAAAAGGGAATGATTGACACCAAACCAATTTTAAAACCCTAAAGGAGCATTCTTCAAACAAAAGAATAGGGTTTGAGCAATTTTTATTTAAATTCTCATAATCAACACCAAACACATGTTCATGGCAAAGGAGAGGTCGCATGGACTTACTTGGACCAAGAGAGACCGAGTCGATTTGGAGTTTTTTAAGAAATGGCAATACACTTGCTTTCTGCCATGTGCGTCGCGCGACAAACCCAGTGCGTTGCACTCTACCAATGCGTCGCGCTGGAGTAAATTTCAACAATGGGAGCCGACCCAATGCATCTCGCTCGCCCGATGCGTCGCGACACCTGCCCAATGCGTCGCGCTCGGTAATTTCAACACAGTCAGCCCTCAATTTCTTGCTTCGCTCCTCACAATTTTTCCTTGGCTCACTGCTGTCTCTTTAGCATACAAATGAAGTTTTGAACTTGAAAATATCTTATGTATACCAAGGATTTTGATTTTTCTTTTCAAAAAACCCACTTTGCAATGTTTTTAAATTTTGACACTTTTCAAAAAATCTGTTTTGCTTCATTTTGGCTTTTTTAACTGAATGATGAGCTTTCTGTCTATCTTACAGGGAATGGATGGCATAGAGCTTTGGAAAAGGCGACGAGGGTTGCCAGTGGAGTATTATTACAACTGAAAAAACTTGAAAATCACATTGCATTTATTACATAAAGATGAAATAGACTATTTTTCTTCAAAACTCTGTTTTGAAGAAAAATCATTATTAAGCATATGATGATGAAATTTTTAGCACTGAAACCTTATTTCAGACTTCCTCATCTGCCTGCTGACCATTATTAGACATTCTGAAGACCGGATTAATGAAACCCTAGACTTAATGAGACTAAAACCCTAAAAATGATTCTTTGCCAACTATGAGACCAAAAATGACTGTAAATGATTTTAATGAACAGAAATAGGCCAGCAGGTAAAAGACATGAGGGATATGAGAAAAAATCCACTACCATCAGATGATCCATGCTCCTAATGGAATGCAGCTGACTGTACTGAGTGAGACACCTAAAATGAAATGCAACAAGAGAATTTTGATCACTAACGGAGGGATGAAGATACTGACACTAACACCACTCACCAAGAAGTAACATGGATGAACATATCGGCTCGTGATGAGACCTCCTTTCCTCCATCTTTTTCGGTTGAAATCCATTACTTTGGCTTGGTGACTAGTATCAGTAATGCCATGCATGTTAGGTCTCATGATCATGGTAGGGTCGGCTCATAATGAGACCTCCTATCCTCCCATCAATCGTTTTAAACTATGATTATAATTAACTCCAAAGGTTACTTAATAAGTGGGGAGGCGAGTCTACTCCTTAAGAGTATGGGATGGCGTGACAAGTTTTTAATGACTAATCATTACTAACTAGTTCCTCTACCCTAAAGAATAATTTAAATACGATGTCTCGGATAATGACCGAAAGGTTCTTTGAGTTAATAATACTAGCTTTCTCATGAATGGCTCATTATGATATTTACAAGAGTGGTCCGCCATAGGAGGTTTTTCATGATACCTTCTAAGAGAAACCGAAAATATATATCTCATATGACAACTCATTAGAGTGATTAATCATGGTCACTTTTGCAAAATCATGAGGTATTATAGTAAATTGTACTCAACAAGACTTACCACGGATGTATGTGTTAACAACCAATGTGGATCAATAAGTAGTTTCAGTGGCTATGCTTTGGAAGTCAAAACCCTAATAGCATTGTTGTAACATATTTATTCATGGCATTGATTTATTCCTCTATCCTACGCTATCCTAAAATCGAAGACTTCCTTTTAAGTATAATGCAACCAAGTGCGTAACAATAAAGAAATCCTACTCATGTTCAAACTTGAAAAATATATTTGAGAAAATACCCAGAACATGAGGAACCAATGCATTAACTGATGTGATGCTTAGAATTATCGAATAATAAATGAGGAGTGGGTGCTAACAATCATCCGAAAACCAAGATTCAATGGGATCCACATACTCTTGGTCATTTGATTCATGGACAACATTCGGTGTATCTTCCTTTATTACATCATGCAAATCTACCAAATTTCTTTGTTTATCTCCTAAAGCGTAGGTTGGATCGGATGGATGTTCTTTAATCTTTGCTTCGATGGTTTCTCCTCATCAAGCATGACCCATAGCTTCTCATTTTCCCTAGGCAAATATTATGGATCTTCATGAGTCTTTACTTCCGGAGGAATAGACCTATTTCTAATTTCTTCCAAAATGTGATCTTCCCGAGAAGCGGATACCCCAGCTTGCCGCTAAGATTTGAGATAGTCCTTGGAATAACATCAAACTACCCGGAATTTTCCTACTAGGGCTGGAAGGTCTTGTTACCACATGGATTAGAGTGGGGGGGTTCTTATAGCACCATGACACTAAGAAAACCAAAGAAACAAACCATGATTGTAAGTTCAGCAAGAAAATCACGGTTAAAGGCTAAATTGCAATAAAATAAGCAACCCAAGGATTACACAAAAACTCATTTTACGGTAAAGGAAAAACAAACCAGACATCACATTTTGTAGTAAAGAAAATCACACTTAAAAATTCATTTGCGAGTAAAGGAAAATAAACAAAGCATCACACTTTGAAGTAAATAAAATGACACTTAAAAAAACTAATTTGTAGTAAAAGAAAACAAACCAAGCTCGTGAGCTCTCTCGGAAACACCGTCTAGTATGCTTTCAGACAAGCAAGGGGAATCACACTAATCTAAAAAAAATCACTCGCAAAGAAAAGGGAAAAAAGCATGACAAATCTATGAGTCCTTATCCTACAATGCCTCCTCGGAAAACGAGCGCCAAAATGTTGAACGGTATAGATACAAGATTTATATACCAACGTTTAAATTTTCAATCCTCGGTTGTGTAAGCTTAAAGGCATAGCACGGAAATTCCGGAAGAATAACTCGGGGATCCGTGAAATAGAAAGAAAGCTCTTGCAAATAATTCAAAGGCATCATTCGAGAAAACAAGACTTTTCAAAGGAAAAACACAATGTCAACCTACTCCTGGCTCCTTTCTAGGTTGAGTGACTCCCTGCAAAAAAAGTCCGCACTCGATTGTCCGAGGGGACAAGGGGATGTAGATTTCATTCAAACTGAAAATCCATTCTAGGAATAAAAAAGGGAAATCATGTTCAAAGTTTCTAAAATTTTCATGCTATGTTGCAAAGAAGGAAAGCATGAAATAGAACCAAACAAGATAAATTCATTCCCTATTGATTCAAAGCTTACCACGACCTCATTGAATCATTAAATACTTTATTTTTTAAAACAAAGATATTGTATATTATATGTGCATTGCTAAAGAAATATTCAATTATGATGAAGAAATATTAATCATAACTTTCGACCACAGGGCATTCTCAAATATTTTTGTGAACACTTCACTTTGCCAATAAAACAAGATTACAATCTCTCCTCATACGATCCTCGTCATTTGAATATTAAGATTTCGGGAACGAATATTGTTTTCTCCAAATTAAAGGACCGACTTCACATCCGAAATAATGTTTTAAGGTGTTCATGAATGCTCAAATAATGCGCGATTAACTAAACCAATCGAACTCTTCATAAATAGTTGGTACCTTCATCATTGTATCCTGAAAATAAATCTCGTTATGTAGAAAATGAGATCGGGGTAAGTAACACATTGAAATTTAAGATAGATAAAAGATGCAATGAAGAAACACTCAATTTCAAAACTATGCTTTCTTGACCTCAATCTTCATATGAAAATACATTCCAAGGAAAAAAACCATATCATTAATCAAACTCAAATGATTCGACATCAAAGCATGAAAAGAGTTGTGGAATGAAATTACAAATCTCTACCAAATCACACTTTCACACTATGCATTTATCAAAACAAAATGCGAGAAAAATCCTAGGAGGTATGGGGGAAATGGACTAGTTGGTGGGCCCAAACAACCCGACTTTCGGTGCCCTGGTAAGAATTAAATCACGATCCCATAAGACTTAGAAAAAAAATATATAAATCGGATGCAAATTTGTATTAATTTGAAGTCTTGTTACGTCGGCGTAAGATATTGCGAGCTTCGCTCCGGTGGTCCCCTCTATGTATCATCCCACTCGGGAATGTGATATTCCCTTTAATCCCTTCCTTGCCTATTAAAATATCTCTATCAATCTCTCCAAAAAAATTATCCCCTCTACAATACAAATCCTTCTTATTTATAACGGCAGTCCCCCTAATTATCCGGATTAAAGGTTGGGAAACGCATACTATTTTAGAGTTTAAAACCGATTCTGTACAAAATAAGAAATGTGATTATTGGTTTGGATTCGTATTGATCTCGAGTTCCATAAAAAACACAACGGCCAGAGTGTCGAGCCACGAAATATCTTCCATAACGTCCATGGGAATAACACATTGTTAACAACCTCTGTGACTTCTAGAAATGGTTTGAACACGTACTTTGACCTTAGCTTTACACATTGCTTTGAAGACCTAGCTGTGATTAAGGGAACACATCACCATCTTGGACCTTTTCTCTTCAAAACCCATATGCATGTTTTCCATTATAACAATTGTATGTGTGATAATCATGGAGACAAGAGAAGGATCCGTACTTGCGTGAAAATGAACTAAAGCTGCTGGAACATGAGCCGAACGGTGAGAACATGATCTGTACACCCTGCCACAAGGATAATTTATTATTAGTGATATTTTCACACCAAATCCCTTCAAATCATTAAAACAAAGAGAATTCTCATATCAATAACATGTTACCTTTGAATGCCTCTATAAAAAGCCCAATAATGCATAAAAAGGATAATAATGACTACAAACACTAGGTGAAGTCATGAGAGTTATTTATAAAAAAGTACGAAAATATAGACAAAATGGAGGCTCAACGAGTACAAGAGGCACTCGCAAACAACTCCTCAAGAAAATAGTATAGCTCCCAAGAAAAGGATCAAGTATGATTCGACAAGTGAAAGTAACGAGAAATGGAAATTCGATCCTTTGAATATGGGAGATATACAAGCTAAGCATGAAAGGAGAGAATTAGAGGTGAAGATACAAGAATAATAACAGGGAGAAAAGGAAGAAAGTTGAGTTGCTCGGGAAGCAACATGAAGAAGAAAAGGAAAGAGGAAGAAAAGAATAAGAATGACAAAGGCTTTGTCATAGGAGGAGGAATCGACACAGAGGTTGGAGGGAAAAAAAAATTGACTTGGGATATAGAGGAAGAGTTGGATGAAGATGATAACATCCATCCCATAGATGATGGACCGGGTTCTCTCGAAGAATCTCCTCTTACGAGGGGGTTATCTCCCATTTGATGAATTGGGAATCACACATCCACTTGAATACATAGTCATGGATGTGTTTAATGTCACTTTCGATCATCTAAATAAAAGGATCATGTAGCAGAGGCAAATTTACTTCCCAAATTATCCTCAAAATATAGTCTCGGAATCTACGAGAAAAGGTGATAATTGTCAATACTAGGAGGAATCCTAGGGTAATAATGGAGGCAAATGTTCCTTTTTTCTATGGTAGCACGAGGAAAAATCTGAATATCTATAGAATTAGAATGCATGATTAAGGAGAGAGTTAGTTGCACTAAAGCAACAAGGGGAACATCTCACTATGGAAAATCAACAACTATCTTCCCACGACTTCAATACAATAGAATGGCATTCAACCACATAGGAGGAATTGGGGCCAATGGAAGATACCATGGTACAATTATATGATTAAATGATACTTCGCACTGAGGTAGTATCACCCCTTATGGTATTCAAAACAAAGAACAAAAAGTGTTGAAGCTCCTAAAAAGTGGCAAACAAAGTTGTTGATCAACTCCAGAATGGGCCACCAAATATCTAAATGTTCTGCAATAGTTTGTTAGAAAGGAAAATATTATCAGCCAAGATGTACAGAGTACATACGAGACTCCACCATCATAATTATATCCATTTGGGATAAAATTTTACCAATACTTGTTGTTGCCTATAGTCGATTGCACAATGGTTTAGGGTCTCTAGCAAAAAAAACATGGGATGCCTTCACTAGGATCACTCGGGGCATCATGCTCAAAACATCTTAACACTATTGTATAAGAAATAAAATGATGATTTTTAGGGAAAGAGAAATATAATCGAGTAAATCATAGTGTGCAATTAACTTTTAATACCACAAACATGGCCCTACGCCCATGCAGTGTCCATAACCTCGGCGAGGGTGTCTTTTGACCCTCTAAAATGCATGTGTCCCACTTGCGGAATATATATTCAAATTTATCTTATTTGGTTTCAAAAAATTAGATGAAGGCCACTACCTTGGCTTGGAAACTCGGTTGATGGCAATGCCACTCACAAGAAGTAACATGGATGAACATGTTGGCTCGTGATGAGACCTCTTGTCCTCCAACTTTTCGGTGAAAGCCATTACTCTAACTGGTGACCAGTATCGGTAATGTCATGCATGTTAGGTCTCCTAATCATGGTAGAGTCGGCTCATAATGGGACCTCCTATCCTCCCATCAATCGTTTTAAACTATGATTTTTAATTAACTCCAAAGGTAACTTAATAAGTGGGGAGAGCGATTTACTCCTTAAGAGTATAGGACGGCGTGACAAGTTTTTAATGACTAATCATTACTAGCTAGTTCCTCTACCCTAAAGAATAATTTAAATACGATGTCTCGAGATAATGATTAAAAGTTTCTTTGAGTTAATAATGCTAGCTTTCTCATGAATGGCTCATTATGATCTTTACAAGAGTGGTCGCCATAGGAGGTTTTTCAATGATACCTTCTAAGAGAAAGCTGAAAAATATATATCTCATATGACAACTTGTTAGAGTGATTAATCACGGTCACTTTTGAAAAGTCATGAGGTATTAGAGTAATTCATACTCAACAAGACTTACCACGGATGTGTGTGTTAATAACCAATGTGGATAAATAAGCAATTTCGAGTGGCTATGCTTTGGAATTCAAAACCCTAATAGCATTGTTGTAACATCTTTATTCATGGCATTGATTTATTCCTCTATCCTACCCTATCCTAAAAAGCGAAAGACTTCCTTTTAAGTATAATGCAACCATGTGCGTAACAGAAAAAAATCATACTCATGTTCAAACTTGAAAAATATATTTGAGAAAATACTAGAACATGACGGACCAATTGCATTAACTAATGTGATGCTAAGAATTGTAGAATAATAAAGGAGGAGTGGGTGCTAACAATCATTTGAAACCAAGATTCAATGGGATCCACATACTCTTGGTCATTTGATTCATGGCTAACATTAAGTGTATCTTCCTTTATTACATCATGCAAATCTTCCAAATTTCTTTGTTTATATCCTAAAGCGCAGGTCAGCTCGGATGGATGTTCTTTAATCTCTACTTCTAATGGTTTCTCCTCATCAAACATGACCCATAGCTTCTCTATTTCCCTAGGAAAATATTATGGATCTTCATGAGTCTTTACTTCGGAGGAATTGACCTATTACTAATTTATTCCAAAATGTGTTCTTCCTTAGAAGAAGAGACCCCAGTTTCACGCTTTAAGATTTGAGATAGTTCTTGGAATAACATCAAACTACTGGAATTTTACTACTAGCTAGAAGGTCCTGTTAGCACGTGGATTAGAGTGGGGGGTTCTTATAGCACCAGGGACACTAAGAAAACCAAAGAAACAAACCATGATTATAAGTTTAGCAAGAAAATCACGGTTGAAGACTAAATTGCAATAAAAGAAGCAGCAAGAATTACACAAAAACTCATTTGCGGTAAAGGAAAACAAACCGGGCATCACACTTTGCAGTAAATAAAATCACACTTAAAAACTCATTTGTAGTAAAGGAAAACAAACTAAGCATCACACTTTGTAGTAAAGAAAATCACACTTAAAAAACTCATTTTCGGTAAAAGAAAAAAAAACCAAGCTCAGTGAGCTCTTTGGCAACACCATCTAGTATGCTTCGAGAAAGCAAGGGGAATCACACTAATCTAAAAAAAATCACTCTCAAAGAAAAAGGGAAAAAAGCATGACAAATATCAAAGGCCTTATCCTACAATGCCTCCTGGCAACGGCACCAAAATGTCGAACGGTATAAATACAAGATTTATATACCAACATTTAAATTTTCAATACGGGTTGCGTAAGCTTAGAGGCATAGCACAAGAAATGCTAGAAGAATACCTCGGGGATCTGTGAAATATAAATAAAGTTCTTGCAAATAATTAAAAGGCATCATTCAAAAAATAAGATTTTTCAAAGTAAGGAAAAACACAATGTCAACCTACTCCTCCCTCCTTTACTGGGTTGGGATGACTCCTGCGAAATTCTACCTCGAGTTGTCCGGGGGACAAGGGGATGTAGGTCTCATTCAAACTAAAAATCCATTACTGTGAATAAAAAGGGAAATCATGTTCAAATTTTTTTCAAAGGATTACTTGCTATGTTGCAAAGAAGGAAAGCATGAAATAGAACCAAACAATATAAATTCATTCCCTATTAGATTCAAAGCTTATCCTAACCTCATAGAATCATTAAATACTTTATTTTTAACAAATTTATTGTATATTATATGTAGCATTGCTAAAAGCAATATTCAATTATGATGAATAAATATTAATCATAACTTTCGATTAGAGACGTGCAAAAGAGTTAAAGTGAACACTTCACTTTTCCAATTGTTGAAAAGTCAACAAGAAATGTGTGTCTAATTTAATTTTCCCTTAATTAATTTGGACAATAAAATGTAATCCTATCTCATAATCTCTTGTAATAGTTAGCGAGGTGTGATGAACTCGGTTAGCTCTTGAATTTTGAGTTGAGTGTGGTTGGTGAGGCATGTAGAGTGATTCTATTAGTTTTTGAGTCCAAGTTGTAGTTAGTGCATTAGTTTAATGCATGAGAAATCGGTTAACTCAATTGAGATGGAGTTAAAATCAGATTAACTAGTTGTAGCTTGTTTGTTGCACTAGTGAGAGGTCAAGTGAATTAATCATATTTAATTCACATGCGGTGATCTATCAAATGAGCGATGATTTACTATTAATAGTTGCATGCATGTAAGTTCTAATGGAGACCCGGTTGTGACAAAGGTTAAAGGGATGTTAACTATCGAGTTGTATTATTATTAAGTTGCCCGCATGCGGTAAAACAACCATAGGATTGCCCATGAGCATTGCAGTTTGGAAGGTTGAAAATCCTAAAGAATAGGGATTGCATTCCACATGAATTGTGCAAGCAAAGGCGAGGGATTGAGCGAGAGGCTGAAAAATTGGCTAAGTGTTGATCGATTTTGTCATGTATCGGTGTGAGATAGTTGTGAGAGTGAAAGCGAGACTCTTGTGAGAAAGAGTTCATTGTAATTGTTTCATGATTCCTTGGTGAATATACAATAGAAGATAGAGGGGGTTTTGAGCAATAAGATTTCCCTAGGAAGATATACGTGTGTTGTGGATTGATTTGCTTCTTTCTTTTACTTGTTGTGATTGGCGATCGTGTTTATTTTCCATAATTGATTTGTAGAAGGATTAGGTATCTTTCTTTAGCATATCGCATGATCGGATTGAATCCATTGGTATACATATTGTTTTTATAATTTCTACATGGTATCGGGATCACACAAAATCACTATAGTGGAGAAGAAATTGAGTTTGTGCTTAATAGCATTAGAATTTGCAAAATATTATTTGGTGTGATAAAGCGGATCAAGATGGCTTTCAATGGCTTGAGATTGTAATATGCACTTGAGGGGCAGCTCTAATTATATTTCATGGAAATATAGAATGGAGTCGATTTTGGAGGACAACGAGTTGGAAGAATTCATTGATAATGACATTCCCAAGCCGCGATAGCGAGATATCGCTCTTCTTGATGCTTGGCAAAAGAAGGTTGCAAAGGCAAGGAGGATCTTATTAGAGGGAGTACGAGACCACATTTTCTCGAGAGTATCCATGGAAAAAGTGACTCCATATGCAATGTGGAAGGCTTTGACACATATGTTTCGGAAGTATAGCATTGACCACGAAGAAATTAGCACTTAAGGACAAGCTCGGGAAAATCAAAATGGAGAAAGGCGACAATATTCAGAAATATTTAGCAAATTCATCCAATGTCGGGAATGAGCTTGGAGAGTGTCGGAGATTACTATAGCGGATGATGTCTTGGTGAGCCTAGCTCTTCTAGGCCTTCCCAAGTGTTGGCATAGTTATCGGGACTCTGTCGATGGGAGGAGAAGCTACCGGATTGGGAGCGACTTTGGTCGAATTTAGTAAAAGAAAGAATTTAGGCGGAATACCGAGGGATGGATCCTTATCTAAAATAGATGATGAGGAAAATTGTGCCTTGGCTAGTACGCAAAGAAGGAAAAAGGGAAAGAAATCCTATTCCAAATATGGAGGCCGACAAAGAAGGCAAGAAGTGCGACATGTCTAGAGTGAAATGTTTTCACTATCATGAGCATGGACATTATGCCACTAATTGTCCACGGAAGAAGAAGAACAAGAGAGGCTACCAAGATCGCTGTGTGGTGAGGCTTTAGCCTCACAATTTGAGTTGACTTCTCGCTCATCGCATGCATGGTTCCTAGTGCGATGGGATTAGTGTGGTACTTGGATAGTCTTTGCATCTTTCCACATGAGCGGGAGTCAAAGAACATTTTAGTAGCTTGGAGGAGAAGGATCTCCGGATGCATATCGAAATGGGTGATCACGGGAGGTATAACGCTATCGGGATTGGTACGAGTTACTTTCCCGGAGATAGTCGGGTAAACCCTTCTTGTTAAAAATATGCCATGCATGTACCGGAGCTTGAAACATAATTTAGTTTCGGTTGCTATGTTGGAGGATAGGGGTATGATGTGGTTTTTTAGTGAAGGGAAATCATTCCTTCATCTTAAATCCACACGAAAAGTCAAGAAGATTGGGATTCTGTGAAGGATCTCTACAAACTTGATCTAGATGGTTGTGCGGCATTGATGGGTAAGGTAGATAGAGTGTTGAGCCCGGGATGAGGGGTGAGTTATGACACATGAGATTGGGCCATCTACATCACGGTGCCTTGAAGGTCATGCGACATTTCTACGGGGCTTCCAAAGGGTACTCTTGTGCAGATTGAAACATGCAAGGGATGTACCATGGGAAGTATGCAAAAGCCACTTTTCACGAGAAGGAGAGCAGAGCAGTGGAAATCCTTGAGAGAGTTCACTCGAGACTTGTGTGGACCATTCTCTACGGCACGACAACAAAGCACGAGGTATTATGTGATTTTTTTTGATGATTTTTTCTAGAAAGTGTTGGATCTACTTCATGCGGAGAGAAAGATCGGATGTTATCAAAATTTTGTGAGTTCAAAGTCTTGGTTGAGAAAGACACGGGAAGCATGTGAAGGCTATGAGGGAGCGACAATGGTGGTGAGTAAATCTCCATTGAATTCAAGAAATTATGTAGCGAAAGAAGGAATGGGAGAGATTTGATTGCGCCTCATAACCCACAACGAGAATGGGGTCATAGAAATAAATAATAAAACAATTGTGAGTGCGGCATGAGTGATGTTGCATGATCGGGGCCTACGGTTGCATACGTGGGTTGAGGCATGTAACACAACGGTATTTCTACAAAAGCGTAGTCCTCATCGGATACTTGGCATGAGTACACTAGAGGAGTATTTTTTTGGTAAGAAACGATGTTTCATATTTTAAAATTTTGGCTCATCTTGTCTATTGACATGTGACCAAATATTCCGGGAAAGAATATAGAACCAACAACTAAGATTGGGATGTTGTGGGGTACAACGATACTCCCCACAACTATCGGAGTGTATTTTCAAACAACGGGATGATGTTGTTGTGAGACGGGATATAAATTTGATGAGGAAAAAGCCATGTGATTGTCCCTTAAGAGGGAGCTCGATTTGCATGCGGATCGGGAACTCTTAGTTCCAAAGAATGAAACTCAAGATGTGGAGTAGCCACATCAGAAGGATCATGGAGTGGCGGAAACCACTCATGCGAGCCATCCACCGGACATGGTAGAAGTCGCACCACCGAAGGTGATAGATTGAGACTTGATGCGGCGAGACATGTAGGAGCACCTACATCACTACGTAGGCGGAGATAGTCTCCGAGACAAGTTTATTGGATACATGGCTCTTATGAGCAAGTGTGTGTGTAACATAACTATCCTCTTTTCGGGGAAGAAGTGCAACAACCAACTTGGTTTGACGCCATGGTTGAGGAGTATGACTCCATCGTCGGGAAGCGGTGCATGGGAACTTGTCCCAGACCAATCGAGAAGTCGGTGGTTGGATCTAGATGGATCTATAAGGTGAAACGGGGAAGAATATGAGAGTGTGGAGAAGTAAAAGGCTAGATTTGTAGCCCGGGGATTCTCACAAGTTGAGGGGATTGACTATGAGGAGACTTTTGCCCCGGTTGCGAGGTACTCATCGATTAGATCTATCCTTGCACTCTCGAGCGTAGATGAGGTGGCGAGATACATCATATGGATGTGAAGGCGCATTCCTCAATGGATTTATTGAGGGAAGAGGTTTGCATTGAGCATTCATAAGGTTTGAGACCTTTGACGAGTGAGTCGCATGCTCGCATACTCAAGAAACGCTTTGTATGGGCTAAAGTAAGCACCTTGTGCTTGGTACACGAGGATTAACATCTATTTCACGCGGGTTGGGCTTCACGAAGAGTGAAGCGGATGAAAATGCATGCCGAGTTGTGGTTGATGGTAAGCTCTTGATTATCGTACTTTATGTTGATGATCTAATTTTGAAAGATGATGAGCAACTCATAAATTCTTGCAAAGAGTATCTTGCGATAGAGTTTGAGATGAAGGATATGGGACTCCTTCACTATTTCCTTGGTTTGGAGATATGGCGACGTGATGGGGAGCTATTTGTTTCTTAAGGCAAGTATGTCGAAAGAGATTTTGAGGAAGTTCCACATGGAGCGTTGTACACCCATGGAGACTCCTCTTGCGGGAAGCCCTGGAGGAAGGAGGATGCTACTTCGAGGTGAGGTAGTGCATGCTACATGTTTACGAGAGCAACTTGTGGGTTCACTCATGTACTTGGTGAGACAACGGACCAAACATTTTACTGCGCCGGTTAACTAGGCTGAGTCAAGCTATGGTTAAGCCAACCAAGCTCTTTTGCAAGGCGGGAAGCATGTATTGAGATATCTTGGGGGCACTACGAGTACGGATTGTGGTACGGGAAGATAGAGGGAGTGCAGCGAGGCTTCACCGATGCAAATTGGGCGAGGCGGTCCATAAGACAAAGAGCACATCGGGAGGGATCTTTAGCATAGGATCAATAACGGTTTCTTGGTACATCGGGAGACGAGAGACCTGTGGCACTCGGTTCATTCGAGGTAGAGTGCATGGAAGCCGGACGGGTGCATGTGAGGCCATACGGATGAGGAATATTCTTGTTGGTTTGTTTTCTCATCGGATGGATCGAGGGTGATACTGCTTGTGATAATCGAGTTGCATAAAACTGCTCGGTTAGTGCGGTATTCCATGATAGGTCAAAGAATATAGACATGTCGGTACAACCATCTCGGATATTGTGTTCAAAGACGCATTATGTTACTTCAATACATTCCCACGGACAATCGGGATGCAAATATTACGATGAAGGTGCTCGCTGAGGAGAAAATTTGAATACCATAGAGAGCAAGATCGGGGTGGTGATGATCCCTTTCTTGTTGAGAGGGGAGTGTTGAAAAGTCACCAAGAAATGTGTGTCTAATTTAATTTTCCCTTAATTAAATTGGATAATAAAATGTAATCTTATCTCATAGTCACTTGTAATAGTTAGCGAGTGTGATAAAGCTCGGTTAGCTCATGAATTTCGAGATGAGGGTGGTTGGTGAGGCATGCGGAGAGTGATTCTATTTGTTTTTTAGTACAAGTTGCGGTTAGTATATTAGTTTAATGCATGAAAAATCGGTTAACTCAACTAATTGAGTTAAAATTAGTTTAACTAGTTGTATGCTAGATTTTGTTTCACTAGTGAGAGGTCAAGTGAATTAGATCGAGATTTAATTCACATGCGGTGATATGTCAAGTAGCTGATGATTTACTATTAATAGTTGCATGCATGTTAGTTTTAATGGAGACCTAGTTGAGACGAGCTTAAAGGGATGTTAACTATCGGTTGTATTATTAGTAAGTTTCACACTGCATGCGATAAAACACCCATAGGATTTCCCATGAGCATTGCGCGAGTTTTGGAAGGCACAGAAAGTCGTAAAGAATAGGGATTGCATTCCACATGAATTGCGCAAGCAGGCAAGCTAAGCGAGAGGCTGAAAATTTGCTAAGTGTTGGTCGATTTTTCCCGGATCGGTGTGAGGCGGTTGTGAGAGTGCAACAAACTCTTGTGAGAAGAGTGCATTTTAATTGTTTCATGATTCCTTGGTGAATATACGATAGAAGATAGAGGGGTTTGAGTAGTAAGCTTTCCCAAAGGAAAATATTTGTGTTGTGGATTGATTTGCTTCTTTCTTTACTTGTTGTGATTGGCAATCGTGTTTATTTTTTTGCAATTGATTTGTAAAAGGATTCGGTATCTTTCTTTAGCGGATCGCGTGATCGGATTGAATCCATCTTTACGCGAGATCTTATCTTTACGGAAAAAATTTCTACTAAGCTTGAGCGGGGGAATGCATCGCCGATCGTCCGGATGCTTTACGGACAAGGGAAAAGTATTTTGTGAGAGTCTTCCCTATAAAGAAAATTATACTCCTAAGCCACAAAAAAAGCCGATTGCAAATCACATGAGCCCTTAGAACAAGAACTTTGCGGACAAAGAAATCGGCCGGTTGTTAGAGCGAGAAATTGATTGAGCCTTGCAAAAGCCCTTGGGCTTGCCCGACTTTTATGTTAACAAGCATAGTGAACAAAAACGTGGGAAAAAGAGGCTTGTTATCGATTATAAAGCTCTAAATGATGCATTGCTCCCTATTAGGTATCCATTGCCTAATAAAGAACACCGCTTGCCAAGATAGCCAATGCCAATGTTTCGGTAAGTTTGATTTAAAAGAGTGGTTTACGGCAGAAATTGGCATCATTCTGTGATCGCTACAAAGATGCCTTCACGAGTTCCTCATGGCCAATATCGGTGGACGAGTCTTACCTTTGGTCTTAAAAATGCTCCCTACGAATTTGAGAAAAGGATGGAGAGATATTTTTTCTTTGGGGAAGAGTATATTATTGTATATATTGATGATTTGCTTGTTTTCGGTCGTGATATAAATAGCCACAAAAAAAGCATTTAGAACAATTTTATGAGATGTGGTTTATAAGCATGGTCTTGTGCTTTCGACTGCGAAGAAAAGTTTCAAATTGGAAAGGTCGAATAGACTATTTGGGTTTACATATAGAAAAGGGACGAGTTAACCTTTTTGCAACCCCATGTTCTTGTTCACTTAACAAGTTCCACGATGTAATTCAGGATGTCAGAACTTTGCAAAGGTTTTGGGTTGTCTTAATTATATAAGACAATTTTATGAGAAACAGACGGATGATACCAAGGTGCTTCAAAAGCGGTTGAAAAAAACAAGCATCGGGATGGACGGATGAAATGGCGAGACTGTTAGAAATATTAAAAGCAAGGTAAATGATTTGCCAAAGTTAAAACTTCTACGATTCTAATCTTCCTTTTATTCTTGAAACATATGCTTGACCACACATGAGGCTGTTGTTCTTCTCAGAAGCATGGAAGAAAAGAATCGGTTGTGCATATTCCTCGGAACTTTTAATGACAGCCAGAAAGAAATATCCTTCTTCACATAAGGAGATTCTTGCGGTTAAAGAGGAATTAAGAGGTTCAATTTTTTCTCGAAAAGTGTGAGGTTTATTGTTCGAGCAGTTTAAAGCATATGAAACAAAATATCTTGGCAAATAGAAGTGCTTGAACAAGGAAGTACCGGATTATTGAGATGGGCTATTTGGCTTGAAGGTTTTGACTTTGATATTGTCTACAAGTGCGGTGCATTATCTTTGTGATATGCTTACGGGAGAAGGTGCGAAACACCCAAAGAAATCCAAAATGTTCTGCTCCTCTTCACCAACATGAGCTTCATCCGAGTTCGGTTCGGTCTAGTCGATGGGTCTAAGAGAGTGGGTGATTGTTATATGTAATGCTTGTCATTATGAGTTGTTTGTTTTGAGTGTTTTGTAAAGAAGTATTATGTCTTACCGTTCGAAGTCAAACGGATGATATTACAAAAGTGGTTTAATGCGGTGAAGCACGGTGGTCTTACACCAAAGAGTTGCCCTATAGAATTAGACCTTGGAAAGTTTACTATGCTTTGTCTAGAGACATAATCCCATCTATTTTGGTTGCATCCAAAACACGATTGGACCTGGTCGGATTACTTTTCTATCCATCGAGCTAGAATCCATGGGTCGGTCAAAGGTCATATTCTGTACGGTAGCTATTGATCTGCTCTAATAATTGGTGGAGTACGTGGTTTAAGTTATTCATGTTTAAATATATGCCCGAAAGCCACTTATATTTACGATAGTAAGTTTAGAGAATTTGTAAATATCTTGAGTTGGAAATCCATGTTGCGGTCGAGAATGATTTTGCTCACGGAGTTTGATTTGTACACTCAAAGACCACAGATCTACGATAGCGGATGAAAAAAGATGAATCCTTTAAACTTTCGATGAAAGTTCAAGAGAACGTATCTCGGTTGATGAAGCAGACCGACCACCTCACTTCTACACTTTTCCATTCTATTGTTGTACGCATGAACAAGCTCCTCCATGGTTAGATGAATCTATTCCTTATGAAGTCCTTGCTCCGGATGTGGATGAAGAACTTATCGGTCTAAATCAACTTTATCGGCCAAAAGATGAGCAAGCATTGCTCGTGACATGTATGAATATGATTATGATGACGAGCAAACGGTGATTGATTGTAAGGATCACTCGATTGAAATCCTTGCATATCTTATGTATATATTTGGTTTGCGTGGGATTTATGCAATTAAAATCTCCATGTGTAATAGTGTACTTAAAAGACACGATGTCCTAGATTCAAGGCCTTGCTTTGTATTTATTAGATTGGGTCAGATTCGGTCCCCATATGGCCTAGCCTCAAGGGACGAGATAACAAGTGGTTGTCCCCACTTGCCGAATCTTAGGTACAATTTCACTATTCATTTACTTAATGTACACTCGTAGTGGTATCTTGCATGATAGCCTATCCCAGGGGACGATTTTTTGTTTCGGTATTCGGTAAAGCACGGATGACTGGCTAGATTGCTATATATACTCCCTCCTCGGCCCTCATTTGGACATTCGGAGTTGAGAGTTTGAGAGTGTGCTTGGGTCGCAGTCGGGCCTTGTCCCCCTGCTCTGCATGCGAAACCTCGCGATGCGCATGCTCACGGTGACTAAGTCTCAAAGTTTGAGTACGGTCGTGGCTGCGGTCGAGTACGTAACGCTGGCGGGGAAGCCTCCGGTGAGCACGCTCATACTATGAGTTGTTGTAGTCGGTAAATGCCATTGCGAGTCGATGCGAAAGAGTTCTTGGAGTGCGTATCAATCTCCCTGCCTGCACACGCGGGCATTACGCACGATCTGCTAGCATCACGGAGTTATATTACGATGTATCTTGTATCGAGTTTCAATAAATCATTATGAGTGTGTATCTTTCGAAGTGGTATGAAGCTTGTTTATGTGCGATCGAATCTATTTGTAAATTTGGTATCGGAGCCATACGGTTCTTTGTCAGAGTAATTTTTCCAATATCGGTTTCCTATTGTATGGTATTTGTCGAGTTCTGTCCACAAGTCTAAAGGTATTGTAAGGCGGCAGTTTGAGAGGGTTGTTGAGCGAAGGACGGCTGATGGTTTGCTTTCTCGTGCGGGGAAATCTTACGTTTACTTCTCTCGTTCGGGGTTCTTACTTTTGCTTTGCAATGGCTGGTTATATGAATGAGTTTTCTCTTGAGCACGAAGATAGGAAAATTGCTCATAAGAATGTTGGTCTTTTCTTTCAAGTATCGAATAAATCTTGAGAATATAATGTACGATGAAAAAATAGTGGTTCAAGAATATGAGCCGATCCAAAGCGGATCAGACATTGCAGGAGATTGATATTGACAAATTATACAAGCTTCCTACATTTCGGTTTAAAGTTGTTCAATTGTTTAGATTCATACCGTAAATATTTCACTGTTTCGGTTGGCCAGGGAATGTTTATCAAATTCCTCTAATTAAGCCGAAGATATTGAATGGGGGTTAAGCAAGGTTATAAATACATTCACCTTGGAAATGCTTCAATTTGGCATAAACCCTTTGGTCAGTCTGGCTTGAATACATCTTGTCTGCACGTGTGTTAGATACTAGAATGAATCGAGTTTCATGATGCTTTGATAGGAGGTTTCCCAAGCCCACTCAATAATAGCCCTGCACGGTCATACGTGATTCTAGATATCAGTATCTTTGGTGATCCATATATTAATGAGTTCCTACATGCTTATATTCGGTTTCATGGTTTTTCCAGTGTGCGCCTCTGAAACACGAGATAGCCCAACTCCATGCCTCTATCGTATACGTTTTGTCTCTACCACAATGCCACTACTTTGCATCCTAAGTTGAAAGAATGAGCCCTCAAAGAAGGAGTTGTTGTTGGTCCGGGGAATATTGTCCCCTCTGATTGGTTTTGCAACTTTGTACTCTCCGATGAATGGAGTAGTACTACCTCTCCATTGTCTCAAAAATATCCTCAGTGCAAACATCCAAACAACCACAACAATTGTCTGCGTCAGACAGACATTAGCACTCTTTGGTTTGAGGTTCACTTCTCCTTCTCACTCGTTATCCACCGTTCCAAGATCTCCATTTTTGGGGGATAGAGTTAATCATAATAATCCTTCTCCATCCTATACAGTTGATCCCACTTTCAAACTTCCTAACTCCCTTCCTTGCCTATATATATATATATATATATCGGATGCTATTTTTTATTAATCTGAAGTCTTGTTACATCAGCGTAAGATATTGCAGAATTCGCTCCAGTGGTCCCCTCTAGGTATCATCCCATTGGGAATGCGATATTCCCTTTACTCCCTTCCTTGCCTATTAAAATATCTTTATCAATCTCTCCAAAAAATTGTCCCCTCTACAGTACAAAGCCTTCTTATTTATAACAGCAGTTCCCCCTAATTATCTGGATCAAAGGTTGGGAAACGCATACAATTTTAGAGTTTAAAACTAATTCATGTACAACAATAAGAAATGTGATTATAGACTGGATTCGTATTGATCTGGAGTTCCATAAAAACACAATGACCGGTGTTGAGCCACGAAATATTTTCCATAACGTCCATGGGAATAACAAACTGTTAAAAACCTCTGTGACTTCTAGAAATGGTTTGACCGCGTACTTTGACCTTAGCTATACGCATTTATTTGAAGATCTGGGTGTGATTACGAGAACACATCACCATCTTGGACCTTTTCTCTTAAAAACACATATGCTCATTTTTCCATTATGACAATTGGATGTATGATAATCATGGAGACAAGAGTAAGATTTGTACTGTGTGAATAGGAACTAAACTATTGGAATGGGAACTGAACAGCTGGAACATGATATGTACACTTTCCACAAGGATAATTTATTATTAGTGATATTTTCACATCAAAATCCTTAAAATCATTAAAAAAAAGAGAATTCTCATAGCAATAACATGTTACCTGTGAATTCCTCTATAATATCCCAATAATGCATAAAAAGGATAACAATGACTACAAACACCAGGTGAAGTCATGAGATTTATTTAGAAAAAAGTACGAAAATCTAGACAAAATGGAGGCTCAATAGGTACAAGAGGCACCGCAAACAACTCCTTAAGCAAAGAGTATATCTCCCAAGAAAAGGATCAAGTGTGATTCGACAAGTGAAAGTAACAGGAAAAAATAAATTCTATCCTTTGAATATGGGAGATATACAAGCTAAGCATGAAAGGAGAGAATTAGAGGCGAAGATACGACGAAAGTAAGAGGAGAAAATGAAGAAATCTGACTTGCTCAGAAAGCAACATGAAGAAGAAGAGGAAAGAAGAAGAAAAGAAGAAGAACGACAAAGGTTGTCACAGGAGGAGGAAGCAACACAGAGGTTGGAGGAAAAACAATTGACTTGGGGTATAGAGGAAGAGTTGGAGGAAGATCATACCATCGATCCCATAGATGATGGACAAGGTTCTCCCAGAGAATCTCCTCTTATGGTTGGTCATCTCCCATTTGATGAAATGGGAATCACACATCCACTTGAAGACATAGTCATGGATGTGTGTAATGTCACGTTCAATCATCTAAATAAAAGAATCATGTAGCAGAGGCGAATGTACTTCCAAAATTATCCTCAAAATCCAGTCTCGGAATCTACATAAAAGGTGATAATTGTCAATACTAGGAGGAACCCCAGGGTAATCATGGCAGTAAATGTTCCTTTTTCTATGGCAGCATAGGACAACTCTGAATATTTATATAATGAGAATGCATGATTAAAGAGAGAGTTAGTTTCACTAAAGAAACAAGGGGAACATCTCGCTATGGAAAATCAACAACTATCTTCCCACAACTTTAATACATCATAATGGCATCCAACCATATAGGAGGAATTGGGGCCAATGGTAGATACCATGGTACAATTATATGATTAAATGATACTTTTACATGAGGTAGTATCACCCCTAGTTGGTATTAAAAACAAAGAACAAAAGTATTGAAGCTCCTGAAAGTGGCAAACAAAGTTGTTGATCAACTCCAGGAATGGGCCGCCAAATATCTAAATGTTCTGCAATAGTTGGTTAGAAAGGACAATATTATCGCCAAGATGTACGGAGTACATACGAGACTCCACCATCAGAATTATATCCATTTGGGATAAAATTTGGCAATTAATGTTGTTGCCTAAGTCGATTGCACAATGGTTTAGGGTCTCTAGCACAAAATCATGGGATGACTTCTATAGGATCACTCGGAGAGATAAGAGGCAGGGAAATCATCTTTCTAGAAGTAAGGTAGTACATAGAAAAAATCAAGCAAGCATAAAAGAAAGAAGGCTTGGAGATCGCCAAAGACATTATTTTACAATATACCATTGCACCAGCAAAGGCCCATATGAAGTTGTCATGGCTATGGAATAGTGTAAAATCAAGCTCCAAGACTATATTAACAGCAGCACTGGAGGTGAAGATGCGGTATGTTGCAGACTTTCCGGTTTGAGTCAAATTCATTGCTACAGAGTTCATAGTCTGGCATACATACATTACCAATGAGCTCCATGGGGAAGCAAATGACTTATCAATTTGATAACATTTTTTCCCATTAGTAGTTTTTTTCATATGGCCACAGTCTTATATGTATTTTGTCTTTTGTAATAATTCTTATGTAATGAACTCCAAGTGACACATGTAGAACGTGAAAAGTCACATATGTATTGTAAAATATTATGTATAGAATATGAAAGGTTGTATGGAAGCCCATAGGTCATATAAGTTTTAAAGTCATGAGGAAACTCAAAATTCATTGTCATTTTTTATAAATAGCTCCTCATAACTCAAGTAAAGGACTTGGATTCTTAGAAACTTGCCTTGGCTTCTCTTATAGTAAATAAGAGATAAATCATTCTTTGGATAAGAAATTTGTGGCTTCATGTTTCACTATTGGATCTATTGTTTCATCGATGTAACAATGTACTAGGAAATATTTCACTTATAATCAGAAGCTCTATGAATCAACACTTCTTCATGCATGTATTGTGGATGTAGTAAGACTAGTATTATTATGTTGGCATAATTACATAATAAGTCTAATGAACTATTTTGTTGCTTAGATATGGATATTGTTGAATAAGTGTTGTTATGTTTTCATGATTGTTGTTTATCATGTGAGCTAATTTGAAGGTTGTTGTGGATGATTTTTGTCACCCTCCTAGAGACAGTCTAGAGTTGCCATAGACCAGTGCCTAGGACATCTTAATATAGCAAGGAGTACTTTATAGTTTGGGTTTTCAGTCCAAGAGACTCACTTACTATCTCTTGTTCTAAACAAGGAAATTAAATTAGATTGAATTGGTCCAATTTCTCTCTCGGAGGTGATACAAGGATAGGAGTAATGTGAAGACATCATGTAAAACTTCGCATGAAAGTATCGAAAGTTAAGAGACCGCTTATTTTAAAGAGGGACGATTCATATAATATACCACAGAAATCAAATATCAAGAAGTGCAGAGCGGTGAGGAAACATAAGAAGATATTCATGCGAGAAGAGCGCACTAATTTACGAATCCTTAAGCCACTAATATAGCAGAAATTATGAAAAGAGTGAATCATGGAACGACATATCACTTCTAGGCCTATTTAAAGCGACTTGACTAATTCCGGAAAGGAGCACCACTTAAGATGAATCCTTATCTGCAAACTAGTGAGCCACTCGCATTCTAGAACATGATACAGAAGAAAGTTTGCATGAAAAGAGTTGATATATTAACACATAAGAAAAGTTACACTCTTGTGAGATACTAAAGACCAGAATCCACAATACGGTCATAACCTCCTCCTCACCGAGACCTACTGGATACGAAACTTCATACGAGAAATGTTACGGGATGAATACGGTAGTCTTCTCAGCGCTTGTCGTACTTGTGAAATACGGAACCCCCACAATGTCTTATTTTTTGAGTATTTATAGAAGACGAAAGAAACTTCTCAGGAGGAGGAAAAACGAGGCACAATTAATGACTCGGTTTGAAACCCAATGGCGGAAGACATTCACGCCATCTCTTATGAATGACTTTGGCTATAAATGATGAGTGCTCGAACATCCTGTTTAAGAAATAAATGTTTGGGAGATAAAATCTCCATATATACAAGACGGGAGAAATAAAATATATACAATTTGTCGCCGCAAGTATTGAAAGAGAATGCATTGCGTAAGAGATTTGGAACAATACGGATCTGGAATGCGTACTCTCGGCTTTCGAGCTATGGATTTGAATCTTGGATCTTTAATGCGGGGCGGACGCATCCGGAGAGTTACGAGGGTTCATATCCTCAGTCTTCTTTAATGGTGGTCACCTCTTCCACCTACTCTCGGCTTCTTCCTTTAATTGTCGCTATGATGATCTGTCCTTTGGTTGTGCTCTAGATTTTTCAATTGAGGCGGAAAATTAAGCGCCCAGGCTAAGCCAAATGAAGACACTGTAAACCCACAAAATCATTAGAGAAAAAATGACTCGGCGATACTGAGTGTGGTTACAACGACGGCCATGAAGTCGGTGATACATTTTAGACGAGACATTGAGAGAGGCGCGAGGTAGACGGGAAGCACATGAACACAATGGATAAATGGAGAGTGACGAGGCGAGAAAACAATGGGGCGACAATGAATAAACGGGCTAAGGGCTTATAAACCATGACATGTTATCGGGACACACGAATCGTGGAGGAAGGATGCAGCGTACACTTGTGAAACATTGATGACATGGCCCACGGAGGTGGGACTCGAATCGGAAATCGGAATCGGAAAGCGAGTGGGTAGCGTGGGAGTGGCACATCTTTTATATTCAGATGCGATTGAAAACGAGACTGCGATCAACGGGACCGTCCGATCTTGAAACAAGATCGACAGTGCTGTTGCATCGGAGGGAAATAAAGTGGTGGAGCAAAAGAAAATCTCCGATCGCTGCACGCGCGGACCCACCATATATGTTAATTGCCGCATCAGTCGATTTGAGCTAGATCGGATGGCCATTATTGCGTCCCAGATTGTTAAAACAATATCCCCCTTCTTGCTTTGAAGTGTGGTTCTCGACACGGGTCATATGGAGGCCGAAGCGGGAGGGAGACAAAATCTTAAAGGATCGGCCCGATTGCTTAAATTTGAATTTTTGAACTATTGCGATGCGGGTTTTCGAGCGGAGATAACGGCGTCAAAGCGAGGGGTCATGGGGGTTTTAGGCTACGACGGGGGATGCATATGTACAACATCGGCTCCATGCGGGGGCGGCGTGTTCGTCCTCGGACATGTCGAGAACATACGGACCATCAATTATTTCATCTTATTTTTGAATTCTCCCAGACACTTTTTACTTCAAGTAATTATCAAAGTTCTTTTACTTTATAAAAGAAGAAATAAAAACTAAAGCAAGTTATACAGTATATACAAACAGGCATTCCTAGTCAAGATCGTAATTGAAAATAAGGCTTGAGGAGCGGCCATTCATGGCGCATCCAACAAATCACCCTCGTAGATTTTCTAAAGTGAAGGTGTTGTTCCTCCCCAGACTCCACTATTTTGAATGGCCCAAACCATAACGATCAAATTTAGCATGTTTGCCCTTTTTCACACTCTGCGAACATCCCATCTAAGAACCAGGGTCTCCAACTTGAAAATTTCTATCCTTCGCGTGCCCGATCGAAGACATTCTTCATTTTTTTCTTGGTATTCTATTAGTCTTTGATCTACCCGTTCCTTGTCTCCTCCAATTCTACCAGCCGATTAATTCTTCGGATCATGTCGATCTGGTTCTTCTCGGTTTTCTGCATGAAAGCGATGCTCTCGCAATGCTAATTGCAAAGGAAACATCGTAGCCCCGCCCATACACCAGCTCATAGGTGACTTTCAGGTGGCTCTTTGTTGGTTATCCTATTTGCCCATAGGGCAAACTTTAATTAGAATCCCAGATTCTTCGATTCTCAGCTATTGTCTTCTTTAGGGCTCTCACCGGGGTTTTATTGGATGACTACGCTAGGCCGTTTCCCCCTGTGGATAATATGTCGTAGAATGAGTGAGATGATATAGTATCGTTGTGAATTTTTACGAACTGGCAGGACTTGAAGGCACGTGCATTTTCGGTCACGATTCTTGCAGACGTGCCAAACTCGGATATGATATTATCTTCTATAAAATTCATTATTACGACATCCGTCGCATTTCACGGTAGGTATGGCTTCCACCCATTTCATAAAATAGTCCGTAGTGTGTAAATATCCATTTATCTTGGCCACTGATGGGGGATGTATCTCTCTATAAATCTAATCCCCATTTACGGAATGGTTCATTTACGTGAATAGGGATCAAGGAGCAATGCTGCTAATTTCTGTCTTTCGCAAACCTTTGGCATTTGTCACACGATCCAGCCCGGGCAAAAGTATACGAATACAATTTTGGCAGGTAAAAGCGGCCTTCAAGATTTTATGGGTTGTTGCCCTCCGTCGTAATGTCCTCCACATATCCCCTCATAAAATTCCATCATTACATTTTGCACTTCATTTTTAGTTGAGCATAAAATTAATATGCCTAGAGGGTCTCTCCGATAGAGTCGTCCATTAGCAATTGCGTATTTACGAGATTTCATCCTTACAGCTCACGTATTTAGCCTTGTCATCATCCCACGGAGGACAGTCTAAGTGTTAACGAGATATTCAACTATTTGCTTATACCAAGGACTAGTCGAGATATTTCACATGTATCTTTTGTGTAGCCTTCTCTAGTCCATGTTGCTCTTCTTCTTTTCGATTCTTCATTTGCTATCACAACAGACGGAGTTAATCCCCAAAGCTTGATGATTTGATTCGAGATAACATCTTGGCAAGTCCTGTCCCTTTGATCAGTTTGGTAGGCTTTATATCCGGATCGTACTCTGAATTTTTGCAATCCACCTTCCCCTCCTACCTTCACTATCCCCTTGTACTAGAATGTCTTTTACACTGCTCTGTGGGAACATAGCGATGACATGAGATTGCAAAATATAAACTCTAAAAGCTTTAAGGGACTTTACTCGGGGCATGTGCACTGCTTCTCAGTATATTATATTTCAATTCGACATCGTATAGCTTACTCGATGAAGAATGTTATTAGTACATTCATATCCCTCTTCATTTTCTTTGCAATAATACTCAGACAATGGTATGAGGGTGAAGCAAATGAGAATACCATAAATGGCTTACTATAATCCAGTCTCGCTAATACTGGGAGCTTCGGCAAATGCTGTTTTATCCTAGTGAAGGCGTCTCTAGACTCTGAGACCATTTTACTTCATTTTCTTTTTCGACATATTGGTAATATGCCTAACTATCTCGCATAGTTAGGGATAAATCTTCTCGGAAAAATTTATTCGCCCCAAAAACACTGATACTTCTTTCTTATTTCTTGGTAAGGAATGCTATTTATCACTTCAACTCTCTTAGGATCAATTTTTACACCATCCTTAGTCACGATATGTCCTAAGAGTTTTCCTTAGTCTAATGCAAACAAAGATTTTTGGGGATTAAGAGAAAGGCCATACCTTTCCACTTTTCGAAAGTTCTTCTCAAATGCACAATATGCTCATCATCATTCTTAGAGAATACCGTGATATCATCAAGATATACCACCGAAACTTGTCTGTTCTCCAATAAAGGCTATGTCCATTGCCCTTTGAAAAGTAGCACTCGCATTGATCAATCCAAATGGCATCCTCGCATACATAAAGGTTCCCCATGGCGTGGTGAATGCGGTCTTCTTACGGTCTTACGGGAAAAACTTGACTACCGATTGTAGCCCGAAAATCCATCCATCATTGACATTGCGGATGCTCCCACCACTTTTCTGAGGATATGGTCCATTTTAGGTAGTGGGTAATTGTCTTTTGAGAGATGCTCTATTCAAATTTCTGAAGTCCACACATGACCTTTATTTCTCCATTCTTCTTTCTAACAGAGACAAGGTTCGCTATCCATTCCGAGTACCTTAGCAGCACGATTATCTTGGCTTTCAACGACTTCTTGATTTCTTTTTCAATAGAAGGAAGAAGCAAAGGATTTCTATTTGCCGAGCTTTTGTTTGTATGGCTTTGTCTTCCTTCAACGGAATTTTATGTTGTATAATATTTACATCAAAGTTTTCGAGTGTCCTCATAGGACCAACCAAAAACATCTTTGTAAGATTGAAATAACTTCAAATACTTTTCTTTGTATTCTTCGGGGATCTTTTTGACAGGTTTAACAATCTTGGGATCGGTGGAAGTACCCACGATTCAAATCTTCTACTTGACTATCTTCTCCTATTTTATTTGGGTCTGCACAGTACGTCATCTTTATTGAACAACTTCTCTAGTGGTACCAACCCTCCGGGTATGACATTACCCTTTAGTCATGAAGCACTTTACTACCTGCTATTCTTTCTTCCCATTTATTTTCAGCAATATTTTCAACTTCTTCTTCTCCATTATCATCAATCTCTATATTGGAGAATTCTCCCATGATCTCTATGAATCTTTTCATCCTGTTCATCATCTTCGAATACACCGATGCTTTATATTGTACGGAATGGATGGTCTATAACGTACCTCCACCTCATATCTTAGGAGTGGGTTACGAGGAGGACGGAAAGTGCGTGCGACTCACCGCAAGAGAATCTGTATTTTGTTTTGCTCCCGGGGCATGAACTATATGTTAAATCTTTGAAAAAGAAGTTTTCTATCATGTCCCATACTTCATTTCTATATGCTCTGCAGCAGTGGGTGCTTAGTTTGACATTCATTTTTTAATCTGCACTTTACGACTAGCTCGAGTCTCCAAACACTTTTTAGACAGTGGATGCCCATGTTTCTAGTGCTGCCAGCTCCAACAATAATGCCTCATACTCAGACTACATTGTTTGTAGCCTCATATTCCAATTTAAAAGACAAGTGGCACCCATTTTCTCTGAGGGAAATCAACAACACCCTCTGCTCCATTACCCTCCCTTGAATTAGCTCCATCAAAATGCAAGGTCCATATTCCCGATTCTCGCTCTTCTTTAGGTGCTTTCAGCCTGAACTGACCAAAAAGGGTCTCATGTGTGTAATCACGATTTTCTTCCAACATAAAACATGAAAAAGTCCCCTTCTTTGTTATAAATTGGAGAATTATACGAGCGATCGACCACAGTTCTTGTTTTTGACAAATACGGTCTCCCTATATAACCTCCTTTCTTGACCTCCAAAGACTAGGACGGTAGCATATGTTAGATCCAATTTAATTGACTAATCTTGGTACCCCAGGGACCTTGACAACAACATGCCAAAGCGGGTGCGGGATATCAACAACCACAATGTCCATGACCACACTTTTGTTGGGGATTTGAGCTAGATTGACCACTAAATCTTTAATCATTCCCAAGCATTTAACCCTTTAGAATCAAATGAATATAAATCTTTATATGGTCTTGTAATTTGCAGCCCTAGTTGCTCCATGACAGACAAAGGCATAAGATTATGGGAAGCGAAATCTAACACTACGGTTATGCAGACGACAGATCATGGATGACTAGGGACACGTAAAGGGAGGAGTAGAAGGGTCTATCTCCTCGACATGTGGGCCAAAGACTACCATTGGTCTCTCTTCTTGCTGATTTAAACTATCTGAGTGCGATGGGTGGTTCGGGAGGAAGAATGAAAGAGGTAACTTGAGAGCGATAGGCGAGGTTGTTTTAATAATTCGATCAGGAGAGCAGGAATCTTAATCTTCTCGAAGTTCTTTTGCAAATTGAAAGTAGATGTGGGCTTTTCTAGCGCTACTTCTTTGGACTCCCTATTTTCAATCGAAGACTTGACTTCTTTTGACACCGGCTCGACATTAGGGGGAGACCAGCTTGGTATAGAAGAGGAGGAACTTGATCATTGAGCACGAGGGGGTATCCGGAAGATTCTTACCTTTTTCTATACACCTCTTTTCTTGCCGATTCCTCCCGAGCCGATGTTTCCTCTCGAGGTCGCTCTTCCTCTTGCTCACGGGTTCGGGTCCTCTTCCTTGAGGATCTAAGATCATATTTGACGTTGAATTGTGCTTCCATGAAATCAGTGAGTGCTGCGGTAATGGTCAATCTCGCCTCTTCGTCTTCTTCTTGTAGGGGGCACTCCATATCATCACTATTAGAAAGGCAGATTTGAATCTTCGAGTTTATAATTGCATCTCTAACGAGTCATCCGTCGGTCCCTCCGGGTACAAGGGATGGGGTGCTGGTCTTCGCTGTTCTCTTGGCATTATCTGTAAAGGGGGGCTTTCTGTGCGAGGATTATATCCTCTGTTTGGAGCATTATAATAGTTCACGGGCTCGCATTCTTAGCTTCCGACTCTAGCTTGACCATTTTCTTTATCATCTTGCTTATCTCATCCATTTTGTCGAGTCTTTGTCTTGATTGGAGGTAGAAACCTCTTCTTTACCTCTTCTTCTAGTATCTTGCTCAACTTTTCCCTTTGACTTACCCGAGTGGCGGCAAAATTTGCCTCCAACTCTAGAACATCTGTTTGAGCATCATCTAAGGTGACGAGCATTCTTTCATGACGAGAAACCAAAATCGAAGTCAAAAGCTGCTATGAAAACAACTTTGTCGCGACTTCATGTGGCTTCATTTCGGAAGGTAGGCTCGGGTATAACTTGTTAAATCTCTTGATGAACTCGGATACTCCTTCATTCTGCTTCTTCTTCATGGTATTAAATTCGGTAAGGCACATTCCATAATCTTTCTTTTCCCCCCACTTCTGAGAAAGGCGGTTTCCATTTGGTCCCCGGGTAGTCACGGAATTATTCCCCAATGTCTTAAACCATTTTTTCAAAGCTTCGCCTTCTAAAGGCGCACAAACAACCTCAAAACCACATCCGGATGTTCAGCATTCAAGTTCTCCGCGAAAGACGAGAAGGTCTCGAGATGCTTACGAGCATCAATGTCACTTTCACCATTAAACCTCGGTAGGATCTTCGAGTAATCTTGCGGCATGTCATGCGATGCGGGGGGTAAAGCCGATGGAGCATATTTATTAACGAAAAGCGGGGAACATTGGCCATTGGGGGAGGTGGGGGTTGCACAACAATTTGAGATACGAGATGAAGGGAGAGAAGTAGGAGGAAGTGAAGTATGAATAACAATGGGAATATATTGCATGAAGCTTTCGAGGTATAGAAGGGAATAGCTCACGGTTAGCGTAGCTACTTACGTGACTTCTTTAATTTCTTCGACCTCGAAAGTAGAGGGAGATCCTCCTTCGATCAGAGCGTTTCCTCTACGTGGAGTTTCCGAATGAAACTCGGGTTTTTCTGTTCTAACTTCTTGAGAAGAAGAAGGCGGGTGGTCTTCAACGAGAATATTCGAATTTTCGGGACGGACCGACTTCTTCTCTTTCCAACCTTTCTTACGAATAATCTTTTCGGGTCGAGACACGGGTGTTTCGGTGGTGAGGTATCCGACCTCAAATGGGGCCTCAGGAAAGCTTAGAACTTCCAATAAAATTTATCAAATAAAGACCGGTGGAGTCGCCAAGGTGAGAAATCTACAACTCTTCACCTCTCGTGCTCACCGATTAGAGAGTGAATATAGGGATGTCGAACCCGGGGAAACGGATATTCTTGAATTCGTTCCCAGCACGGCGCGTGAAAAAGATGTTGTGGATGATTTTTGTCACCCTCCTAGAGACAGTCTAGAGTTGCCATAGACCAGTGCCTAGGACATCTTAATATAGCAAGGAGTCCTTTATAGTTTGGGTTGTCATTCCAAGAGACTCACTTACTATCTCTTGTTCTAAACAAGGAAATTAAATTAGATTGAATTGGTCCAATTTCTCTCTCAGAGGCTGATACAAGGATAGGAGTAATGTGAAGACATCATGTAAAACTTCAGCATGAAAGTATCAGACAATTAAGAGACCGCTTACTGTAAAGAGGGCCGATTCATATAATATACCACAGAAATCAAATATCAAGAAGTGCAGGCAGTGAGGAAACATAAGAAGATATTACTGGCAGAAGGGCGCACTAATTTACGAATCCTTAAGCCACTAATATAGCAGAAATTATGAAAAGAGTGAATCATGGAACATCATATCACTTCTAGGCCTATTTAAAGCGCTTGACTAATTCCAGAAAGGGCACCACTTAAGATGAATCCTTACTACAAACTAGTGAGCCACTCGCATTCTAGAACATGATACAAGAAGAAAGTTTGCATGAAAAAAGTTGATATATTAACACATAAGAAAAGTTACATACTGTGAGATACTAAAGACCAGAATCCACAATACAGTCATAACCCCTCCTCACTGAGACCCTATGGGCTCTGAAACTTCATACAGAAATGTTACAAGATGAATACAGTAGTCTTCTCGCTGCACAGTTTGCTGACAGAAATCTGGAACCCCCACAATGTCTTATTTTTGAGTACTTATAGAGAAGACAGAAACTTCCCGAGGAGGAGGAAAACGAGGCACAATTAATGACTCAGTTTGAAACCCAATGGCGGAAAACATTCGCGCCTTCTCTTATGAATGACTGGCTATAAATGATGGTACTGAACAGCCTGTTCAAGAAATAAATGCTGGGAGATAAAATCTCCTTATATACAAGATGGGAGAAATAAAATATATACAATTTGTTGCCCGCGGCTGAAAGAAAATCTGCTGCCGTAAGAGATTTGGAACAATCTGGATTTAAGTACTGTACTCTCGGCTTCCGGCTATGGATTTGAATCCTGGATCTTTAATGCAGGGCGGACGCATCTGGAGTGTTCTGAAAGTTCACATCCCTGTCTTCTTTAATGGTGGTCATCTCTCCCACCTACCCTCGGCTCCTTCCTTTAATTGCTGCCAGTATGATTTGTCCTTTGTTATGCTCTAGATTTTTCAGTGGAGGCGGAAAGTTAAAGCGCCAACCAAGCCAAATGAAGACCTGAAAAACCCGCAAACCATTAGAGAAAAACGACTCGGCGATATGGGGTGTGGTTACAACAGCGGCCATGAATTCGGTAATACATTTTAGACAAGACATTTTAGAGGATGCGGGGTGACAGGAAACACATGAACACAATCGAGAAACAGAGAGTGACGAGGTAGAAAACAATGGGGTGACAATGAATAAACGGGCTAAGCGTTCATAAACCATGACACGTCATCCGGACACACGAATGGTGGAGGAAGAATGAAGCGTACACTTGTGAAACATGATGACACGGCCACAGGAGGTGGGACCCGAATCGGCCATCGGAATCGGAAGGAAAAGTGGGTAGAGCGGGAGTGGCACATCTTTTATGTTCCGATTGCGATTGAAAACAGGGCGGCGATCAACCCAGGACCGTTCGATATTGAAACAAGATCGATGGCTGTGCTTGCATCGGAGGGAAATTAAAGTGGTGGAGACATGAAAACCGTCGATCGATTGCGCGCGGACCCACCATAGATGTTAATTTCCGCACCGTCGATTTGAGCTAGATCGGATGGCCAATATTGCGTCCGATTGTTAAAATAGTAGGCCCCTTCTTGCTTTGGATTGTGGTTCTCGGACCTGGGTCATATGGAGGCCGAAGCGGGAGGGAGCCAAAATCTTAAAGGATCAGCCCGATTGCTTAAATTTGAATTTTGAACTATTGCGATGCAGGTTTTCGGGCGGAGATAACAGCGTCAAGCAGGGTCATGGGGGTTTTAGGCTACGGCAGGGATGCATATGTACAACAAAGGTAATCAACGAGTCTTTCTCTTTTCTCTTGGGTCACCCTTAGGATAGTACTATTACTTCCCTAATTGGAGGCTTGTTTCCCTTTACCAGCCATGGAAGTTCCCTGTCCATCTTACATTTTTTTGTCACACAAAGCTTACATACTTGCTGCACCAATTAGGTGTTTGTGATATCTTGTGTATGTATTGTAACCAAGGCATATCTCTAAACCTTTAAAATGGTGGTCAGACTGTATAGTCGGATGGGACTCCTACACCAAACAATGTGAGGTATAATTGGGACCTAATATCAAGGAGATCCCCTTACATGTTGGTGGTATCTAGCACCATCAACAGGATCAAAAAACTTATTTTCTTATTAATATTGAGTTCAAAAGAGCCCCTTATTGTCTTGAATTTATCTCCCATTATCTAGCTCTTTTAAAGCTCCATCTTAGGTGGATTTGTTTATGACTCATTCATAGTGTTTAAACCCCTATTTCTCTAAAGTAATTTTTTCATTAGGTTATTTGTTAGATATAATATCTAGTTTCATTTTATCCTTGATTCATTTTTCACCAATAAAAGCCTCCTTTTTTCCCATTTTTGAGCCTCTTCTTTTTGAACTAAAGCCTCCAACCTGGTGGGTAGTAAATTGTGTTTAGTAAATAAAAAATTCTTTCTTATTTGAAAAAAATTATTTACTAATATTTTAGTGAAAATAATTTTATTTTAAAGTTGTACCACATACACACTTGCATACATCAACACACCACTAAGTAAACAATGCTTGGTTCAATACCCATGCCAAGCCTTTCAAAGCAACCCTAACTTAACACACATTGAGTAAGCCCACTTGGGCATCAAAAGAAATATTTTAGTTAGGTTAGGATTGGTGGGATAGGCATCCAAATAACGCCCATTGATCACTATACATCAAGACATGGTTGTCTAATATGTAGCTTTAAATCCTTCACCATCTAGTGGAAAACTTACTAGTGTGCAGAAGAAACGCATTAAGGGGGTAAGCCTTAGACTATGGATACTTGTGGTTCCCCTTAAGGCTCACAACTCTTGGTCAGGAATTCAAGTCCAAATTTGATACCCAAAAGTTGAGATTATCTCGCCCCCAGTAGACGTAGGTAACCTTAGTTTCCATTCTTGTAGGTAAAACTACCCTATAGGTGGAAGTTGTGGGAAGCAACCACACCTCTTCATACCTTCACTTAGCCTTTTTCTCAACCCTGATTATTTGGGAGCTTAGTTGTTTGGAAGGAAATTTTGAAACGTAACTTAGAGCTTATTTTAGTTGTATTCCACCTTCTAGGCTAGAGTCTTTTCTTTGATAGGATGAGATTGCTTGAATTAGAATAACATTATCTCTTAGTTATAAAACCACATTACACAAATCCACATGTTTTTCTTCCTATTGTTTGTTAATTTTATTCTCTTTTTCATCCATTTAGCTTGTTAGTTTCATACCTATCCCAACATCATAATGCTCATTAAGCACCAGTCGCGGAGATTGAGAGGTTTTTACCCTCGGTTTCCTCTAGGATAACCTCTTACACCTGCTTAAGGATTCAAGGTCCCTACCTCTAATCCACCTTCATATTATAGCTCATATGAGTCTTCTATTAGTTCATCTACTTCTGAATCCACCCAATTGCAACCCTATAGCACGGTTGGTGTCAACCCCAATGAAAATGTCGATTCCACTTTGAGATCCAACAATGGAGGTAATATTGACACTAATACATGTAATAATGTGGGTCCTGATCCTGGAACCAATATAGGAGCACCTATTGGAAACATTGTTACTCAATCGTTTCTCCCCCTTTATGGATAGCTTGAACTTACCATATTTAATCCAACTCATCAATGATCCTCTCCTCCATGATCCAAAATGGCCCCTAATGCCAATCAAACTTCCCTCAAACACCCCTAAGTTTGAGGGGAATTCTAGAGAATTTCCTTCTAACCATATCCAATATTTCCATGTGTGGTGTTCATCTAACTCCATAACGAAAGACTCTATCCATCTTTGTCTTCTTTAATGCACACTGACTGGTGTTGCAACAAAATAGTACGTTTCCCAGCTTCATGGCACTCAGCAAGTGTTTGCAAATAAATTTTGAATGATTTTCTCTCCTACTATCAATTACTTATATGTCATGATGTCAATGTATATAATTTAACTAGTTATCACCAAACCACTACCACTCACATCACTAATCACATTCAGGAGTCGCAAAGATGATGGAGCTTGTGCAAAGCTCTAGAAAATAATTACCGATTTTTCATGGATTGGTTTTTGAAATAACTTCTTCCTCCCATCACTAAGGATGTTGCTTCAACATTCCCTCAAATTGGGGAAGAGGTCATTTAGAATTCCATGCAATACGACTTGTTCTCACCCTGGAGATCATTCCACACCAGGGGTATCTCATGTTGTTGATGGTGTGATTTGGTTTGTAGCATACCATCAACCTTGCCCATATCTACAAGGACACATGGGATATGGCCAACCCTAGTGGGGGTCTGATACCTCTTACACTTATCCTTGCTTGGATCCTTTCTGAATTTCATAACAAGGAGGCATAAGTACCTCTTATTATTATGCCCATCCACATCAGTTGGTGCCTATACACGCGTGTACTCAACCTACCTATCAGAACATAGCGTAAAACCCTTATTATTTGTATCCATAGTCGAGTGCTACAACCCCTATGGTACCAACACCTCAACCTCCCATATCTCCACAGGCACACCCTCAGTAAGGTCAAGTGTATGCTCATCAGAACATAGCTAATCATCCTAATCCAAAGAAAAGGAACAAGGGGAAAGACAAGAAAAATTCCAAAATCTGGGTAACCCAGGTAACCAAGTCCAAAATCTAATTCCAACCACGGTGAAAACTGCAATAACACAACTCAAAAACAGGGAAATCAACCTAATCAAGACAAGTCTATTCACATGAATAAGCCCGATGCTTGTTGTGGTACATATGGCCATTACACTCACGAGTGTCCCCTCCTCCCTAAGATGTGTAGGTTATAGGAAACTCAAGGGGCTACAAAAAGGGGGAATCAACCTCCTCCTACTTCTGATCTACCCCCTTTATAGTTGGTTGTGCTTTAGAATCCCTTCCCTTAACAAGGATACATGAACACTAATTATAGCCAAAATTCTCCTCCCAATCTACCTCCCAACCAACTTGATAACATAACATATCAAATCTTAATGATGCATTATGTTGATGTCAACTTTTCCACTCGGTCGCACCAATATGTTCCTCCTCCTCAGATGCAACTAACATCGACCACAAATCCTCTATCATCAACAAATGGTCTTCTACCAATCCCTCAACCAATGATGGAGGTTCCTCCTAAAATCACTAAGGCACTATTACGTTGAAGCATTACCACTACCCTTTCATAGGCCACCCATCATTATAACATTATCAACGACTTTGCATAGTCTCGTGCTGTTATGTCAATGTTGGAAGTCCTCCATATGTGCCCTTCACAATATAGGGCTCTACTCTTCGCTTTGGGTATTGTAGATCCATCTGATGATCGAATGATTGTCTTTGATATTGCTAAAGCAGATGTTGGTTGTCTCCCCCCATTTGTTACTTTCTAGATCCCTATATCCATTAAGAATGTCATTATCCATCAGTGTATCATTGATGAAGGAGCACCCACATGCGCTATGTCCTCCCAATTCTCGAAACAACTAGGATCTCTAGAACTCCAATCATTTACCATCACACTTAGAGTGTATGATGGTTTTTTCTCACAACTAGTAGGCTTGTACCAAAATTTCCCTATTAAGTTAGCTAACGAGAAAGTCTCGATTGGCACTGAGGTTATTAACACCCTTGTAAACAATAACCTCTTGCTAGGATGTAGTTTCATGTATGCCATGAAGGAAATATGTTCATCTATTTTTCATACCATGAGCTTCCCCCATAATGGGAAGATTACCACTATACACTAGTTAACATACTACGATTTGAGGCTTCAAGTTCATCCTAAAATTTCCATTTCCTCGATGGTTGGCAATGATACATTGTATTCTTTTACAAAAATCAGTCTTGGAGTTCATAAAGTTTCCTCTTTTCTTGGGGAATATTATGGCCCACCGCTTTTAACTGCACCTAGCACCTCTTAGGTATGCATGGTGTTCGTTTCTCAAGATACTCAGTAGCTTGGTCCCTATTTCTAGCAGCCAACTCCTCATAAATATGTTGACGCAAATTAAACTAATGTACTTGGGGGTGTTCCCCTAGTCATTATCCACTTGGTCATATACCTTTCTTATTCCCACCGCTAGGAATAATGATGTAGGAAAAAAAATGAATTTTCCTGCAATATCCACTTCTATGTCATAAATAATTTTACATTATTTGGAATCTCTATGGATTATACCGAAATTCAAGCTTGATCTAGCTATAATTCCAAATGAAATTCTACTAAGCCATGCCATTAAATTGTATTTAAAAAACACACCCATTCAGAGATTCAATTTCATATTAATTCCATATTTCACACACAAACTAGAATTATTCAAGCGATCATGCATGTACATAATTCATACACAGAAAGTATGAAACTCTATTTCATTAATTAAAATATGTCAATACACAAATATCTTCCTCTCTTGGCCTGATTCTACATTCATTTGGTTAGTCTCTCATTTCCTCACATTTACACTCTTCTTTTATTGCTCATAGGCTTACAATAGATAGAATTTAGAAACATCATAATTTTATTTAGATCATAAAATCACTCCATAAATCACCCATAAATCACTCAATAAATCATATTTTCCTAAATTCTAAAATCATTCCATAAATCATATTTTCTATATTCTAAAATCACTCAATCTATCCCTAGAATCCCTCGTGCTTTATAAGGAATATTTTCTTTTGCTTTATGTATAAAATATTTCCTATCCATAGCTTTTCTAAAACTATGACTCATCTAGTTCTAAAAATCACAAAATATCTCAACTCAGAAAATACAATTTATTTACATAGAAGAATATAAATTCTTCTAAAAAATAAAGACCCATTTTTGAAGTTTTTTCACATTAAAGATTTAATGGCTTGGAAGCTCTAATGCTCCTGCATTAGACTCCCGAGGTAAAAGAAAATCTCATGACCTCTTGGTCGTGTGTCATCAATATTTGTATCCTTCAGTATTCCAAACCTTATGTTGTAGTTTTGCATCCATTTTAGCATGTTCTTGTCCTACGGCTAATGTTTCCTTCACTTCTTCAGGCCTCCAAACTCTATGTTGTTCTCGTCCACTTGCCTTGTTGATGCAAAGTTGCCCAGTTAGTTGTTGGATGTCCTCCTCTTGTTGTACCTTCTCCTGATCATCCTCTTCATCGACATACAAAACCTATCAATTTCCTCATCCAAGTTTGTCCTTGACTGATGAAAATTGTTATCATCTCTCGCTTGATTTTGAACATCTGCTTTGTGCATAAGAGTTTCAAGTCTCAAGGCACAATATGGCTTATATACATGCTTCACTATCTATTGCTCAAGCCTTGTAACTTCCTCCTGATTATTTTCTTGCAACACAATTTCCTCCTCTTCTAGCCTCAACTTTACATGTTGAATATGCACTTTATGATTTACTAATCCCTCCTCGAGAAGTTTCAAATTTTCACAAAAATTAGTAAAATCATTTTGAACTAAATTTTTAGTCTCCATGTCATAATCAGTATTATGTCCTCTTCCAACAATACCTCTAAGGGCTTTTCTTCCTCCTTGAAGCCTACATCTTCTTCGTCTAGCATAAGACCTTCATCATCCATTACAACCATGGTATTTTTCTGTTGTTATTTATCATTGTCCTCCTTTTGACTGTCTTCTTGAGCCAATTGCATCTTGTTCACCTTATGAGATTGAATTGCCTCATCTTCCTTCATCAAAAGTATATGATAATGTCTTTCTTCGATTCTTTGTAAAGACACTCCTTATTCTTCTTCACTTGGAACATAATTAAAATTTTGTTTTTCCTCTATCTCTTTGATAGTTGTATATGGTTTTCCATATTTATAAAAACCTGCAACTATGAACATCTTATCAAATTTAAAATCATAAGCATGTGTGGCTTCATTTGATGTTTCAAGCATCAAATCCTCATATTGAGCTGAACATCCATAATAGTTCATGAAACTTGTAGTAATTCTATCATTCTCTTCATCCTCCTCTCTAAGGGTGTCTCCTTTCTCTGGTATAAGAATTTAATCCACAATTCCATTACTTGGAATTTTTTCATTACTGCCTTCATGAGGAAACTATCCATCATCTACACCTACATGACCTACATTCACAAACATTTCATTAGTTTAAAATCAAGAGATACTTGGATCTCATAAACTCTTTCATCTTCATCTTCACCAAGAATTGGTGCTTGTTCCGTGTCACAAATTCAAACCTCCATCTTTGCTATCCTGTGCTCTTCTTCCCTCTGTTGAATGCTCAACATGTGCTTCAACTTCACCTGCAACTTGTGCCATTTCACTTTCTTTTGTAGCACCCATACACATCTCTAATCTTGATCTTCTTGTTGTAATAGATCCATAAGCACATTATACCATGCCTTCATCTTAGTCATCTTTCTCAAATTCCTCGTCATTCATCTTCCTCGTGCCAACTACTTTGGCATTCTCTTTCATCTGCTTGTGAATTCTTCCTAAACCCTTGACATGACTATCAATAGTCATTGTCACTTCCTTCTTTCATGAACTCTCCCTGTCCACTTGTGAGCTACAATCTAGCCAACACCTCACTAAGCTATCTCCTCTAAACTTGACCAATGGTTCACTTCACTTGAACCTTATTTCTGGGCACTCCCTGCTCTCTTGGTTGTTGCATATACCTTAATTGATTACTGAGCAATTTTTCTTGTCCTCTTCCTCTTCAGCAATATTAATTTGCTTCTATTCTATCACAAATTTCTTCACCTAAGAGATGTATATGCTCCTTCTCCCTCTGTCATAACTTTATTGTTGTAATGGTTGCTACCTACACATTAATTAATAGTCAAAA
Source organism: Pinus albicaulis (assembly GCA_034641835.2). NCBI lineage: Eukaryota > Viridiplantae > Streptophyta > Pinopsida > Pinales > Pinaceae > Pinus > Pinus albicaulis. The sequence goes on from CM076581.1 coordinate 487,979,018, forward strand.
AGAACACAAGAACAATAACCTGTCATATATTAATATATCTCCTCTTCCATCCTTTGCATAAGCTTCTATGTACCATGTTCCTGCAAAAAATAACTTCTCACTCGGTTCTATGTTTCCCAAATAGCATACCCTTGCTTTGATACCACATGATGTAGGAAAGAAAATTACTTTTCCTGCAAGCTCCACTTCTATGTCATAAAGACTTTTATAAAATTTGGAATCTCTATGGATTCTACCCAAATTCATGTAATATCTAGCTATAATTCCAAATGGAATTCTACTCAGCTTTGTTATTCAGTTGTATTTAAATAGCACACCCATTCAGATAATCAATTTCATATTAATTCCAAATTTCACACGCAAACTAGAATTCTTCAAGCGATCATGCATGTACATAATTCATACACAAAAAGTATGAAACTCTATTTCATTAATTAAAACTTGTGCATACACAAATACTCAAAAAACTCTCTTCCTTTCTTGGACCGATTCTACATTCATTTGGTAATTCTCTCATTTCCGCACACTTACTCTCTTCTTTTATTTCACATACGTTTACAATAGATAGAATTTAGAAACACATAGATTTTTCTAGATCCTAAAATCACTCCATCAATCATATTTTCTAAATTCTAAAATCACTCTATGTATCCCTAGAATCTCGCATGCTTTAGAAGGAATATTTTCTTTTTCCTTATGGATAAAATATTTCTTATCCATAAATTTTCAAAAACTATGACTCATATTGTTCTAAAAATCATAAAATAACTCAACTCAGAAAATACAATTTATTTACATAGAAGAATATAAATTCTTCTAAAAAATAAAGACCCATTTTTGAAGCTTTTTCACATTGAAGGCTTAATGGCTTGGAAGCTCTAATGCTCCTGCATCAAATAGTTAACATGCCTATGATGGCTATGTTGAATTTTCCTAATCTCACATTGGGGATTCCAATTTAGTACTTGGATCCTCCTACCAAAACCCCTCTGAACCATCCTAAACTCTATTTGGATTTGATACCCATACAACTTGTCTCGAAAACCCCCTTTGTTGCTTCATTTCCACCATAACCTCAATAGGATTTTTCTCATGTTGTGTAAGCATATGGGAAAGGGGAAAATCTAAAAAGAACAAGGGAACTAATAAGACAATTCCAGATATGGTGACTCAACCTTTTTCACCCAAGCCTACATGATCACCATGTGCTTTGTGTGATATTCAAAGCCATGCCACTAATCATTGTCCCACTCTCCCCTGGTTAAAGGGTTCCATTACCTTGAATGAACTCCAGTCGTTCCCAATGGTCCCCAAGGTGCAAGTCACTCTCCCTGATTCATCTAAGAAGAACAAATCATTACGCACAAACCAGCCATGCACTTTGAGTGAAACATTTGAAAATATTCACACCACTTCCCTCATCTCTAAAAATTTCGGGATACACTCATCATTCTTTGTGAAATGGAAATTGTTTGTAGTGGAGCTTCCACCCCTCTACTTACGAACCTTGGTCCCTATTATAGCATCATTTTCCACCTTTGTATACTTGATGCTCTAAGTTATGGCCTTGGTCAGTCCTTTCCCTTCATACTTGGTCCTTTATCTAAAAGGCATTATTTTGAATTCATACGTGACTCTGCCCTCTAAAAATCACGTGCACACGCAGATCCAGTTATACCCAACCTGGGTATATAATTTGAAATATGAAAAAAATATAAAATTCCCTATTTTCTGGGCGGGGTTTACGAGTTACACCGGAAGCCTACCTACAAAAGCCTATGGCCTAACTGTATCCCAACTGAAAGAACTATTTTTTGGTGGTATAAATACACCTCATGGGAAGGCCTTGAGGGTGGAGAGAGATAGGTATTGATATTATAGCCACTTATTCCCTAATCAAGTCTGATTTATCCCTGTGCCTCCTGCGCTCCCAGATTGTGGAAACCCTTGTTTCCCTCATGGAGATGTTCATTCCTCTTATATGAAATCCATGTGTATGCTTTTGGAAGGAGATTGTTAAGGCTTGGGTTGGACGGATCTGGAGGACAATTTCGCTTGGATCCGTGACTGAATCAGGTGGTATTCCTCCACACATATTTACATTCATCAATAAATAAGTTATGTCTCGTTCTTGATGTTCATTATCTTAATGATTTATACATGTTATGATCCTATTATGAATGATTTCATATTTTTATACTTATAATCATATATGATCTAACACTAAAATCTTGAACATGCTTTCAGTTATTACTAGTATATGTTCTTTTCTTGAGTGAGTTTCAGGTTTTGGAGCACTAGGAGAAGTAGAGGGTTTGAACCCTATGGGACCGCCTTCAAACGTAGGACCTACGAGTACTACCCCTTCTTCCCATTTTACTATTTTGAGCATTAGGATTGTAATTTTTTATGCTTATTGTTGTTGTATGCTTCTTGCTCTGTTGGGGTTCCCCCATCATCGTGATTGGTCCCCCTAATGTGAAGATGAAAAAAATAGCGTAAATATCATTTACTTGTCATCATTTATGGGATCAATGCCTTCAGACTCCCTTGGAGCATCTGAATGTGTACCTTTGGAAATACCTTTTGTCTCAGAGGCCACTTGCGTCTTAACATTGGTGGAATTTCATTCCAATATTCACAAGCCTCCTTCATTAAACATCAAACATGTGAACCATGACTCCAATGATGATGATTTAGATAACTCTTCACCGTCTATCTCATGTGTTCCTTCACAACTTCACATTCTAGTATTCCACTTTGATGAGGACGTTATGGATTCTATGACCACACCAGACTATCCATGGGATTATATGCATCATCGTTCCTATTTTCTCCCACAACAACTAATTCCATATGACCAATATTTGTGGAATTGAAATACTTCAACCATGGTCAAGTAGATTGGTTCAAAAAACCCTTAGAACGCAAAAATATGAACCACGTCCACCTTGTGGCCATTACATTGTTTCACAATGTTTGGCTATGGGGGAATCAACTTTTGATGGTCTAGAAGAAGAAAATCTCCCCAACCTTCATATTACATCTACTAGTGTTATCTCTAGTATCATTATTATTCCTCATCATAGATAATTTCTAGATTTATATATCACTCAATATCACTTTGGGTATCATCCATTTGATCATTCCTACATATTACCTCAACAACCCAATCCCTTCGACATTTTTGTTGTTGAGCCCTAATTTCGTCTAGGCGATCAACATTGGTTCACTATAGCCCATACCACTCCTTGGTATGGTGACACCTCTCTATGAACCCAAACATTTAGTCCCTTTGACTCACATACATGTAATATCATATGAGATTGGTAAACCACCATTGCCTTTCTCCCATTGTATTCATCCCTTCTTTCCATAAGAAGATAAGTAACATAAACAATATGGTGATGTTGAGCATTATTTCTGTTGAATTTTCCTTATATCCTAGATTTAGTCTATGTCTCTACTATATTATAGACACGCTGAAGATACACAACTACAAGCACTTTTCACAATGGAAATGTAAAAACAGTGAAACAATAAAATACACAGACAAACATGTGGCCCAAAACACTTATTATTAGTCCATCAAAAAGAAATACACAAGGCTCACGTACCAGGGATCATGGCCCTTTACAAAACCCTGATACAAGACTAGTTTATAACTTGTATACACTAGGGCGTGAAGTCAAATCCTTTTGACTTTCAATCTACCCAAAATAAAAAGAAAAAAACAAACAACTTACTTGTTGATGTATCCCCTTAACAACCAACCCTTTGAGTCTATATTTTCCTTTGATACCTAGTTGTCCTTTTCCTCCTTCACACAAATATTAGACTCCTTTCCGATCTCTATCCAATCAACTGCTCACAATGTATTTTTTCCATCAAATTCACTGCATTTATCATCTCCAAAACCAACAACTACTCACAATGAACTTATCCCCTCAATTCACTATATAGATCAGCCTTTAAGCCTCGTTTTTAGGTCTCTCATTTTACCTAACAAACATCCTTCATTAGCCCTTTGTACTCGGCCTTTTTCACTGTCCACACAATCATTAGAAAACCCCTCGAACCATACTTCCACATGGTCAAATGAGCCTTGACCAGCTGTTGGAGCCCTTGGCCTACCTCGGAACAAGTTTGGATCTCATGTCCTAGACCATGAGGACTCTCAACCTAGAATATGCCCTCCAACGGCTAGTCAAAAACCTCTTCGCCTTCTTGTGCTAGAATTCTGCATGTTCTGCATAGATTTATGAGTCCTTGAGACCCTTTACTAGGGCTACGACCCTCCTTCTTTGCACAAAAATTGACTATATCCTCCTCACTGGACTTGTGATCCTCCAAATAACCAACCAAACCTTTCCAGGTGACACAAATAGACCTATTCATAGCATCTTCCTTCATAGATCAATTCAGAATTCTCTTGGAGGTGTTGTGACTTCCTTACTTGGATACAAGAAAAACTTGCACTTGTTTTTTGTTTTTTACTTCAAATGGTCTCTTTAATTTATAGCTCTCCAATTATTGACTTAGGATTTCTTTGATCCATTAAAGTGACTCCTCCACAATAATTGGAATAAAGAATCAATATATTTAGGTCTCAAGCCCATGAATTTGGGTTCAAAATCCACTAGCTTGGTTACTTTTCCCACAAAGTGGGTTTTCTCTCACAATTCAAGTACCGTAGACTATGGGAGTACCTCCCAAGCTACACTTTTCAACACTTCCTCTTAGTGAGGAAGGTACTTCCATTCCTCTGAAGTAACTTTTCATGAACACAATCCCAATAATTGGCGTCCATCACTACAACATACCCCGAAGAATGAACAACACTTTCCTCAGAAGTGTCCTTGCCACCAGAAGCCTCTAGCTTCTTCTTATCCTAATAGGCCTTCAGGACATTCTAAGGTTCCTTCATACTAGCTTTAGAAGTCTCCTTACTTCCTAATGACCATGTGATCTTCTTGGGTTGTGAATTATCCCTATGAACCTACAAACTATCACTCAAACTCAAATCCCTCTAAGTATCAGGAACCTGCTTCTTCCCTTGATCTATAGGATTTCCATTCAACTTGTTTAGACCACTCTCCCTAACTCCAATAACTGCTCTTGTGGAGTTAGAGCCTCTGGTATTGAGCATCATCTTTCCATCCTAGAATAATAATTTGAACCCCTTAGCCTCTGTTAGACTCCTATACCAATAGGTGTCATATATCATGATTGACTTGATGAGCTATGTAATATGTTCATACCTTTTCTTGTTGCAAAGGTTTTCCATATTGTCAAAAAATCAAAAAATTTAAAAAATGTAAAGAGGGTATACCCTAAAAGAAAAATCAAAGGGTGAAAAGAATAAAAATGGCCAAAAAAGTGAAAGAAAATGAACCCCACCAAAAGAAAGGCCAAGGAAAGTGTGCAAGTCTAAATGCCACTACCTTTTTGCTCTTATGTAATAAATAAAATTGTGTGCAACTTGTATTTATGCCACAATTTACGAACAATCAAACAGTTTAAGCTTGGCTGGTTCATCTTTCAATTTTATGTTTTAGAGATAGAGAATAAAATCCGACCAAACTGTTTAATCTTAGCAGATAAGTAGATAGGTAGAATAAATAAAAGGAGCTCAATAGTTTAATCTGAGCCCTTGGATGTAATAAGGATATAATTAGATAGATTTCCAGATGTAAAAGAAAAAGTGTGATGAGGGTTTGCCAGTCTAAGTGCACCCTAATAAAGAAGAAAAAATGGTAGGATAAAGTAGGTAGGGTAGGTAGATGTTGTTGCAGAATTACATGTGATGGATAACGACTCTAGATGTGTTAAATATTTACTTTCATCACAAGTGCAAAGGCAGACACTACACTGGAAGAATTTCAAGCAAAGCCAAGTCAGATTATTAACTTCCCTTCTCATTTTTCCCTAAAAATTTCACTAATTTCCCTAAGTACTAAGGCATTTGAAAATTAAAGGGGCTCAAGGCATTTCCTTGACTTTTGGAGGGACTGGACCCTCGGCCCAATAATTGGAAAAGCCTAAGTACTTAAAATCATTCATCATGACATTCATTCACTTCTAAAAAATCTTTTCCTAAGTAAAATCCCATTTTACGTAGGAAAATCATGCAATATTTCATAAAAACCCTATTCATAAAAGCATAAGTTAAATACATTATCTTGATGTTTTACACTTAGCGCTTCTATTCATTTCCATATTAATTTCTAACTTATTATTTAAATCCCTATACAAATTCCCTTTTTCCCGTATTATTTTAAAATTCCCAATTAATATAATATCCCGCCCCGTTGGTTGAAAAATAACCATATAAATTTAATTAATTGGTTGAATTTCCAATTAATAAACAAAATCGATACTCCGCCGTATAAAGGGATTAATTAACCCTCACGGTTAATTAATAACCTAATCCACCAATCAAAATGCCCCCGATGCGATTATTTCATAATAAATTACGTTGGGTCCGCCATATTAATTCCCCGTCATCTTCCTTTCCCGAGGACCGTCTGATCAACTAATCTCAGATCTACGGTTATTATGAATATCGCTGCGCATCCGCGTCCGAACATTAATGCGCGATGGCCAAGCGGTTTTCTGAACAGTGCCGCGCCACGCGTCGTCCATCGTATGGAATCGCTCGCCCTCCGCTGAAAACCACTCTTCCCCAAAAGCTGTGCAATGGAAACCGCTTACCACCTGCCTCCCGTGACGAAGCCTCCGTACTTGCTGACGTCATCCATTAAAAAAATAAAAAAACCCGCCAACCTTTGAATTTGTAAATAAAACAAAAGAACCTGCGTCATTTTCACTATCTCATGCAGTGACCAGTGTCCCATGCAAACGAATTTCAAAATCAACTGTTGAAATTTGCCAACCGCTACCTTGCTGAAGAAAGTTGCAGTCGAGTAATCTAGAATTTATCCGCCATAACCAGCACCTGTTTTCATCACTGTTTAGTTCCCGGAAAATAGGTATTTACCCAAATTCCCGTGAAACCTTGTAAAAACCTGGTTTTTGTTTTGAATTTCACACGAAAAACTGAAACATGGTTCAAAATTGGTCTTTAGTTCATTCCTCAATTCCCAAAACTACAATTGCATTCCAAACCTGTGATTGTGCCCGTTTTTTCATCAAAACCCGCAATTCATTTCTGAATCCACAAGAACCAGAAATGGAAATTCCCGTGGCTTTGAATGTCACACCCCTAAATGCCCCTCACAGAGATTTAGACCATCTACCTCTAGTAGATAGGGATTTCCAAATTAAAGACCTTGTTCTCAATGAAAATCCTATTCGAATTTTTTGCCACTGTAGAGATAAATACCTAAGCGGTTATGACATTTTTGGACTGTGGGAATCCAATCTTCCCATGTATCTTCTCCCTTCAGTCCATATTTTTCCTGAGATAATCCATTACTGCCATGCAAATTATGATCCCAATCAACGAGCAATTTTGTCTTCGAGTCAAACCATTCTTTTCCCAATAACTGCTCAGTCTATCAACAAAATGTTACAATTTCAACCTGGTCAAGCCCTCACTCCCCTGTCCATGGGAGAATTACTTGATAAATCTGCCAAATTATCCCATGAAGAGTTAAATCGCCTCTGCCAAATCTTCATGTTGCCATAACATCAGCCCAAAGGCCCTCCCCCTTATGGTTATACCTTTTTCACTGATGTGGGAAGGCTTATTTTGAATATGATATCCTCTATAATGGGTTTCAATACTAGTGAATATGTTGACCAATTAACCATAGTATTGTTGTCAATTTTTACCCCTGGACAGCCTCCTACTGTCAAGTATGATTTTGCTTCCTACATTGCAGATAAAATCCATGATCAGTTCATGAGATTATAGAATGAAAGAGTGTTCAAGTATTCCTCTGTTATATACCATCTCATGCTTTACTTTCAATCAGAGAGTTTCCCTTTCTATGTTAAAAAACTTGATGCCAAAGGAAATCCTAGATCTGTAATCTTTTGGTCTGCCATCACTCATAATTCCTCTGATTCTCCTTACTCTTATAATGAGTTTATTGACCTATTTGTACACCCTGCAACCACCTTGTTGACAGGAGTCTCCCCTCCTAGGGTCAGTAGTGACATCAAGAAAATTCTCCAACTCTTAAAGCAATACAAGATAGGTGATTGGTACCTATACCGAAATCACACAGAAATCATAATATATGGGTGTGAGTTATGCCCATTCAAGTTGCCAAAATATGTCCCAATGAGGCTCTTTGCATTAGAGTATTTCAGACATATGATCAATTCAGACATAGTTCATTTTTGCAATGCAAAGAAAAAGGCTCAACTCAGGATTAAAAGTCAATTAGGTCCTTTTGTCTGTAACTCTAGAGATGCTAGAAAGGAAGCTGAAAGAATCTTAGAAGACTATCTCAAATTACAAAAAAGTTTCTACTGGGTACCTTATGACCCAAACAGCTTTATTTGTGATAGAAGAATGAAAAAAAAACTATCTCCATACATTCATCAAAGAATCCTAGAAATTGAACAATATGCCAATATGGATGAATGGATGGAAGGGACATTGATAGAACAAGATAGTGAGCAGGTCAATGTTGAAAATGTAATGAAAGACCTTGAAAAAATGCTTGACCTAGACTCTTTTGGACAGGTGCAGATACCAGGTATTGGTCCTTCTTCTGCTGGGACTTCTCAACAAAATTTACAGGAAATCAGTGCATTAGCTACAGTAGCATCTAAAGGAAAGGAGAAATGGGCTGATATACAAGTTACAGAGAAATTTACAATGACAGAACTGCCTGAAACTTCTAAAGAACAAGGTCAAGTACATATTTCTCCTACTCAGGCCAATGTGGCAGAAATGTCAATTTTACAAACCCCTCTCAATATAGAAAAGGGTAAAAAGAGAGATGCTGAAGCAGCTACACCTATCAGTGGGTCTTCAGAACAGCCTAATGTTAAAAGAGAAAAATTGAATCCTCTTCCAGAAGTGGAATCTGTTCACGAAATCCCTGATAGTCAAACGCAAGAAGAATTGGGTAGTCAGCAAACATGTACAATCAGTGGGACATCCACTACTTTAAAGAGAAAAGAGCTGCAAAGGCAGCAAAGTGCAGAAGTATCATCTTTCAAACCACCAGTGAAAGATGCCTGGGACATTAAAAGAACATTCATAAATATAAAGGCCAGAAATGATCCACTCAGACTTCAAGTTTACAGTCAATATTTGAAGATGGCTCCTAAGAATAAAAAAAGATTGATGTCAGCCTATGACATTCAACAAGGTAAAATGGTAATGAGTCACTTCAAACCCAAAGTGCAGCAACCTCAAACAGCTGCATATTATATCAGAACTAATTTTGAAGTCATAGCAAAGGATATTCATCCTTTGGATCAAATTGAGCTGCATAAACAGACAGGTGAAATGATTTATTCTACTCTGACAGATAAATCAATGATGACCCAGAAATTGCAGGATTCTTTGGAGAATACTAATGCTCAACTAAATCTTGAAAAAGCCTCTTCTAAGGCTAAGGACAACAGGATAAAGACTTTGGAGGAAATCATTATTGGATTGGGTCATAATCCCAAGGATGTCAAAGGTTTAGAAGCTTTGATCAAGAAAAAAGATGATGATATTGCAGTCTTGAGAAAACAACTGAAGTTACCAGCCTCAAGACATCCACAGACTGCAGAAATCATAAAGCAAAATTCTGAAGAAGAATTGATAGACTTGCTCTTGAAACTGAATGAGCAACTTAATGAAACTGAAAAAGAGCTTGAAAAGGCATTAAAAGACAAGCACTCAAATACTCCAGCATCTACAGGTACTACAACAACAGGTCAGCCAACAGAATTGTCACAGGTACATACTTCCCTTTTAAGTACCGAAGAGTTAATAAAATCAATGGAGGAATTGAAACTCCAAGTAACAGAACTTCAAAGAACAAAGGTACAATTCACCACTTTAGAACAAAAATATGATCTCTCGAAGATGAATGTTGCAGATAAAACAAGAGAGGTCAACAGATTAGAAAAGTTGGTCAACAAATTGGAGAAGGATCTCACATTGGAGAAGCTTTTAAAGGAAATAAATGAAATTCTTTGGGACAACATCATCCAATCAATAAAAGATGTCTGGCCCTCAATTCAAATAATGTACGAACAGAATGATTTAGTTAAATTGGCTCTGGAAGAAGTCCTAAAAGCAAGAGAAGAATTGGGAAACATGCCTGAAGAAGCCAATGAACTTATCTGTTTTTTAAATACTAAGAACAAGCATCAACTTGAAGAACTTGGCATTCAAGACAGGACGTGAACAATTTTGGAAATAAAAAGAGTTTTTACCAAAAGAACTCTGATGCAGAATCTAGAATGAAGATGCTCTGATATGCAAGAAGAAATCAATGCCTTTATAAAAAGATTTGATATTTTGTTGAATAAAGGATTGCCCAGTCCTTTAATTTCAGAGGATAAATTGATGGACCTTGAAATTTATGTTGAGAAATTGGACAAGTATGCTGACAATCAGGCCAGTTCCTCAACTAGTTCAGCAGCAGCATTGCCTACAGGAAAAAATCTTCATGATAAATTGGAAAATTTGTTTTATCTTGAGCATGAAGTAAAGCATTTGTTCCCAATTCAACCTACTTTCTTTAGATATACAGAGACTGATGAAACTCTCAGAAAGATGCAAAGAACTAGAATGCCGAAAGATAAATGGTGGGAAGAAATGTTATAACTTTTGTAAAATTATCCTTACATGAATTTTTGATTATGTACTACAGTAAGTCATGATTAAGAAGGATAAAAGGATAAACAGAGGTTAAAGAGTATCAGTGCAGTTAAAGAGTATCAATGCAGTTAAAGAGTATCAGTAAAACTGAGCAGCCAGCAAAAAATTACTAAAGAGGACAGCAGCAAGCCAAATCATAGGGCCTGCATCCAGCACATTCTCAAAAGAAGGAAACATCACAACATCAGTTATCATTTTTCTTATCTACGAGACTATCTGTCTCTAGTTTGTTGTAACATACTTATGAGTCATCCTAGATTATATCTCAATCTGTTATGAGATATTTTTTATAATTTTTTGTATAAATACTCCCTCAATCGGAGTATTGAGTGGGGGATTCTTAGACTTTGCTGTAACATCGACTATTTTGGAATAAAGTGTTGTTGGAGAAATTTTGTGTGGCAAGTTGGACGAGGAATTGATGCAAAAGAATTTTTACAGGATTCTTGCGTCAGACTAAGGATCAATAAGTCATCTATCTTTTATGTTTTGAAGTGTTATACTTGTTTATTATATCATCTGTGTTTCATGTCTGAATAATTAACGAAAAGGAATAAATTAGAAAGTGCTTAAGTGCAATCTACTTTTAATCGTTGTTATTCTAAATGTTTTCTTCTGAACTGGTATAAACAGTGAATTCTTAATTGCTCTTGTTTTACTAGTTTATGCATTTTGATTATTTAATAAAGAATTCTTAATTGCTCTTTGTTAGTAATCATTCAATTTCCCTCTTTCGAATGTGTTGAAGGATTCTTAATTGCCCTTCATCCATTTTTGATTTCATTCCATTCACTTTAAATCTATAATTGTTCCCTGTTTGATTACCTTGCCCTGTGAAACCATCTTTTGTTAAGAAACTTGATCCAGTTAAGCTATCCTCTTTGACTCCATTAGCCCAATGGCCTAAACTACTCAATCTTACCACAAGCTATTGAATTTCATCACCCAAACTCAATCAAAACCCTTGGACTTTATAACTATCCTAATATCTTTCAAAACAAAGCTAAATTTTACAGAGAGAGCCCTCTGTGGGTACAGATTGGCTAGATTCCATACCTAAAAGTTGGTTTGTGGTTACCTCAGACCCCTTTCCTCTTCCCACCAACTTCAAAGGAAAATCTGAGTGATAACAGCCTCAATCACTAAGACAAACAAAATGTTGCACTTAATATCTGCTACCCACAATATATCTTGGACTCATAGAAACCCTCCTAAATCTATCCTAAATAACACCATACCTGACCCTCTGACAATATGCCGACTCTTATCGCCAATATCCACATGAAATTTAGAGTCCCATTTAGTTATAGCGTGATCCTATCATTGGCTTCAATGCTACACTATCAATTAACCATGCACCCTCACAAATGGTTCCCTCAAATAAATGAGAGACTAGAGTGAAATCCTCTTTAAACTTTCTTGCAAATTTGTCTTGCTTGGCTGAAGATGTAGAAACCATTGCATTCTCTTTATTCTTCTCATTATATCCCTTCTTCCAACACGGAAACTTACTCACATAGTGACCATGCTCGTCACATGTGAAACACTTCACCTTAATCAAGTCCTTCTTTGTTTTTCCCTTCATCTTACTAGTGAGATCCATGTTCTTTCCATCATACTTCTTCTTATGAAGAACCTCATCCCAAAATTCCTATTGGATGAAGTCGTCCCATAACCTCTTCCAATTTGACAACTTGTCTCGAGCAACTATTCATTTAATAAATTGATTCCATTCCTTGGTGAAGCCCTTCAAGGAAGTCCTCACTAATTTTGACCCTGGAACATTATCACCAATGTCAGCTAGCTCATCATGAACTTGAGACACTCTCGTCATATATGAAGCCACACTCTCGCCATCCAACATCTTGGTGTTCTTGAGCTTCTATCTCAATACCATCAACATGTTATCATTCTCATTCTGGAACTAGTCCTGAAGAGCCTTCCTTATATCGCATGCAATGTTCTTTTCGGTAAGATGAGGTATTAAGTGATCGTTTTCTCCATCTAGGATGATCAACTTTGCCATTGCATCTAACTCATAAAACTTGGAAAACTCTTTATGAGATGTTGGCTTAGCAATCTCCTTGTTAACAAAATCCCATATATTGTTCACTAACAATAACAACTTGATCCTTTCTTTCCAAGGAGTATAGTTGGAAAACCCATCCAACTTGTCCTCATACCTGAGACTAACAACCAAATTTGCCATATGTTAGTCCTTCAACAAAAATTCAATCAGCTCCATCTTAGGCTTCTTGTTGTGCACACCTTGGTTCAACTGTCCCTTCAAAGTAGCTTTGATATCATGTTGAATTTTCCTTATATCATAGATTTGGTCTATATTTATACTAGATCATAGACACAGTGAAGATACATAAATACAAGCACTTTGCACAGTATGAAACAATAGTGAACCAAAAAACTACATTGATAAATATGTGGCCCAAAACACTCCTTATTAGTCCATCAACAAGAAATATATATGACTCCCATAGCAGGGACCATGGTCCTTTACAAAACCTTGATACAAGACTAGTAGACCACTATATACACTAGGGCTTGAAGTTAGCTCCTTTTGACTTTTTAATCTTCCCAAAAGAACAAAAACAAAACAAACAACTTACTTGATGATGTAGTGAGTGAGTCATATCACGTAACACCTAAACTTACTCTCATTAACTGCAATAAAAAAAATTAAGTGTTATGTTTAGATAACACAAGGTTTTCCAATCTCTTCAAATTTCTCTCATTTCCCTTTAGTAACTTGACCATGACAAGTCTTTTCTCCTTACCTCTTGGGATCATAGAGGCCAAGCTTAGATTTAATGACATTTAAGACCACCTTCTCCCCCTTGGAAATATGAATTAGGAGTACACTTTCACCATCATTTTGTGATTCTACTATGTTGAGATTACCATGCAATAAGCAATGGTTTTTGGTAATTAACCAACCAATCGATGCTAGAAGGTGGTTTACTCCTTTGCATCATTAGATGCGTATAGGTTGGAAAGGCCAAAATTTGACATCTATATTCAATAATACCCAAATAAGGGCAAATTCAGAGAGACCAAAGGAGAGACTTTGCCTTACCGAAATACTACTAGAAAAATATAACAACACTCGATCAAATAACATGAAAGGCCATGTAAAAATCCATATATGTTTACATCTTGCAAGCACAAAATATCAAGATCATAAATTGGAATCCTTAGCCTCTAAACCATGTTTTTCTATAGGGTTCCAAAATCCCTTGACATTCTAGGATGCCACCTTCACAAGGGATTAGTTGTAAGGAGATCCTATGTTCAAGTCCAACCAATGCTCCATATTGGTTTAGAGAGACCACACACTTAGAGTAGTGTTGTAAACCCAATCATCCAAGTTATGAACCTATGTCCTTTTCTAAAACTCCCTAGAGCCCAAGTTGTTCAATGGTTCAACATAAGAGGTGGAGAGTGTGCCATTAACCCCCATCGTGAGAGAGAAGGTGTTGAGAATATCTCACTATCTCCTTCATAATGACCAATGTTGTGGGCTTACTTGACATTGATGTAGTAGCAACAACCAACTTGGAACAACAGACCTTTGAGTCTCCAACCGAGTACTTATTGCTTTGAGAATTCTTTTGAATGACTTACACCCATTCTTCATCGTTATTTTCTTGAGTGTCACTTTGAGCTCGAGCCTATGTGGCTAGGCTAGTTGGAATAGCAGCAGTGTTGAGTTTGACCACCACGACGTAGCCATAAATTCTATGGTCCAAATCCTGATAGTGAAAATAAATATTTGGGAGGTTAACATACATCACATTTTATTTTATCAATATGTATCCAATATATATGAAGATAAACTATTTGAAATCTTTCAATAGATTGACTTTCAAACAAATTCTCCCTTGGCATCAAAGGTTAAAGAAATGGACAAGCTCATGACATATACACCCATCAATCAAAGCATAAATATAATACAAGAAATTCAAGAATTACATAAATGGGTTAGAGAACTCCACCCACATAAGATAACTATCGTGGAGAATATGATCAATTGAAAATTTTATAACCATAGAATCACTAAGGCGTTTTATCAAATCCAAGAGTCATGAGACACAATGGCAACACAATGTGACGCTTCAACAAATTGAAACAAGATGAAGCCCCTGTTTAGTTATCGAGTGTTTGAACAATTCCAACCACGTGGCTCTCAAGCCTCCTTCACCAAACAATTAATAATGACCTTAAGAAAAACCTATACCATATTTTCTCTAAATATCATAACTATTACCATTTTCACCAATATAAAAATTTACATTAAAACAAATTATTAATATTATCACAATACATTTTGAAAACAAACTTATTTAACAACACATTAACAAATACAAACGTATTTAGCAACACATTAACAAATGACTAGATTTACACTTTCCTCCATTAACTTAACTTAAGCACATATGATTCCTTACATTACACTTTTTCTCTACTAACCTTGTAAGTTTCCATAATACTCACACACAACTATACTGAAATCAATAAATCATTTTATCACTTAGGACATATATTTCTAAAGAATGTTATCTAAGTTTTAGAGAATTTAAACTAGAATAAATCCAATCACAACCCCTCTCCCCAAAGAAATAAGAAGGGAAATACAACCAAACTAGAATCAAAATAGAATTGATGAAATATTTAGACACTGCCCTTGTAGTATTAGAAAGAGCACCCCTCACATCATTTGGACGTGGGACAAGTACGTCCATCTTAATTAATTCCATGGCGACCGTATATCCATATGGTCCGTTCCACGCCCCTCCCACGGGATTGATCACAACTTCACACGGCCACCAACACCACCGCAAAGGATATTGCAGGACGATATCCAAGTTCCATAGGCATACAACAACCTTCAACGTACTGACCGTTCTTCCTTCCAATGTCTACCTCGCCAAATTCAGGGTTTGCAGGCCAAAATTATCATTTGAGAACGGTAGTATCAGAAGAAGATCATCTAGCAATTGTTCTTCTGATGACCACAATCAGAAGAATACCGAGAACTACTCCCCTAAGGTGAGTGGACTTCCGTCCTCAATAATTCCTAATTTCTATGCAATAAAGTATTTAGTCAATGCATTTTACCTTGTAGAATGTTGGTTGAAAATAGTGTCCCTTCCTCTTTAGAACATAGCCAACGGTGTAAAAATCACTATAATATCATCAAAGACTTATCCTTTAAAGTTTTCCTGATTGCTCTAAGTGATTCTTCTTAGACTTTCCTTGAATACTGCATTTTCTCAGAGCTTTTGCAGAAACATGAAATTGGCAGATATTGTACTTTTAATACATGTCCTCTAGATGAGGTGTTCGGTTGAAATTTTTAATCAGCAGTAGGTTTTCTGAATGACGGAACGACATTGGGTTTTCGTTTGCATGATCCTCTGTCATCTCTAAACAACGAATTCAACTCAATTTGGGGACATGCATTCTTTGTTATTTTCTTATACTGAGAGATTACAGGGTCATCGGAGCTTGAGGTCCCTATGGCTCATAAAGCTCTCAAGGTTATGGATAAGCGCATTGCATGTGAGGATATTGTTATTCTAAAGTTTGATCTGCTCAAGCAGGATAGCACCGCCAAGAAAAATGGCCCGGAAGCTTGTGCCGACAGTTGACGATGGGGTAAGCCTCTCAGATATCTTGCCATTTTGGATTGCACAACTGTATAACACCCAATGTTTGATATCAGAAACGATACCTTAATTGCATACTTTGTGGGTAGGATTTTACACGAGGCTGTGTGGGTCCATGTCAACTGGGAGGTTTATGGCTGGAGGGTCCAAACCACAAGAAACCTGAGAAAAGTTTTTTTCTCCTCTTTATTTCAAGGCTGCCTTGTCTATTCACCAGATTCTGAGTTGTGGGCCTCGGTTTTGGAACAGCCTGGCAGTATGCCAGCATTAGGAGCCCGAGTCTTTCGTCACACGTGCTGTACTACGGGAATGCCCCATCTCGGTAGAAAATCCGGATGAGTTGATGGTATGTATGAGCATTTTTATTACATCAATGTGTCGGCAGAAGTCGTGGATCAAAGTGAGGTCTTGGACAGCACATTTGATTTGAAGCTCAGAGACGGCGATGGCCTCAAAATTAAGGTGAGTTGCTTCAAAATTTAGACTTATCTTACACGGGCTTAGAGGTTTTACAAATTGAGAAGCGTTCCAAGTTTCAGTATATAAATACGCAAGGGGACAGCCCACTGAATTCAAGCTCAGGAGACCATGTAGGTGAAGTTCCCGGCTTTTATATATTCAGCTTATTCAAATACCTACTCTTATAAGTTCATACTCAAGCCATGAAAAACTGTATTACTGATCACATCGGCCTGCATAAAGCTTAAAAGGTTAAAGTTCTAACCGAATGCAGCACACATTTTGTGCCCTGGAGAATAGTCACATGAGAGGGATGCGACTAATACAAGTGGCATAGTCGCATTTTGGTTCCAGTCACAATTCTGGTTGTTTTGCATTTTGGTTCAAGTCGCAATTTTGGCAACAGGTTTGGTAGAGGCTTTTGCAGAATTTTGCTGTATTTTGGGTTTCTTAGGCGTGATTATGCGACTTAGTGACTTGAAGATAGGTCACATAGTCGTATTTTTTCCAAGTTTCATTTATGGTCATCTTTCTAGTGCTCAAAACTGCGATTTTGTGCTCTGGAAAATAGTCGCATGAGAGGGATGCGACTTATACATGTCGCATAGTCGCATTTTGGTTCAAGTCGCAATTCTGGTTGTTTCGTCGGGGGTGACAATTGCGATTATGTGACTTGCGTTTGAAGGAGCGACCCAATCTCAAAACAGAATCTAGAATCACAATTGTTCATGCTCAATTTCCAGGCTCACTACGACCTCAAACAATTGACCATCCCTACCGATTGTCATGCATTAATAGGCACCTTTCAAACGCAAACAACATTAATAGTTGTGCATCCAAATGGGAAAGATCTTGCAAAATGGGAACTCTCCACACGTTTTCATGCTCGCTGATCTCTCACTGCCCGTATCAGAGCGTTTCCACAAAGGGTTTTATTAACGCGTGGAGTTGGTGTGTGTGATTGGTGCCTTGTGCATGTGGAAGGCCATTCAAATGACAACATTCGTAACAGGGTGGATATTGACCGTCGACAAGGTTCATAGATAAAAAATACCAGACTTTTGTGGCACTACACTATGTAGATAAGTGTGTTAAGAGGTCTTGTACAATTGTTGCATAATAAACAGATGTGAAGTTTATTTGGGATTGGTTTTTGGTTCTGCTCTTTGGTGTTGCATTTCACTGTTATAGTTTGGTTTTGGGTTGGAGAGAGATACAGTTTGAAGCTGAGTGGTGGAGGAATTAGGAGTTCAACACTGCAGCAGTGAAGGGGTTGGAGCTTAGTGCATGCAAACATGATAGTGAGACAAGAAATTTCAGAACCCGTGGAAACAAATGATCTAGGACAAGTGAAAATTGCCTCATCAGCCAAAGCTAGGAAGTGAGTTTGGGTCAATACCAAACAATATCGGGGTATTTTAAAAGGGAGACTAGCCCGTCTAAAATGGGAGCAGCCAAGGAAAAAACAGACTCAAAGGAAAAATAGTTGGGCCCTTTGCAATAAGCAATATTCAAACAAGTCCCCTTTGCAAGCATATGGCAACAGGCCCAGAGGAAAATGAAAAGTCATTGATGATTCTGCCTTGTACAATCCCACATCCACACTTCTCACTTGGTCATCTGATGTCTATGTGACAGAATTGTTAAGTGCAAAAAAGAGGTTGGAGGTTCTAGAAGCTAAAGCGCAGGAAAGGGAGCATACAATTCATGTAATAACAGTTGAGAACCAGTGTTTAGCAGAAAGCAATAAAATTTTGAAGGAGCAAGTGGCATTGCTACAGGAAGTTCTCCTGATAGGGAAGACATAATGGCAACGGATGAAGGTAGATGTACAAAACATGAAGAAATTTGTATTGGAGAGTACAGAGGTGGTGAATGCGAAACCATCCCAGGATAAAGGGAAAGCGGTTGCCCAAATAGACAACCATGAAGAGACAACAAGAGAAGAAAGGAAAGAAGGCTCCACAAAAGTTTCCAAAACTTGAGCCGAAGTTATTAGCAATTCTGCTAATAGGGAAGGAGAAACAAACTTTCGGGTTGGCAACATGCAAGATAGAGAAAACAAGGAAAGACAAGATAGACCAACAAACATAATTATTAAAGGGGTGAAAGACTATGGGAAAAATGAATCTACTTTTGACCTTGCAAGGGACTTCTTGAAAGACAATATGCTATGGCAAGGACAAATATGCCAAGCATGGAGGGTAGGAAAGTTTAACGGTGAGAGAGCCAGGCCCATAAGAGTCATCATGCCTAGTTTGTGTGATAAATATATCATTCTAAGCAAGAAACAACTCTTGAGGGTTTCTCGCTTTTTTCTAGAAGAAGATTTAACTGTAAGACAACAAGAGGAAAGTAGGGAGGAAATGTCAAAGGTTAAGGCAGCAAGAGATGAGGGAAAAAGAGCATGGATTTATAAGGATAAAGTTGTGATAGCGCGATTTGGACCTCCTTCCAAAACAGGGCAGCAAGGTGATAATAAAGAAGAGACAACAAACTCTTTAACAGGAAATTAGGAAGCAAGGTCAGTATGGGAAAACAGGGACAAAGACTCAAATGTGAGTCTTGCATGTCAAAACAAATAACAATCGAGTCATACCCAGGTTTCCTTAAGTTTAGTTTGTTGGAACTGCAGAGGTTATCCATGGAGACGGGGACCTGGGTTAGGGCCTATTGCGGATGATAGAGACATAATTTGCCTCATAGAAACACATGAGCATGAAGGATGCAAGACATCTTTGTTTGAAGGGTACTGGAAGATGGCAGTGCAGAATAAGGTAGCAGGGAATGGCAAAGGACACAGGGGTGTCATGGTATTAGTGAGAGAAAAAAAGGTCGTTCCATTCAGCTAGAAAAAGAAGACTCAAATAAACAACTCATTTGGTTTAAAATATCAGAAAATGGAAATCACATCAGAATTGTAGCATGCTATTTTTCGCCCCAAGTTTCAAAGATCTACAAAAGTAGAGGGCTTGACCACAAAGATCCTTTTGCAGCCTTAAAGGCAGATATTGCAACATATTCTTAGCCAGGTGAAGTCAATGTAGTGGGCGATTTCAATGCTAGGACTGCAAGTGAGCAAGCTAGCATTCTTTGTTGTAAAGAAGACTGCGACCCTATCTCGCTTACAGAAGAGAGTAATCATCAGTAGGAAAGAATTTCAGGGGACAAGGGTTGCAATCTCTTTGGTGAACAATTGCTTACTCTATGTGGGGCTTTCAATTTAGACATTTGTAATGGTTTGACTAGATGGGAAAAGTATGGTAATTTCACTTGCAATACTTACAATGGAGCAAGTGTAGTAGACTTTGTAATTTGCTCACATAGTTTGTGTGAGAAAATGGAGGAAGCTTTGATTGGAGATCAGCTTTGGGACTTAAAATCAGACCACAAGCCAATTTATTTAAGCTTCTCTTGGATTGGAAAGAAGCAGTTAGGGTCAAAATCTCAGCGTGTTCAATAAAATCTTCCAAAGGGTAGAATTTTGACTCCAGAAAATTGTAATACATTCAAATTAGCGCTAGAGAGGCTCTTCTAGAAGGAGAAAATCCCATTTCACGCCCTGCATAGTTACGAATTAACACATGTAATTTAAAGCGCACTTGTAGAGTGCAAAAGAGAAAAATGTAAGAAGCCTGGAAAAAATTGCTTTCCGGTCAATGCTTGGTTTGACGAGGAATGCAAAAAGGCAAGGAGAATGTGGAAAGAGTCAAACAAGGATAACATAAAGCTCAAAGATTACAAGCAGATATTAAGAAAGAAAAAGACTGATATCATGGTTTCGAGGAGAGAAGAACTAGTCTTCCTTGGGAAAAATAACCCCAAATTATTTTGGAAGTAGCTCCAACCCAGAAGGATGTAAACTGAAAACAATATTACAACTTCTAAATGGTTTGACTATGCAAGACAACTTTGTGAGCATGATCCCAAGGTTGACCCTTCTCCTTTGGTCAACACTGATACAAAACTCTTCACGGTGCAAGAGGTAGAGTTGGGTATCAAGAAGTTGGGTGTTGGAAAAGCAAAAGACTTAGTTGAACACCAAGCATAGTATATAAAGTGGGGCTTAAAAATTCTTGCACCTCTCATTACAAAAATTTTCAACAACATCATACAACAGGGGTTCCCCACTGATTGGATAACTAGTTTGGCAATACCTCTTTTCAAGAGTGGTGACGTCAATAATCCCTGCAACTATAGGACCATAATGATAAACCCCTTGTTTGCAAAGTTATTTGGAAGCATGTTAGAAAATAAAATCAACAAGTGGGCATAAGAAAGAGATAAATGTGCTAAAGGACAAGTGGGTTTTAGACCTAAACATTCCATAGTTGATCATGGTATAACTTTAAGGCATATCATTGAGAAAGTTTGGGAGAAAAAGGAAGAAGTCTTTTGTTGCTTTGTTGATTTTAGAAAAGCCTTTGACACGGTTCCTAGGGATAAGCTTTGGCACAGAATGGAGGAACTTGGGGTTCCCAGGCATTTGAGAGCAACTGTGCATACGCTGTACGAAGAGGTGAAAGTCAAAATTAGAACTTCAGCAGGCATTTTTGAAAGTTTTAGAAGTGATATCGAGGTCATACAAGGTTGCCCATTGGCTCCTACCCTCTTTGGTTTATATATCGACAAACTTGAAGAGTGGCTAAATTCGCAAGGGGGTGACGGTATACATTTGGGCAAGTTTGTTATAAGGCTTCTTTTGTATGTAGATGACTTTATTCTAATTGCTAAATCTGCTTTTGGTTTGCAAGAGCACTTACTTTCCCTTGAGCATTTTTTAGAAATGTGGGGATGCAAGTCAATATCAACAGAACGAAAGTAATGGTTTTCTCTAACAAAATAAAACATAAGTTCTACTTTGAAGGCAACATTCTAGAAGAATTTGCGGATTACAAATACCTCGGAATTGACTTCAACATAAATCTACACTAGGATGGATGTAGAAAGAAAAGAACTTTGGGTGGTTCAAAAGCATTCACGCCATATCATTTTCTATCCTAGAGAGAGTGAGCTTATAGAGCCAATAGATGAATATGATGCTGCCTTACCTTAGTTTGCCTGCCTTAGGTTCCTGCCTTATCAGAGTCTGCCTGACCTGAGCCCACCCTGAATCTACCTCAGCTCCTACCTACAAAAAAAAGTGGAAAAGGTAGGAGATGAGCTTTATCCTGACCTTACCTTAGGCTACTCTTACAAGTAGATACTATTCCCGAACTCTACTATCCGGTACGCACCGTCATAAGAGAAGAGCCCGCCCCTACAAACTCCTATAATAAGAGAATTCCCTTTTTGCCTGGTGAGTGAAGGAGAGGAAACTAGATTGAAAATTTTACAAAATCAATTCGTTATTCTTTTTTTTACATATTGCCAATGGATGAACCGTGTATGGGTGGTCCTAGTGCTACTAAAAAGCACATTGAGGATTTCAACTTATCCAAAAGGTGTAGGGGAAGCCCTGCGGGAAAATAGCTCGGTGCGAGGATGATAAAAAGCTTCGAGAAAATGCATGTTGGGTTCTTGGAACAGTTCAATTTATTTTGATAATAAGAACTTTGATCTATTCTACCGAGAAGGTCTACGGTTTGAGCCCATATATCCCAATAAATTCCTATGCATTTTTAGAATAGGTGTAGAGAGGCAGAGTTATGGGACTGGAAAACCACTCTTACTCTTTTTGGGCTTTTAGTGATTCCGATGATTCTCTACGTTTGTGAACTGTGGGCCAGCAGTACATCAGACATGAGTGGATACAAGTTGAGAAAATTCAGATGTGTTTGATTACAAACAAATTCAAAATTAAAAGTGCGGTTCCTTATGCTATCTTGTTAAGTGAAACAGATGCTGTTCCTATTGAAGCAATAGCTATGGTGCGGGTCATAAGGTATATAAAAAAAATTGAGCAAATGGAAGAGGGCAGATGGCCTAAGGTTGTGTTTGACGACATATTGTGCACAAGAAAGAAGACTTGGATGCGGCAAAATAAAAAATGGTTTAGCAAATGGGGCATTTTCTTGAGCATGTGTCCCACAAACAGTAAAGAGATAAAAGCTTTTGTTATGTATAAGTTTCACAAATGTACTTGGGAGAAGGAGTTAGGGAGAAAGAAAAAGTATTATATTGAAGAGATTAATCTCTCTCATAATCATCAACAAAAACATAGGGGCCAATATTTATTGGAAAGTCAAAATTTTTATCGCTCAATTAAGGACTAATTTGCATCAACTCCGTTGTGAAACAGGGCGCTAGAAAAGGCCAAAAGAAGTGTGGGAGGAAAAAGTATGTATTTTTTGCTCTTCTGGAAAAGTGGAAACAAAAAAGCATTTCATTGTAGAATGTGAGGCCTTCAAAGACAACAGGGAAAGTTATGCAGATATTTTGGCAGCTAGCTCTTGGGATATTCTATTCAACAAGGGCTTTGTCGAGAAGCTGGGAGAGTTTATTGTGAAACTTCACAGGAAAAGGGTAGAATACAAGAGCCAGATAGAGAAGCAATCTGTCCCATAGGTTATCTTTAGCCTTGTGGACGTTAAAATAACTTCTTCTTCTTCCCATGTACTTGTGGAATTTTCTTCCACTTTTGTTCACCAAACTAGGGAAATTCATATGCTTTGAGGTCTTTCATGTCTATTGCCTCGGGCCATGGGTTTGCATTAATGTAGATTTTCCAAAAGATTTCAATGAAGAAATTGTAATGCAAGGTGGATCCATATTTATGACCCAGAAAGTGGTTTGTGTCATGTCCTGAATGTTGATGAGGTTTTTTGTTACACCAAAACCTGCAAGCATTAGTAAACTTCCAAACTCTTCCTATTATCTTGAGTGGGCAGTTAGTCATGTGTTCCTAGGGTTGCGGTTAGTCCATGTAATTGATTTCCAATGAGATGAGTGTGAAATTACTCCTACACCCCCCTCAAACACAACTTGGGGAATCAAACCTAGGCCAAGGCTCTGAGACCATGATGAGGTTTTCCATTACACCAAAACCTGCAGACATTAGTAAACTTCCAAACCCTTACCATTACCTTGAGTCTGTTAATTTTTGTAGCTTGGGAGGAACTCCGAGCCCTAGGATTCAGGGTTTGGAGGGCAAAGCACCACAAGGGTCACTTGTGGGCTTGGGACCCAAGTATGGGGTTTTGCACCTAATTGTGATGGAGGCATTTTCGGGAGCACATTTCTACATGTGATGGCATGAGACGATAGAGGGCGGAAAGGAGAATCCAACGCTTCAAGAATCGTTGAATTCTGAGTTGAAGAAGTGGAGAAATGACTTTTTGAAGTTGACAATTAATTATTGGTTTTCAAGTCATGTAGGCTTGAAGTAAAAATTTTCGAATAGATGTGTCTCTCACAAATCCATGGAGCCCTTGTATTGGATATAAATACAAGGTGAATACATGTCATTTAATCATCCATCTTGTGCAACGTTGCCTCTAGATAAGGATTCGTTGGAGAGAAAGAACTCTAGCCCTAGCTGCAACAAAGGAGGAGACATGACAACGAGTTTAGGAGGTCTTTTTGTGGGTTGAAACAGGGTTTCGAGGTTGCTATCCCAAGTACCAATGTCGCTGGCTGCTAGGCCGAGTCCTTGAAGGACAGAACACTGCTGGTCTGAGGTTGTTTGGGCACCCTTTTTGGAGGCAGATTGCTACAGGAGGGCTGTTGTGCTAGGTCGCAGGCCATAACACCCAACTAGGCTTGGGTAAGGGTTGTCAAGGGTTGACATATGCCCTAAGGAAGCAGCGTGGCAAGGGAGGAGGTCTACTAAGGTGTGCCACAACCCTTAAAGGGTCTTTTTGCTGACTGTTGGGTGGATTTAGGGTTGCAACAAGTGCCCTAACTAGGATTGTCACAAACAACGAAGTGCAAACATATATGTGCAATAGTGTTTTGGAGGAGCGTTGGGTCATGCATTGACCAATTTCGATCGTGTGTTATTGCAGCCTATTGATGCCATGTGGAGGATCGTCCGTGGTGCCGAAGAGTCTATCCTAGGAGCAGAATCGAAAGTGTAGCATTCGGTGGCATTGATTTGGTGGAGGGCAGTGTGTTGGCTACCCAAAGTAGCCCTAGATGAGCTATCTTGACGTGACAAAGAGGAGTTGAAGGTTGGGTGAAGATTGGTGCCGAAGTGTAACACTTTGATGGAATAAAGTGGCTACTAGCCTAACAGTTGGAGCTCGGGAATTAGGCCTACCCAAAGAGAAAATTGGATCCGCCTGTGTACACTCTACAGACGTGACTTGCAGCAGTGTTAGGGGGCAACCCTCTTAGAGTCTCGATGTGTAGTGGCCTTGATGGACTAAGGCACTACTAGTGAGCTGTACGAAAGCGAAGGATCGACAAGACGAGATACGACATCGAGTTTGTCATTGTATCTTGTATACCTTAGACTGTTGTATTATTCAGATTTTGGTTTAATATAACGAAGATTGGCGATTGTACATTATTGTACAATTTTGTTAAAAACTGTGTATATTTGTGCATGTGTGATTTACTGCTTTATATTTTCCACTGTGCAAAGCAGTTTATGGTTAAGATTCTTGGTTTGGTAACGTCAATGATTTTAAGACTCTAACCTAGACCCAAGGTCGTGGAAATTCAACATGGAATCAGAGCGTGTCTGAGCTACTTTGGAAGTTAGTGAATCAGGGTTGCGCAACGAAGCACATCGTGAGAGGGAGTTGGTCACATTATAAGTGAAGGGCTCACTACAATGTCGAAGCTACATGTAGGTCTCCGGTACGAGGACAAGTTGGAGGGTTTGTCCAATTATGCTCCTTGGAAGGAAAGGATCAAGTTGGTCTTGCAGGTCAATAGGATCTGGGATTTTGCCGTGAAAGAGATCAAGAAGCCAACCGACCCTAAGGAGCTGGATTTATGGGAATTTTTGGATACGAAGGCGAGGTTGATCATCCTTGATGGTGTGAAGGATTCCTTAATACCTCAATTGTTCGGGAAGAACAATGCACATGAAATGTGGATGGCTCTTTAAAATGTGTTCCAAAATAAGAACGAGAACTGGGTATCGGTATTAGAGGATAAGTTGAAGTCCACCAAGATGATAAAGGGTGAAGGAGCGACTTCGTATCTGACGAGGTTGTCTCAGGTCAGAGATGAGCTTGCTGCCATCGGTGTGACTATTTCAGATGGAGATATGGTGAGGATTGCCTTGAAAGGGTTCACTGAGGAGTGGAAGCCATTCATCAAAGGAATCGTTGCCAGGGAGAAATTGCCAGACTGGAATAGACGGTGGGATGAATTCATTCAGGAAGAGTTGCGAGACGAGGATCTTCATCCATCAAAGAAGGTAGATGAGGACGTGGCACTTGCAGCACGAATGAAGGGTAAGCCAAAGAAGCACTTGAGTAAAGTCAAGTGTTTCAACTGTGGCAAGATGGGTCATTTTTCGTCGAAATGTCCGATGAAGAGGGGAGATGATGAAAAGAGCAAAGGAAAGCAAGTTGCTGGTGTTGCCACTTCATCTAAGATAGATGATCTCTCCAAGAGATTGGAAGAGGAGGACTTTGCTATGATTTCTCATTTCTCGCAGGGTACTATCAAGGAGGATGGATAGTACATGGACAGTAGTGCGACGAAGCACATGACAGGGTCACAGGGGGTTTTTGAAGCTATAGCTGAATGGGACTCGAAGTTGCACATGGTGTTGGGCGGCAAGAGTCAGTTGGAGATCTGAGGATCGGGTATGGTGCCATTCAAGGTGGAGACATGACATATGATGTGGGTCCAGGATGTACTGTTTGTACCAGGACTCAGATATAGTGTGATTTCCGTCTCGACGATGGAAAGGAAGGCGTTTGAGGTCTTGTTCTAGGATGGGAAGGCAAGACATATGCCCAGAGGCTTTAAGTCTGATGGGATTGTACTTGGAGTTAGAGAGCATGGTCTCTACAGGTTGACGGGCAAGCCTGTGGATCATGGAAAGGAGCAGGTGGAGCAGGTCCAGGTTGCAGAGAAGCAGGAGCAGGTACAGGTGCAGGTGCAGGCTTTAGAGGAGCAGGTATAGGTTCCCGAGAATAAGGTACACTTTCCAGAGAAGAAGGTCCAGGTTCCAGAGACTCAGAGGGAGTCAAGTTCTAGAGGGCGCTTGCAGATTCAGAGGGATACTTTGCACCCCAAGAAGAGCGTGTGGTTAGTGGGAAGCAAGGGTGCTTCCACATCTACCCAGAAGGAATAATGGAGGGACTGGAAAGCGATACAAGAAAAGAAGAAGCAGGGTGCTTCCAACAGTGACAACGACACTTTCGAGAAGGGCGTAGTTCATCGTACAGGGATTGCTGCGATTGTGAGCGCGAGGAGTTGGGAAAGTGTTGTGAGCAGTGATGATGATGATGAGTTACCTCCTCGTCTTGAAGGTACCTCCCTCGCTAGGAGGGAGTGTTGATTTTTGTAGCTTGGGAGGTACTCCATGCCCTAGGATTCAGGGTTTGGAGGGAAAAGCGCCATAAGGGTCACTTGTGGGCTTGGAACCCAAGTATGGGGTTTTGCACCCAATCTTGTTTGAGGCATTTCCAGGAGCACATTTTACATGTGATGGCATGAGACGATAAAGGGTGGAAAGGGGAATCCAACGCTTCGAGAATCGTTGAATTCCGAATTGTAGAAGTGGAGAAATGAATTTTTGAAGTTGACAAGTAATTATTGGTTTTCAAGTCATGTAGGCTTGAAGTAAAAATTGTCCAATTGATGTGTCTCTTCACAAATTCTTGGAGCCCTTGTATTGGATATAAATACAAGGTGAATACATGTCATTTTATCATCCATCTTATGCAAAGTTGCCTCTAGATAAGGATTCGTTGGAGAGGAAGAACTGTAGCCCTAGCTGCAACAAATGAGGAGACATGACAACAAGTTTAGGAGCTTTGTTTTGGGGTTGAAACAGGGTTCGAGGTTGCTATCCCAAGTGCCGAGGTGGCTGGCTGCTAGGCCAAGGCCTTGAAGGACATAATGCTGCTGGTCCGAGGTTGTTTGGGCACCTTTTTTGGAGGAATATTGCTACAGGAGGGTTGTTGTGCTAGGCTGTGTTAGTGTCAGTATTTGCATACTGCCATCAGTGATCAAAAATACCCTTTTTGTATCATTTTAGGAGTCCCACTCAGAATTTTTTATCATTCCATTAGGTCATGCAAAAAAATTATTCACTGATGGTAGTCCTAGTCCAAAAACATCACTCCTCAAAAATTCATGCTTGCTAGCCCACCTTCATGTCTTGCTGAGCATACTTCAGTCATGAAAGTCCTTTTCATCATGTCATTATGTTAGTCAGGTCACCATGAAGTCTGGTCACTCAAAGTCTTCATTAGGTCTCTAGGTTTTCATTTTCCAAGGACCCAATAAATCACCATTTCATTGCATAAGGTTGGCAAAAGTATGAGAGTGATCCAAATAATATCCTTTTATCATCTAAAGAGGATTTGCAAGCATGAAAAAGATGGTTTCCAAAGTTGTAATTTTGATTTCAAGTGTGAGTTTCATTCCAAAATGTAATTTTATTCCAAAAAACGGAGATGTAATTTTATGTCCATTATATGTAATAAGTACTCAGTTTCCCAAAGCTGCCAACTCAGTTCCATATGCCAATCACATCAAACTTCAAAATATGAAGAGTTCCTACTCCAGCATGATCAATCTGCCAAGCAAACAAGATAGAGTTAAAGGGTATTTTGCAAGGTTTTAAAAGTGAAATTGGACATTGCAAAAGTGGGTTTTAAAATCATCAAAATCAAATCCCACAAAGTATTTAAACCCAAAGGAAATCAATTCAAACTTCATTTTCTCTTGCCATCATCAAGCAACCTTAGCAAAAGCACGAAAATCCAAGAAAGAAGGCGAAATTTGCAAAACAGAGGCAACGCTACGCCCCTGCGTTGTATGCTGCGCCCCTGTGTTGTGCGCTGCACCCTTGTGTTGTGCATTGCGCCCTTGCCCGAAAACACTCAGGGAGCTCCAAAACACATGCCATTGCCTTCAATCTTCAGCAACGATACTCTACAACCTCCAACAATCAAGTAAGCCACAATTGCACCATCCTTCTTCTTATCAAGTCTATTTTGTGGTGTTTGAAGTTGTTTAAAGATTTGGTGTCTATTTTGAGCTTGAAACCCTAGTATCATCCCCTAAATCCCAATTACATTTCAATTTTACTCCCTAGCACTTTCATTCCCTTCCCACATCATAATTGACCCTATACTCACCCCCTATATCATAATCCCCTTTCCCTAAGCCCTTTTCCTTTGAAACCCTAAGACCTAGGCTACTCATTTGCCTAGGCTCTCAAAATCCCTTATCATTACTATTCCCTGTCACCTCCCTCATTTCATAAACCCTTTCCCTTATCTCCCTAAATTTCCCCATCCCATTCCCACTTCCCAAAAACTCATTCTTCACTATCATTCCATCTCCCTAGGGTTTTCACACTAAGACACCTATGGAAGAAGAACAGAACAAAGGCTACAGTGAGGGAGAAGAAAGAGAGGAGAGGAGGCCACACAAAGGAGGGAGAATCCTTAGACTTGAGCCAACAAATACCAGGGAACTAATGGCCTCTCCCATGACTGTGACATGTTTTAAGCATGTAGGATATTTTGAATTCTGTGAGACAATACAAAGAGTCCAACATCATCCTATGTTGAGCAGACTATTCATCTCCAATCTCCATGACAACCAGGTAACCCTTGCTGGTGTCACTTTCACTGTGTCTACTGCCATCATATCAGCTGCCACTGGAATCCCAAATGTTGGGGAAAAATGGTTCAAGCAAAAAGAATTGGAGGAACATTATTTTGAGCCATACATTAAACCTAGGTACAAGAATGAAAGAAAGGGGAAGTTTCCTCTCTTACCTCTTGGAGAGATATGCCCCCATGATAAAAATTATCATGAGATACTTTTCTTGTGAAGGTAGGTTCTCTAGACTTTGAACCTATCATATCCGTCTACTCATGCACTTCACAAGGGTCAAGATGCTCAACATACCTTATTACCTCTTACGGAGCATTGACAAGATGGCATATATTATCCAAAGGAGAGAGTCTGAGCACCAAATGAACAATCTTTTTCACCATTCCCTCATCAAAATCATAGTCCTCCATCACCTCAAACAATTGAACATTTCATGGAATACTTTCATAGCTAATGACATGTTCACTGCTCCACCTATTCAGCATGCCCAAGATGTGCCTTCATCATCTCATCCTTACACATCCATTCCTCCATCTCAGCCCACAGTTCATGCATCATCATCAGATCAGTCTCCTTCACCCATTTCACCACCATCATCTCCATTTCACATTGAGATTGGGTCACCTAGCAGAGCTGAGATCAGTGAGCCTAAGAAGGCTAATGTGGCTGAGATAGAGCCATTGGCAAAAACATACCAGAGAGGTCACAGGGACGTGTTTGCTCCACACATAGTGTAAGAGGCCTTGCCTTCTACATCAACAAAGCAGGTAGACAAAGGGAAGCAAAAGATGACAAAGGCAGAGATCAGACATGAGGAGGAGGACCTCCATGAGACAGAACAGGATTTTGACCTTGTTGACCTAGATGAGCATGATGATGATGAGATCACTAGCACAGTCATCAAGGAGAAAGAAGCCAAGATTAAGGAGCTACAAACTAATCTTGACATGTCTAAATTTATCATTAACTTTCTTGAGCAGGAGAACCAGCAGTTAAAGACCAAACATGTCATTGATGTAGTGAAATTCATCAAAGCTCAAAGAGAGGCAAAAAAAGCCAAAGTTTTGCTTGAAGAGACACTAGAAACATATGGTGAAACCAATGAGGCAGAAGAACAAGTGCCAAGGATAAAGTCTAGGACTAGAGGGCTGAAAAGAGCTCTAAAACTAAAGAGGCAAAAAGAGGCTGAGCTTGCTAATCAGCTCACTTTGAATGAACAATTTGCAGTGGTAATCAATGAAAACCGAGAGCAATGGTTTGACAGCTTTAACCAACACTTAGAGAAGCTTCTGGAGAAGGCAAATAGAGATAATGATATATTGAGAAAGAGAGCCAAGCACTATGCCAAGAAAAACAAAATTGCAAGGGCCAAGCTTAGAAGAGCCAATGCAAAAATTGAAGCCTTGACCATGCAAGAAGAGGAAAGGAGGCTTGACATACTAGCTGAGGCCTCACTCCATGCCTAAACCACATGATCAACAATCATTTCACCAATTTTGAAAAGTTTTGAGGTAATTTTTGAAATTTTAGTGTTTTTCAGCAATCCTAGACAGTCTTGTGACAGCTGGACTATCAAGGGGAGTTGTGCCCTCGTTTGAGGCACTTTTTGGCCAAATGAAGACCACCACAAGATGCAAAATGACAAATACATTCTAGAAAACAACGTTTCTAGGCTTAGTTTGGACAACTGGCATGTGAAAAGGTCAGAAAACACACAAAAAATCAATGTTTTGCCTCCTTTTTTGCCTGTACGCTGCGCCCTTGACCAACTGTGGGAGAATCACTTTTTGACAGGGAAAATCAACTTCATTCAGAAAACTAAAGACATATCTGGAAACTAGACTGGATAGGCTTTCCAGCAAGCCATCCTGAGCCCAATTTGGACACCAAGAAGGCCTCCAAAAGTGGCCTGCAACATGGAGGGTGCCGTTGGCATTGTGAGGGCGCCCCTGGTACAAAAATGGCGCCCTTGACAAATTTCTGATTTTTCTCAATTTTCACTGCAATATTGATTTTCACTTTGGAAAACGATGATTTTACTTATGTAATTGATGGAGGTAAATGTAAATATCATGTTTTTACTGTTACCTAGGGTAAATACATTAGATGAAAACTCATGATGAGGTGTAATGAATTAGTTTGCAAAAAGTGAGGGATGAGTCAGTTTGACCACCCTACACTCTAGGTATTCAGCTCAGTTTTTGGTGGAACTGCTCCTCCTCTCATGGATTCGACCCCTGAGGTTGGGAGGAGTTTGTTTGAGGCCTATATCATGTAATTTTTCAGTCATTTCACTGGTTGGAATCAGTTGGATGTTGGCATATTGATCAGAGACACTATTGTAATCATTTTGGTAGGAGCTTAATAAAAGTGTTGCAGCTATTTCTTTGGGATACCTGTGGTATGGTTGTCTAGCATTGTTTCTTCTCTGTTTTTATTTGTATGAATGTATTGTTGGTCCATTTTCCATTTCATGTCTATTGTATGATCACTTTCAAGTTAGAGAAATAGAATTCATCTCACATGCTCTATTTTGGGAAAGTTTTCATAGTCTGTTCATCTTTCTTTCAGTTTAGGAAGAATTCATCTTTCATGCTCTTCCTAGCTCCTCACCTGTCTGAATTAGTCCATCCCAAAAAACCTAATGTGCTAGCCTTTCTACCTACCTTGCCCCATTGAATCTCTGCAACCCTAATCCTATTTGCCCTGACCTAGCCTCTTTGACCTAATATCCTCATCCAACAACCCAATCAAATCAAATCAAAACCCCTGAACTCATAGCTAGCCTAAAACCTTTACATCCAGCCCTCTTGGCTGTGATTTTTGTGGAGAGAGCCCTCTCCGACTTGGTAGGGCTAGATACCAAGCCAAAAGATTGGTCTGTGGTTACCTCTATTGGGATTTCTTCTTCAGCCTTAGAGATTTGGCGGAGTGCTAATAGGCTGCAGACCATAATACACAACTGGGCTTGCGTAAGGGTTGACAGATGCCATAAGGAAGTAGCGTGGCAAGGGAGGAGGTCTACTAAGGCGTGCTGCAACCCTTAAAGGGTCTGTTTGCTGACTGTTGGGTGGATTTAGTGTTGCAGCAAGTGCCCTAACCAGGACTGTCACAAACAACGAAGTGCAAACATATATGTGCAACAATGTTTTGGAGGAGCATTGGGTCATGCATTGAACAGTTTGGATTGTGTGTTATTGCAGCCTGTTGATGCCATGTGGAGGGTCTTCTGTGGTGGCGAAGAGTCTATCCTAGGAGAAAAATCGACAGTGTAGCATTGGGTGCCATTGATCTGGTGGAGGGCAGTGTGTTGGCTACCCAAAGTAGCCCTAGATGAGCTATCTTGACATGACAAAGAGGAGCTAAAGGTTGGGTGAAGATTGGTGCCGAAGTGCAGCATTTTGATGGACTAAAGCAACTGCTAGCCTGGCAGTTGGAGCTCGAGAATTAGGCCTACCCAGAGAGCAGATTGGATCAACCCGTGTACACTCTACAGACGTGACTTGCAACAGTGTTAGGGGGGGGCCCTCCTAGAGTCTAGATGCGTAGTGGTCTTGGTGGACTAAGGCACTACTAGTGAGCAATACGAAAGCGAAGGACCGACAGGACGAGATGCAACATCGAGTTTGCCATTGTATCTTGTATACCATAGAATGTTGTATTATTCAAATTTTGGTTTAATATAATGAAGATTGGCTATTGTACATTATTGTACAATTTTGTTAAAAACTGTGTATATTCGTGCATGTGTGTGATTTAATGCTTTATATTTTCCGTTGTGCAAAGTAGTTTATGGTTGAGATTCTTGGTTTGGTAGCGTCAGTGATTTTAAGGCTCTAACGTAGACCCAAGGTCATTGAAATTCAACAGAGTGGGCAATTAGTCCCATGTTCCCAGGGTGGTGGTTAGTCCACATAATTGATTACCAGTGAGGTGAGTCTGAAATTACTCCAACAAATGCTACTTTTGCAATGGTCATGAAAGTTCTAACCACATAAAATATTATCCATCGTTGAAAAGTGAAGCCAAGAACTTGAGGTCCACCCCACCTCCTTTACCCCAGTTAGTGGTTGAAAACGAGAGATGCAAATAGGTTCAAAGGAAAAAGAATAACGGACGCATTCTAAAGATCCAATAGAATGGCCAACTTCCTTTGTAGGCCCCAATAAACCATAAGTTCATAGAGGTGCAAGAACCTAGCAAACGTAGAGTAACAAGCATGCTACACTAGTTGCATCATCTGAAGGGGCTAATCCCCTACAACCCCCCCACACCCCACAACAAAGAAAAGACACATTGATTATGAGGGATGTAGCTCACACAACCTAACTAACCAACAAAGCTTGATATGAACACCACAATGGAAATGAACCATTCCAAAAGGTTTGCTTGTAGCATTTTAAATAATTTTCTAACAGTGATTTGAAAGAGATCATGATATAACTTGTCATCTATTTTGGTAAGTTTTGGGTGCAAAATTTGGTGTTGTTGGATTGTAGGGCTCATTTTGGGGGTAGGTCCCACATGATTTAAGGTTTATGAACTTTTGAAGCTTGTTTGAGGGCCTTTAAATGATCATTTTTGGGTTCAAAACGTTGTTCCTAGCCTCTCAACATTGTTCTACATAGAGATAGCTTTCCAATGACATGAAGATCACCTAAATTGGAGTTTGTATGCGAAAGTTATGCCCCCAACAATTTTAGCTATCCTTTTGATGACCTTGATACCAAGTAGATGCCATGTTAGCTTCCATCACTTACACATGTGGAGCTAGTCACATGTTGACTGTCAAGAACATTCTAGATGGTCCAAAACCCTAACCCCAAGTGGGATTTGAGGCATACAAAATTTACAACTCTAACCCTAGACAATGATTATGTCATGTTAAATACCTAGTCATTAGGAAAGAAAATGGTTCTTTTCTTATTGTGTTGTTTATGATTCCATAGTTGAGTAGAGCATTGGAGTGAGATATTGAAGCATACTAGAGGAGGTAGAAGATCATGTTGCAAACATATAGGGCATAGTGTCCATGGCACCTTCATAGTGAATGGACTTTCTTTGTATTTGTATTTCATAATTGAGAAGAAAAGATCAAAGCATAGGCCTTAACTTCTAGTTGGGTTTTCCCAAAATCCATATCGTGTTCATTGTGTGGATGGTGTGTTATTTACTTAACGTGTTTCAAATTAATTTCAATTTATTTCAATAATTTGCGTGTTAAGCTAGTAATATTAAATTTGAATCTAAAATAAAGTGTTGCATTTTAAGCGGTTTCAAAATGTTGTAAGATTTGTTGTGACAAACTATTCTAGTGGAATATCCTTAGCAGTTTATAGATCATATTGGTACCAAAGCAATATTCTTTAGGGTTTATAGGAAGTTGTAGGTTTTAGGAAGTGGCATAAGAAAGGAGTCTCAAAACGCTATCCAGGGGGAATGAGTATGGTGACAATCCACAATGTGAGTCCAAGGAAGGATTTTTCAAGATGAACGCACAAGTTGTTGACATCTCTCACAACATGGCTATCTTCATGGTAGCTCTAGAGAACAAGTTGGGACCTTTTTGGGAGTTTGGTTGTTATAATTCAATAGCTAAATTGGATGAGAAATTTGGAGATAATGAAGACCTAGAAAAGGAGTCGAGCCAATGAAAGAAATACCAAGTTCTAGTGCCAACACTTCTTCCTAGTGTCTATTTAAAGTGGAAGTGAAAGTGAACATCAAACCCTACTAAGGTGAGATTGATACAGTTAAGTTGAATCAATGGTTGCAACAATTGGAAGTTTATTTCAATGTTCATAATATGGGAGAAGAGCAAGAGATTTCATTTGCTCCATTGAAGTTAGAGGGCCATGCCCAAACTTAGTGGGAAAGTCACATGGAGACCCTTTGGCTAGAGGGTGGTCCTCTAGTAACTAAGAACTAAGTGGGAGGTTTTTAAAACCCTCACTAAGTCCCGATTTTTCCCTATTGGGTATGAAGAGGACTAGTGAATCCATTGGCATTAATTTTGGCAGAAGCAAAAGGCAAAGTGTGTAAGAATGCACCATTGGGTTTTGAAAAATGGCAATTATGTTGGTTGAATCTCCTAAGAACCCATATACCCCAGATTTGCTCCTCAAGTATTTGGGAGGTTTACATAGTCATTTAAGGAGGCATGTGATGCCCTTTAAACCAAGGGAAATTAACTAGTCCTATGTGCAAGCATACTATCAAGAGAACATGAGTAAGAATAAAGGACAATCAAGTGGTTCCAAGCATAAATACCACTAAGATACTTCAAGGGAGGGAAAGATGAAGTGAAAAGGAAATACAAAAAGACAACAACCACTTCACATTAGTGCAGGGATCCAAACAACCATTGTAACTATTGCAATAACGAAGGTCATGTAACCCACCAAAATGCATAACCCTATAGGAGAAAACTTTTCTCCTAGTCTTGACAGCCAACCGACCAACCACATAGCCAACAACCCCTGACAACCACCACTAGCTGGTGATATGCCATTATATCTCTGCAACTTGCATCAACCATATGCTTCTCCCCCATCCGGCATGATTACATGGACGAAGGTGGGCTTGCTCTCAAAAGGTACTTCAATCATTTTGCAATTGGGTGCTTATGCTTGTTTGTATTTGGGCATTTGATATGGATCATGGGGTGATCTGGAAGAAGGATGGGCTTTGATCGTGTTCTTGTTCTCTCACCTTAAATGGGGGGCTAATCTTCGATCCTAGTCCATTGGGACATCCCCTAATGGCCCAATGGGTATAGGAGGGGCACTACTTGGGAAACCCTGAATGAGATAACGTAGTTCCATCTATCCTTATGTTGTACTTAACGCTTTGCATCATACATTACAAGCCCATATCTTACATCCATTCTTCGGGTTCAACTGACCATTGGTTCTTTGGGATTTGGCATCCATACATCTTAATACCTGGGCGGGGCCCAATTAATTTTTCCCTGGGAGGTTGATGCGGCTAAAAGAAACAGAAAGAGCATATCATGGCCACAATAAAACTAAAAT
Source organism: Pinus albicaulis (assembly GCA_034641835.2). Taxonomy (NCBI): domain Eukaryota; kingdom Viridiplantae; phylum Streptophyta; class Pinopsida; order Pinales; family Pinaceae; genus Pinus; species Pinus albicaulis. The sequence goes on from CM076581.1 coordinate 488,015,704, forward strand.
AAAGGATATCAAAATGCAAAAGATGGCCAGGGACATACACATTAGCATGTGGGCAAAAGCCTAGCATGAGCCTTACGTCACTCATTATGGCCATCACCCAACTCCAAAGCACATGTTGCTTCATTACATCATAAGAAGGAACCCTTGTATGTTCCAACCTTGATGAGTGATAAACTTACTCATCATACAATTGCTACATCATTCAAAGCAAACTCTAACCCTTGAGCTATGAGCAATAGTACAAAGGAAAGTCTAGAAAAAGTAGAAGGAGCATAAGAGGGGTAGAAAAACCAAGGACGAGTTGGTAACTCATGCATCTATGATTGCTCCCTCCTCACATATATACACTCACGGTGTGGATTCCTCATCAGTTGATCCCTTTAACCATGGAACTTGGCCATGAAGCCTTATCCCCTTTGTTATCATCATTATTATTCACTAACACCTATCAATTGAAGGGTGCACTGAAGAAATGTTACCTCCCCTTAGGGGTTGGAAACATCTAATAGGGTTGTTCTTTAGCCACTCCTACCTAGGGAGAAAACACCATTGCGAGTCAAGGCCTTGATTTTGGAAGGTGATCTTGATTTGAGGTATTAAATAGTCCATGTTAAAGCTTGGTTCACTTAGATGCAATAATGATTTTTGTCTGTGATGACTGGTTGCTTTCACTAGAATTTTTGTTGTGATTATCAGGGGGTTCAACAACCCATGTCTTGGGCACCTTACCCATAGGTACCCAGGCCATTAGAGAGACATATTGGCACTATCAAGTGAAACATTGAGACTCTTGGGCCTTGTTACCCACCAAAAGTGGGTACCTCTAGGAGAGTTTTTCTCCTATTCATCTTCTTTCAGCCAACAGGCAACAACCCCTGACAACCTCTTTTTAGCTGATGTGATGTGCCACTTTATCTTTGCCACACGCATGTTTCCTCACCCATTTGTCAAGAGCACATGTTAGAAGGTGGGGAATTCGAGCTAAAAGGTATGTTTTTCATTGTGCAATTAGGTGCTTATGCTTGTTTTTCATTTGGGCATCTTGGGCATGGATTATTGGATGACTTGGAAGAAGGAAGGGATTTGACTGTGGTTTGGTTCCCTCACCTTAAATGGGGGGTTAATCTTTAATCCTAGTCTCATGGGATCTCACCTATTGGTCTATGGCTTTAGGAAGGGCACTACTTGGGAAACCCCGATTTTGGTAGCGTGGTCACGTTTTCCGGTTCCATTTTTCACTCCCCTCTCCACATTATAAGAGCCCTTTTCCACCATTTCCTTTCTCTGGGTCCACATTACCACTGGGTCGACAGGGCATTGGCACACCCTCTCTGCTTGTCCACATATTTGGGTTGGGCTTGGAAACGTTTCCTTGGAGGTTGATGCGGCTAAAAGAAAGTTAAAAGCATATCATGGCCACAAGCAAGAAACAAAAGAAAAAGAACATCATTAATGCAAAAGATGGCCGAGACATTTAATAAAGCACGTGGAAAAAGCCAAGCATGAGATCTACGCCTTATCATTATAGCCATCACCTTGGTTCCTAGGGCCAATGATTGCCCCATTACATCATAAAAGGAACCCATGCATGTGCCAACTCCCAGTGGGTGATGAACTGCCCCATTTTTGGACTTCCTCATTATTGCTACCCCTTGGCTCATGGCATTTGGCTCCGAGACCCCCTTATCCTCATCCATTTCATCATTATTCATATGCCACCTATTGATTGAAGGATGTACCAGGGACATGTCTTTCCCCTAAGAGGCTGGGAACAACTAACAAGGCCGTCTATTAACCACTCTTACCTAGGGAGGTAACACTATTATGTGATCAAACCCCCAAATTTGGAAGGGAAGCTTTGTACGAAGTCTCAGTTTTCCCTTGGTTAACAAGCTTGGTTCACTTAGATGCACTAATGATTAATTGTACCTAATGGTGAAGATGCAACATTGGACATTGTGTTTGGTAGGTGGTTTTCATCATGGGATGGGCAACTTAACTGGGCCCAAGTCCACTAGAGGAGGATATGATACCCTACAGGTGAAGCGTTTAGAGCCATGGGCCTCTTATCATGTGCTGAGCATCATTCCATTCCATGGGCACCTACAACACCCCAACAGTTTGCGCTTTGCCCCACATTATTCATGAGATGATGCACTTGGACCAGCATGCCCCCAGCCAACTTAGTAGTACATATAGGTTGTGGTAGCTGATCTAAGGCCCAAATGAGGTTTGTTTCACCCCTTGAGACATGGGAGGGCTAGCAACATACTCTGAGCCGTCAACATTGGAGCAAAACCAAGCTACTCTATCACCAAGAGACCCATGAGACTCATTTTGTGCCCCAAATGTAAAATTGGGGTCCACGGGATGACTTGCATGAAGATTTAGGGGTCAACCCCTAGACCCTAATTTTCGAGCCCTCTACACTCGACTTGGCAATAAAGGAGCGCAATGCTTGCCCTAAAAGGGCCTATGTAGGCATTATGTCAACATTTCGGCTTCTTTTGTGGGCTAACTTTTATGTTTTGCATTGACTATGAGGTTGGCTTGTAACCTCACTTAGTATCAAGCTCATTATTTTATAATTTGAGGGGCTCTTAGGCTAAATCAGATATCGTAAGACATGTATAAATAAGAGAGAGCTCATTTTACTCTCTCATCATCATCATCACACTTGGAGAATTCAAAATTCTTAGAAGAATTCATACTTGTTTCTTTGTTGGCTATTGGAGTATCTTAGATGCATTTCGATGTTTGGAAGCTAATTTGATTTTATCTTTGGAGCTACTTCTTGGATAATGGATCGATATGCTACATGTTGTCTTGTAAGCATGCAATGTTGATGAAATTTTCTCATGAAATTGTCTAATGTATGGAATTGCTGCTTCTATAATATGCTAAATTGTGCACTAATTGTTGAAAACTAATTTTTTGAAAATTTTTCTAGTTGAGTATTGCATATGTTATTCATGGCACGACATGTAATGAATGTTCCTAGTGGAGGAATCCTTAAGCTCCCCATCAAATTCCGTTATCTTTTGAAGTGGGTAAATGTTGGGAAATGGTACCTAGGGAATCAATTTTTGGCCTTCTTAGAAACGTTTTAGCTTAGCTTGAGCCTCCTAGACTCCATATGCCCAAAGGACAAGGCACTAATCCAAGTCCTTGATGGTCAACCTTACCTTTTATCCATAAATTCTTCTCCTAAAAATTTCGGTCCTCTTAAGGTAGGACTTCTAACTAGGGCTTAGAGCGAATTGCTTTGTTAGAGGTTTTGTAGGAATTTGGGAGCCTAAACATCAATCTAAGGGTTTTTTCTACTTGATCTCCAAGTTTGGTGGGCATCCACTTATATTTTGACCATAAAATATCTTGCCCTAGGTGTTTCCTTAAGAGGGAAACCCTAACTATTCTTCCTCAACTTGGGGACTTATTTGAAGGTTGTATGAGCTTAGTACTTGTTGAAGTATATCATAAGAAGCCTTTTCTCCTCATTGCCTTGATCTTGGGAGTACCTGTAACCACGCAAATTCACGAAACCCTAGACCTTGTGCATTTTAATCCTAGGTCTCTCCTTAAAAGCGAAGTGCCTTTTTCAAGCATTATACCATAAAATTGAGCTCTTCTTGGGAGATTCTAGTCTATCACCTTATACCCTACCCTTGGATTACCTTTCATAGGTGATCATATCTTACTAGGACTCCTCCCATTGGTGAAAGTCTGTAAAGAGTAGAGGAGCCTTGGCTGTGGTGACAGTGGGCCATTGCCTTATTGTTAACACTTGATCTAGCTAATTGTCTTGTAGGGTTTTCCTCTTCAAGTCCTGCTAGATTTTAGGGTAACATGCCTCCTAGCAACAACATCATATCACACATGTACAAGGCACCCCATGCACCTAGGACGTTGTGCCACTTTGCACTGGATTTGATGATTCTTCAGGATGACACACCTGGACCCAACATGCTCCCAAACCGTTCGTAGCACCAATTGATGGATGTCAGCTGGGTCAGGGCCCAGATAAGGATGTTCTCACCTTCAAAGACTGGGGAGGGCTAGTAGCACCTGAAAAGCCCTCAATGCTGGAGCAGAGATGGCCACTTTTCACAATTGGAGACCCATAGAGACCACTTTGTGGTGCCCCAATTGGATTTTGGGACCACAGGGAGCCATTGAGGTGGATTTGAGGGCCAACCCTCAAATCATGATTTTTACATGCTTCTACGTCACATTTGGTACCTCCTAACTCTTGGACATGGCATTTGGAGGTCATTTTATGCATGACGTCAGCCTGAGAAGCCTAGCGGCTCACATGTGTGGGCTTGTTTGAGCATTTATGATGAGATCTAGTGGGTTGGCTTGTAACTCGAGCATTTTTAGTGATTAAACTTGTATCTAGGGTATTTTAGGCTAATATTAGACTTTATCCTCATATAAATGAAGGAGAGGATCAGTTCATTTGAGTCATCGTCACTTGGACTATTTCAACCCTCGTTAGGAGATTTTCGGCGTCTTTTATCTTTGGAGAGATGTGATCTATGGAGTACTTTGCATATTGGAGCTACTTTCTTGTCTTTGGAGAAGTTATCTTGGATCAATATTGGAATGCATTTCATCTTGTAAGTGAGTTTTGTTGTTGAAGAATCTTGATCAATTTTCTAATATATGGAATGTAATGGTTATCTTGGGTTTTTCTATTCGCACCATTGATTATTGAAGATAAATTGTATTGAATCTAGATACCCTCATTATATGCAATATTCATGTATGGAATGTGAATGGTAATCTCCTTGGTGAACTCTTGTTATAGCTCTCCCCAATATCTTTGATCCATCACAAAGGTAATAACTAGGGTTTTGGTGCTGGGGCATCAAAATATCCTTATTCCTTTACAAGATTTAGATAATCTTTAACACCTATAGACCCCATCAATCCAATGATTAGGCATCGGCGTTGTCATTTTGGTGATCAAGCTTTATTTAACCCACAAATTGAATTTTGCTCTCCTTATCTCTCTATTTTTGACCCTCTGAAGGATAAGTGGCCTTATCTAGAGCTTGGTGTGAAATTGTATAGGAGAGGAATTTTTGGCATTGAAAGGATTCAACATCAAGGGTATATTGGGTTGCCTCAAAATCAACCTCCTTGGTGGCTAATCCATTCATTTCTCACCATAATTTATCTTGTCCTAGGAGAAACCCTAGTTTGGTTAGGCTTCAACTTGGGGGCTTCTTGAAGGTTTCATATTCCATTGGATTGCTAATACTCATTGTTGGAAAACTTTTCTTTGGTACCTTGACGTTAGGATATTCCAATTTTTCATGCTATCACTCAAACACTAGGTCTAGTGTGCCCTAGATTGACCTCTCTAAGCGATGTGAATTACCTCTTCATCATTGTTTGAGCCATCCTTTGGAAGCCTATTGTGTCACCTTAAACCCCTAAGCCTAGAATATCTCTTGTAGTTGGCCTTATACTAGGATTTTGGTGACAATGGGCCATTACCTCATTGTTGTCACTTGGTCTAGTGCTTGCCTTGTAGGGAACCCCTCTACAAGACTTGCTAGATTTTGAGGCAACAGGTCACACTAAAGATAAGCATTTGAAGTTACATCTAGAGGGTTGAATTGAAAGGAGAACATGCTAGCTGCAGATTTTAACAACTAGGTAGAGAGAAACCTAGATGTGGATGAAAATATTATCTGCACTACAATGTAGAATGAGGTGAATTTGAGTAGGGTTCATCTCAAGGAAGAGAAGGAGATGACTAAACTCTTTCGTATCAAAGTGTAGGTCAAGTAGACAAAGTTGGATGCTATATTTTATTTCAGTTGACATGCCAACTTCATAGTAGAGGATTTGGTTAGAAAGCTTGGATTATTGATGAAGTGGAGGTAGACGCACTACCACTTGATGTGTATAGTGTTTGGAAGCCCATACATGTACATTAGGGATGCATTCTTCAGGAGGACAACAAACCAATGCCCATTGATCAAGGATAGGAAGTCCTTCATCATCAATGCACACAAAGGTAGATCCATGATCTCTTTGGTAAGTGCTAGGCAAGCCAAGAAATTGGTCAATTCTAGTAGGAAGTTTGCATTGATTTTCTAAGTGAGAATCAATTAGGCAAATGAATCAATAAATATAATGGCATCTTTGGAGGGTTGTACTAAAGAGTAAAAGTGTCAGTTTGAGGAGTTTTTGTAGGTGTATACAAAAGTGTTTCGAGAGCCTATAGGATTGCCACCTAGAGAGAAGTGGACTAGGTGATACAGTCGTTCCCTGACTCCCCATTTCTAAACATTGGGCTATATAAATAATCCATCCAAGAAACTCATGAAGTGAACAAATAGTTGCAACAACTATTTGAGCAGGGAGTAATTCGACCAAGCACCTCACCTTCTAGGTCACCTATTATCATGGTACCCAAGAAGTATGGGACTTGGAGAGTGTGTATCAACTACAGAGCTTTGAATATGATCACCCTTAATAATTGTTACCTTCTGCCAAAGATGGATGATTTGCTAGGTTGGTTGCAACTTGCCAAGTGCTTCACCAAGTTGGATCTCATATTGGTATATCATTGAGTACACTTAAAGAAAAAGACTCCTGGAAGATCGCCTTGAAGACAAGGCAAAGTTTATATGAATGGATCATAATTCCTTTTGGTTTATGTGATGCACTAGTTTCATTTATGCATTTGATGAATGATGTATTGCATATAT
>CM076581.1:488022531-488262286 GCA_034641835.2 Pinus albicaulis
TTCTATATTCATTTGTAATAGTGTACTTAGATGATATATTGGTTTACAACTCTACTTTGGAAGAGCATATCTCACATCTTATGGAGATGGTATAGACCCTAAAAAAACATCAATTGCAGGAAAATGTTAAGAAATGTGAATTTGCATGGTAGTCATTGGTGTATTTGGGGTATACAGTTGGTGGAGGGCCACTCAAGGTAGATCCTGTTACCACCCAAATTAGCATCCTTTTGAAAGTCCCAACTATGGTGCTACAAAGGTAAGCACACTTTGGAAATGCACTACTGTCGCCTTCGTACACTTTCCCCTTCACTTTAGGCCATGTTACCCACCACTTGTGGGTAGTGTATATAGGAGAATTTTTTTCTCCTAGATGGTCCTCAGCTGATAGTGAGCAGTCCCTTGGAGCCACCAAATAGCTCAATGTGCCATTATCTCCGCCACCTGGGCCGACCACGTGGTCCCTCGCTCATCTGTTATGATCGTATGTTTGAGGGTGGGCCTCCCGACCTCGAAGGTATGGCTTTTCATTGGTATAGTTGAGTAATTTTCCTTACTTATCATGGACACTTTTGGGTATGGATTGGTGGGGGCATTTAGCGGAAAGAGTGGGCTAGGTTTGTATTCTTGTCTCTACTGCTCGATTTCGTGGTTAGATTTGTATCCTAGTCCCGTGGGATCTCCTTTACTGGCCATTAGCTTTAGGGTTGGCACTACATGGGAAATCTCGATTTTGGTTGTGTGGTCTCGCTTCCCGACACCATATACATCACTCCCCGACACCATATACATCACTCCCTTCCACTCATTTTAGCCCCATTCATCTCTATTCCCATCCAGGTCCACATGTGTCCATTGGCTCCACATAGGGGTAGCCTCCCCTTCCCCTTGTCCATACCTTGGGTCAGGCTTGTGTTGATTTTTGGTAGTCCTCCAAGCCCTAGGATTGAAGGGCAAAGCGCCACAAGTAGGCTTATTGGCTTGGAACATAAGGTTGGGGTTTTGTACCCATTGGGATTTGGGCCAAAACCATGAGCACATTTCAACATGTGATGGATGAGGATGATAGCTCTCAGCGAGACGATTCTAACGCAACGAGAATCATCCGATTCCGAGTTGTAGAAATGGAGATATGAATTTTTGAAGTCAATGTTGGGTTTTGCACATGATGGTCTAGGTCGGCTTGATGATAATAATCCTTGAGACAGTTGTACAAAGCCCTAGAATGACGTTTTGGAGAAGCCCTTCATATGTGTATAAAAGGAAGGTGATGGAGGGCACTTAAGTACATCCATGTAGGTGCAACGCATGACTTGAAGAGTAGAAAGGAAGCTCGGTTGAGGAGGAAGAGGCTTTGTTCGGGGCCACAACCCTAGATGATCAAGCGAAGGAGAGAGTAGGGCACTCTCATGACTGTCTTGATAAGAGATGGGCAAGTTCAACTAGCGTAGCAAGGAGGAGTAAAGGCAGAGGTCTATAAGGGTAATTCTGGGCATCAAATTTGAAGTTGACCTCTGCGTAGAGACCGAGAACCTTGTGTTGATTGCAGGTGGAAGATAGGACTGTTTGGGGCAACCGAGAAGACTAGAAGGCAACATAAAGGAGATCGCATCTTTCTGTGTCAAGGACGCAAGCAAATAGGGTCTATGGAGGTGGCTTGGTGCAGAAATAGGAAGCCCTAGATAGGGCCACATATCTCACTAATTGCAGGTCCAAAACAATTGTGTTTTGAAGGGCTGGAAAATGTGAAAAAGGAGGTAAATTAGAGGACTGATCCGGGCTAGATAACACAACAAATAATCCTAAAACAGGTCGAGAGGGAGAACTTCCTGTGATGGCTAGGCTGCAGGCCTGTAGGTGGTGTTTTAAGGGTCAAAACAAACCTAACGTGGAGTTGTAGGTGCCTCCTCACACAACAAGGTCACCTAGCTTGTAAAGGAGAGAAGGCCACATCATTTGTGGTGTGATTTGGGCAAGAAGGTTGGGCTGTTGTAGGTTACAGTGGGAGCCCTAACTAGTGACCAAAACTCTGCCCGCGAACAACAGTGCAAAAGTTTGTATCTCCTCCATCAATGTCTTGTGTTGGGTCAAGTATTGACCAGTTTGGATGATGAATGTTGTAGGACTGTAGCAGCGAAGTAATTGGGATGACATGGAGAGTCAGATGCCCTAATCAGTGGGCAGATGTTGCAGCAATACATTGGAGCCTAGATTTGTGCAATAGCTCCTCTATTGCAGAAGCAAAGGGCAGTTGATGAGAAGTATGTTGGCAGCCAATAGAAGGGTCTCCTAGGTGTGAGGATGCCCTAGCTAAGGGTAGATGCTACAACGTGTATTGGCCACTCGTGGAATGTTGGAGGGCAGCGTGAGAGTGGACCAAGTGTAAAATTGGATTGGGCACTTATGGTCTGCTGGACGACAACGTGATAATGTCCAAGTTGGAGCCCGATGTGCAACACCTTGATGGACAAAGGTAGTTGCTAGAGTGGCAGTTGTTGAGCTCAAGGGTTGACGAACTAGAGGAGCAATTGTGGAGCCCGAGACTTTTGTGTGGAGAAGGACTTCTAAAGCAAATGATGGGCAGTCCTCATAGCTCGTGTTCATTGTGGGAGATAAACATCTTGCAGTGATAGGTGGCAACCCTCCGCGCCCTATGTTGGTCTCTTCATTGGAGCAGCGCAAGAAGACCATAATGGGGAGAAGTCCCTGAGTAGCTGAGGAGCAGCAGTGGGTAGATTGAGAGTTGTTCACAAGTGGAGTTGTGAACAATTCGACAGGAGTCTCGATGTGTTGATGCGTTGGTGGACGAATGATCAACTAGTGAGCTGATTGGATAGCCGAGGTTCAGTGGTCAGATGGAATTGGAGCATTGATAGAGGCAGGAGTTGCAGATCGGGAGCCCAAGGACTAGGCAGGTACAGGGTACGACCAAGAGGAGATGAGAGAGCGCGCTACAGCCAGATGGTTAGAGTATCTGGTTTTGTATCTTGTATTAGTGGATGTATGAGGGCTGTTATCCTTGTTACGGGAGCCCTAGACTGTTGTATTATATGTTGTTTAATATAACGAAGGTGGGTTGAAAAATGTAAAAAGTTGTCTATATTCTGTGCATGTGTGATTTACTGTTGTTTATATTTCGCTGTGCAAAGTAGTTTTGTTGAGATTCTTGGTTTGGTAGCATCACAGATTTTAAGACTCTATCCTAGACCCAAGATCGTGGAAATTCAACATGGTATAAGAGCGAACCTGAGCTACTTTGAGGGACAGTGAATCAGAGTGTGCATAGCGAAGCAACTCAGAGGGAGTTGTGGGTGTCTAGATCATGGAGCAGAGGGTTCAGCTGAAGACATGGATATGTGGTCTTGACTGGATTGGCAGGGAGATTGGCTGGGAGTTTTGGTGGATTGGTGGTGAGCCTGGTGAACAACAATTTGTTGTATGGCAGATTGCTAATCATGGATTTCCGTTGATTTGTCATGGATGGTTGGGACAACTCGAGGATTTCTTTGGCATGGACAAGATTAGATTGATCGAGATGGCTTCATGTGATGGACTGGATATTGGCAGGCTAGAGTCTTCTTCGGATTGTGATGTTGCATATCTGAGATTGGTGGGATTTGCATGAGTGGTATTTGATCTAGGAGGGTGAGGGTTTGTAGGATTGAGCCAGTGGAGATCGTGTAGGCCCAGAGGGAGTCTAGCATTAGAGGGAGCAGCCCTATGGAGGTTCGAAATCTTTAGGTTCAGATGTGATGAGGCAGAGGCACTACCGAGATTGTCGGGTTCATTCTACAGGTTATGCTGCAGTGATGGATGCCAGATGGGCTAGTGTCGCTGGTGATGTTGATGGTTACTTCCTAGTCTTGGAAGTACCTCCCTCGCTAAGAGGGAGTGTTGATTTTTGGTAGCTTGGGAGGTACTTCAAGCCCTAAGGTTTAGGGATTAGAGGGCAAAGCGCCATAAGTAGGCTTGTGGCCTTGGAACCCAAGCTTGGGGTTTTGCACCCATCGGGATTTGGGCCAAAACCATGAGCACATTTCGACATGTGATGGATGAGGATGACAACTCTCGATGAGACGATTCTAACGCAACGAGAATCATCTGATTTCAAGTTGTAGATATGGAGATATTGATTTTTGAAGTGAATGTTGGGTTTTGCACATGATGGTCTAAGTCGACTTGATGATATTAAGCCTTGAGACAGTTGTACAAAGCCCTAGAATGACGTTTTGGAGAAGCCCTTAATATGTGTATAAAAGGAAGGTGATGGAGGGCACTTAAGTACATCCATGTAGGTGCAACACATGACTTGAAGAGCAGAAAGGAGGCTTGGTTGAGGAGGAGGAGGCTCTGTTCTAGGCCGCATCTCTACATGATCAAGCGAAGGAGAGAGTAGGGTAGTCTCATGACTGTCTTGATCAGGGATGGGCAGGTTCAGCCAGCGTAGCAAGGAGGAGTAAAGGTCGAGGTCTGTAAGGGTAATTTTGGGCATCAAATCTGAAGTTTACCTCTGGGTAGAGACTGAGAACCTTGTGTTGATTGCAGGTGGAAGATAGGGCTATTTGGGGTAGTCGAGAAGACTAGAAGGCAACATAAAGGAGGCCACACCTTTCTGTGTCAAGGATGCAAGCAAACAAAGTCTATGGAGGTGCCTTGGTGCAGAAATAGAAATCCCTAGACGGGTTCGCATATCTCACTGATTGTAGGTCCAAAATAGTTGTGTTTTGGAGCATTGGACAGTGTGGAGGAGGCAAATTAGAGGACTGTTCTGGGCTATATAACAAAGCAAATACTCCTAAAACAGGTTGAGAGGGAGACCTTTTTGTGATGACTAGGCCGCAGGCCTGTAGGTGGTGTTTTGAGGGTCAAAACAACCATAACGTGGAGTTGTAGGTGCCTCCTCACACAACAAGGTCACCTAGCTTGTAAAGGAGAGAAGGCCGCATCATTTGCGGTGTGTTTTGGGCAAGAAGTTTGGGCTGCTGTAGGTTACAGTGGGAGCCCTAAGTAGTGACCAAAACTCTTCCCACGAACAACAGTGCAGAGGTTTGTATCTCCTCCATCGGTGACTTGTGTTGGGTCAAGTATTGACCAATTTGGATGATGAATGTTGGAGGACTGTAGCAACCAAGTGATTAGGCTGACATGGAGTGTTAAATGCCCTAATCAGTGGGCAGATGTTGCAGCAATACATTGGAGCCTAGATTTGTGCAATAACTCCTCTATTGCAGAAGCAAAGGGCAATTGATGAGAAGTCTGTTGGCAGCCAATAGAAGGGTCTCCTAGGTGTGAGGATGCCCTAGCTAAGGGCAGATGCTACGTGTATTGGCTTCTCGTGGACTGTTGGAGGGCAGCGTGAGAGTGGACCAAGTGTGAACTTGGATTGGGCACTTATGGTCTGCTGTAGGACAGCGTGATAGTGTCCAAGTTGGAGCCTGGTGTGCAACTCCTTGATGGACAAGGGTAGTTGCTAGAGTGGGAGTTGTTGAGCTCAAGGGTTGACGAACTAGAGGCGCAGTTGTGGAGCCCGAGACTTGTGTGTGGAGAAGAACTTCTATAACAGATGATGGGTAGTCCTCATAGCCCGTGTTCATTGTGGGAGATGGACATCTTGCAGTGATAGGTGGCAGCGCTCCGTGCACTGTGTTGGTCTTCATTAGAGCAGCGCAGGAAGGCCATAGTGGGCTAAAGTCCCTAAGTAGCTAAGGAGCAGCAATGGGTATATTGAGAGTTGTTCACAAGTGGAGCTGTAAACAACTTGACAAAGTCTCGATGTGTTGATGCATTGGTGGACGAACGATTAACTAGTGAGCAGATTGGATAGCCGAGGTTCAGTGGTCAGATGGACTTGGTGCATTGATAGAGGCAAGTGTTGCATATTGGGAGCCAAAGGACTGGGCAGGTATAGGGTACGTCCAAGAGGAGTTGAGAGAGCGCACTACAACCAGATGGTCAAAGTATTTTGTTTTGTATCTTGTACTAGTGGATGTATGAGGGCCATTATCCCCGGTGCTGGAGCCCTAGACTGTTGTATTATATGTTGTTTAATAACGAAGTTGGATTGAAAAATGTAAAAAGTTGTCTATATTCTGTGCATGTGTGATTTACTGTTGTTTATATTCCGCTGTGCAAAGTAGTTCCGTTGAGATTCTTGGTTTGGTAGCATCAGAGATTTTAAGATTCTATCCTAGACCCAAGATCGTGGAAATTCAACAGCTTGGAACGATGCCCCGAAGGTCGATGCAACTAAAAAGAAAGAAAAAGCCATTAGAGGAAATTTCAACCTAAAAGTGCCCATGAAATTTTAATGTATTTTCCATGTCATAATATGTAAACCAATCAAAATCCTTTAAATTTAAAAAGAGGTATATGTAAATATTTTGGAGGGAAAAGAAGGAAAACTACTTTTGTTAATTGTATTTTTGGCTTATATCCTTATAAGTGTACTCAAATTTCAAGTGTAGATACTTGTTGGATGCGGAATTAAATTCCACATTTAACGAGTACCCATTATGCATACTTTTGAGAAGACACACTTTGATAAAAATCACAGATACGTTAAAAAAGCGAGCTGAACACACTTTTTTAATGTATCTGTGATTTTTATCAATGTAGATCTTCTCAAAATTATGCATAATGGGTACTCGTTGGATGTGGAATTAAATTCCACATCCAACGAGTGTCTACACTTGAAATTTGGGTAAACCTGTAAGGAGATAAGCCAAAAATACAATTAAAAAAAGTTGTTTTCTTCTTTTCCCTCCAAAATTCATAACTCCTATTTTATTATTTTAACTATTATTTTATTATTTTTTCTTAGGAGGCCTCTTTTAGGCTGAAATTTCTTCTAATGATAATTTGGCCACTCTCAACAGGAAATGTACTACAGAGTGCAAAAGATGGCTAGGACATACAAATTTAGAATGTGGGCAAAAGCCAAACATGAGCTCTATCCCTTATTTATGGCCATCACCCTAGTTCCTATGGGCCCTAGATGAGCTCCCTCCACATTAAGGAACCCATGATAGTCCCAAACCCTTGGTGGGAAATGAATTGCCCCACCTCAAAGGGGGGTATCCACTGCTATATCCTACACTTCATGCTCTCATCCCCTGGAGCCTCGAGCAATTATGAAGAAAAAGAATCAAAAGCAAAAAGCATTTGAAGAAGGGTGGAAGAAAAAGGCTGGGGTAACTCGTGTACCACGATTTTCTCCCTCCTACACTCATATACCCAGGTGTGGGCTTCCCTTGTTATAGCTACTCTTGTACCATGGCATGTGGCTTGGAGCATTCCCTTGATCCCCACTCTGTTCCATCACTATATCATTTGCCACCTACCACTTGATGGATGTACCATGGACATGTCACCACCTTTAAAGGTTGAAACCACCTAATAGGGTCCTTGATTAACCCCTTATTAAGCTTGAAGACACTTGTACATGCTATATCCCAATATGAAAGGGCATGCCACCACGAAGTGCCCAATTGATTCCATGAATTGTAAGCTCTTTTACTTGATTATTCTAATAATTTGTTGTATTGGAGCGCAAGGGGATGCATTAAATCTTGTGCAGGATTGCAAGTGGGTCTCCATTTGGGGATTGGTCTCCCTATACAAGGTCCTAGCCCTCTAGAGGGCCACATTGGCACTTGTAGGGTGAGCGTTGAGAGCCATGGGCCTCCACCATAGCAGAGATTACTTCATGGATCCCCAACACCGCTCGTGTTCCACCTTTTGGATGAGGATGATGCACCTGGTTCACCATGCCCAGCCGACTCCACACATGCACCATACACTTGGCAGATGTTCCAGGGTCCAGATGAGGATGTGTCTCACTGTAGGAGACAAAGGGAGGGCTTATGTCATCATCCTGGCCCTTACAAATGGTTTACATGCATTTTCGATCCACTTGGAGACCCATGAGGATGTGCTTGTGCTCCCACACCTACTTGGGAGCACCTTAGGGACTTGCTTGGAAAACAAGGGGCCAACCCCTTGTCCACTATGTTTAGAGTCCATCTCACGTCATGGCACACATTAGACTTCATTAGGCCTTCTCAATGGCCCAAAAACTCATTATATTGATCATTCTACCCTCTTAAGAGGCTTATTCTGATGTTATTGAGCTATCTTGGTGGGCTTGTCACCAAGGGATGTTATTATTACACATTATTTTATTATTTGGGGCTTAATTAGGCCAATTAGGAAAATCAAACTCATTAGAGATTGTATAAATAGATGAGAGATGATGCATTTCCATCATCATCACTTGGGTTATTAGTTCTTGTGAGAATTTCACATTCTCTTTTGGAGGACGAGTTTGGTTTCATGGAATGAATTTTGATGTTTAGATTCTATCTTCTTGGTCTTGGAGCTTGATTATTGGCATAATTTGATGATTGGATATACTCATTTGTACATGTAAGTGATTTTTTTTCATGTTTATTCTTGTTATTTACTTTGTCACATGAATGTTGTTGGGATTTTCGCTATATACGTCTGAAATTTACTGTTATTCTATGCGAAATTGTGGAAATTTTGGTCTTTTAAAGCGTTGCATCATTGCATGAGTCATGTATGAATGGGTGAACGTTCCTAGAGGTTATCTTTGTTGAAAATACCTTCATAAGTCATCAATTACTGCATATGGAAGAATAAAATCATCTAGCAGCTACTATCATGCCCTAATTGCCGTGCGAAGTTGTCTAGGTCTCTCCTTGATTGGGTATAGTCTCTAAAAATCACAAGTTCATCTTGACTCCATCTCCCCCAAAGGCAAGGCACTAATCCATCCATTGGTGGTCACCTAAATGCCTATTTTTCTTGCCTCTCTCTTTCTAGGCCTAGCCACCATAGGTCACCTAGGGCATCGAATAAATCTTATTGTATCCATCAAAACACTTCGATTTTTGGGCCAAAATTGCACTAGGGTTTCCTCTAGAGGCCCTCCAAATTTGAAGCAATTCTAACGATGGGGTCCCGAGATATAGTAAGCCCTAGCTCAAGGATCATTTCTTGCCCTAGGTTTCCCTTGGCTCGTATCCTCATTTGGATCATTGCATTCATTTCTCAAAATAAAATTTGTCCTTTGATCCTCTTCTCTTACATAATTAGGTCAAGCCCCTCCTTGGTTGATCAACTCCACATCGTTGACCTAATTCTGGGTCCACTTGGTCCCGTGTGGTCCCACAACCTTACAACTCTAATTCCACAAAGATCACATAAAGACAAATTCTCTATAAGGATTCTATAGTCTAGGAAGCCCATTGTCAAGGCATATCTTCCAAACCTAGGCTCAAGAATCCTCTTAGCCCTTCCTAGAGAGCCCATCACCTTGCTTTCAAAGCAAGCAAGCCATTTAATTGAGCCTCTCTTGTGAATAGGCCTCATAAATCACTCCTTATCCTCTTATTGATCCATTCATCTAGTGATTCCCCTTATAACAGTTATCCTCCAATCGGTGAAAGTCCATAAAGAGTAGGGAGGCTTAGCTGAGGTGGCAGTGGGCTATCGCTCCCTTGTTGCCGTTCGACCTAGTAGTTTCTCCATAGGATCTCCTCCTAGGATCCCTGCTAGTTTGAGCGGTAATATTTTTGGCACCGTTGTTGGGGACACGAGATGTGGGTGGTTGCTTCTAAATGTGCTTCAATATTCTCTCTGATCCCTACAATTGATCATGTCATTCATCCTCGAAACATCAACGCAAGAAAATTAACCGTGACATTCTTTGGGCATATTTTGATAGTGCCTCAGATGATCAAAACAGATGTGGTGCAGGAATGGTTGTCCATCTAAATCACAATTGGAAAACTGAATTTTCTATGGGTATTGGCACTGGTACAAATAACTTTGTAGAACTTGTCACTCTAAAACTTCTTTTATGCTGGCTCATCCATTTGGGTGTTGCTTCTATTTAGATTTTTGGAGACTCTATGAATGTTATTAACTAGTTCAACAACTCTCAGAGATGTCAAAATTATATTTTAGTTCTGATACTTGAAGATATACACGTTTTAAAGTTATCTTTTGATTTTATTATTGTATGTCACATTTGCAGGGAACACAACTTCTCGGTTGAAAAGCTTTCTAAATATGGCACTCAACAGGTTATGGATACGTGGAGTATAACAGTAAAGTTGGATAGAGTTGTCCGTGTGTCAGACACTCGGCCTTACTAAACAAAGGCCTTTGTTTTTATGTATTTTGTCTGTTTTTCCTTTCTGTACATAAAGGTTGTATATATAAAACTTTAATGGATCCATTGGACAACATTTTTTGAGACTGGTTCTATATTTTTTGTGGCTATTATGGGTTGTTTTCCCCTATGGGGAGGCCATTATTTTGGTTTGTGAAAATTTTTGAATACAATAATACAGAAATCTTACTACAGTATCTTGGTTTACTTCTCCTACTTGTGATTAAATTATACAAGTTATTTTCAGAAAATACTGAAGTATACACAACTAACAACCTACACACATACAAATCATTTACTGAATATTACGCTCATTCAACAAATTGACACACAGATTTTTCAGACAAATGTCCCTGGAAAAACCTAATGTGGGAAAACTGGTGCAACAGATATGAGGGTTTATTATTATTAAGTAGAATCCGATTACAACAAATCTGGGCACCTTACTGGTTAACCCAACAGAGAAAAATAGATCAGCAGCTATACTTGTTGTTCTGGAGACTGAAAACTTGACTGATCCACACCCTCAAACGGGATTTACAGGACTCAACCACTTTCTGCCTCTAGAAACCCCAGTGCTGCCCCTGAAGCCCTTGTGTCAGCCCTGCTAGCGTCTGCTCTGGCTTGGAGGGTGCTGTGTAACCCTAGACTGGGTGACACAGTCCCTACGTTGCCTTGATGGCCTCTGCGTAACCCTGGAGGTCTCCTGCTGGCTCAACGCTGCCCTTTTTGGGCCTGCGTAGCGGCTGAAGCCCGCTGCGTTGCGCAACAACTGCTACTGCCCTTGTTTCTCTGCACTACTCCTGATTGCTGCTCCTCTGCCTCTTGCTGACTCTTGGCTCCGGGATCGGATCATCCCCTTAGCCAATACTACCCCTCGCTACAAAAAAAACTCTTCTGGAAATTCTTAGCAAACCCGCCCTAGAATTCTGGCTTAGTCTCTCAGCTCAGCTTCCGTGTGTGTCTTCAACTGACCCTCAAGCCTTTATCTTATACTTTTTCGTTGACACATCAACGACCGTGATTTAATCTCTTATCGACGGCTAAGATTAAAAGACTACTTGATCTGCGTCACTTAGAATGTTTCATCACATGTGTTTAAATAATTCACTTAAATTTTTCTAATTCCCTAAGTTAGACTTAGGGTCCTCATTAAAAAAATTAATTATTTTAATATCTCACACATTAGATGAAATTTATCCAAACACTTTCTGAGTTTTGGAGGTGGTGTGTTTCTTAGCCCCTCCACAAAGTTTCAGGACTAGAGCACACCTGATGCTACCCCAATACACAAAATCTCAACACTCCCTTTTAGCACGGAGTGTGCTCTAGCAATGCATCCACACCATGTATCACAAGATCTTGGCATTGGTCTCTGCGTTGCTGATGCTTGGCCTGCTGCCCTCCATCCACTATGCTGCTACTCTCTGTACTGCTGCCCATGTCACTGCCACTGACACTGCCACATCTGTACTGCAGTGCCCTCTCAAATTGTTGCATCATGCTGCCCATACCACTGCCACTGCTAACGGTTGCACTGCAACTCAGTTGTTGAGAAGTAAGCAACTGAAAGACTCCTGCCCAATCATTGACAGACAAGTCAGGCTGCACCTCATCATTGAAACTTCCTTGGCTACTGCTTTACGCTATCCTCCTGAAGCCATTGCGCTGCTACAACCTTGCACTGCATAAGCACTGCCTCTCGGCACTGCTGAAGTCCCATCAGCCTCTGCGCCGCTGCTGCCTCTGCACTGTGCTGCTCCCTCTATAGCATCTCAACACTGCCCTCTGCTTCACTGTGAATTTCTGCAACCATCTCTCCACTTGCCCCGCTACCGTCTTAAGGCTCCCATAGCTCGTATGTGATCCAAGAGTAGGGCTGACTCAAGGACCCTGCCTCCTTGATCTGTAGCTGCTCTACAGATCCATATCGCCTCATTTACGTGGCTCCTGAGCACTCATGGCTGTGCCATCATCTCTCCCATCGTCCTTTGCTGCTGTTGCCTTGCAATCAGAAGTTCATTTGTCTTTTTTCTTAGGACAAGTGCTGGCAAAGTGTCCAAGTTCACCACAGTTATAGCACTGGACCTTGGATAGGTCCCTCTTCTTCTTCCCTTGCTGCCTTCGTTCCTTCGATGCAAGGGCTGCGTCATCTTCCTCTTCTTTCTTCACTCTGACAGTTCCGTTGTTGTTGTTCTGCCTCTTGGGGATTCTCCTGATCTCCTCTTGACGGAGGATTGCCCACATGTCTGCCCAGGATGGTAACGCTGGCCTGCCCAATATGCTTTGGACAAACGTTTCCCACTCCTTAGTGACTGCATTCAGGGCAGTCCTTACCAAGAGCCCTTCATCCAGAGTCACACCCATGGCAATCAGTTGATCTCGGATAGTTTGAAGTTGGAAAAGGAAGGGATCTATCTCCTCACACTTCTGCATCTGGAACAACCTCTTCTGATTCTCTAGAAGCATCTTTCTTTGAACGGAGCTTCCCTGATACATCGTCTCCAAAGCGGTCCACATCTCATTTGCTGTCTTCTTTTCGGCAATGTGTGGCACGACGTGATCTTTTACTCAGTCCATAATCAAATGCTTAGCCCGTGCTTGATTTTCCTTGAAATTATTCAGAGGATCAGGATCTGCAGGCTCATCTAGGACATTCTCTGCATGGTTCTTGATGCCGTACTCATCCAGGACTGTCAGTATCTTGGCTCTCTCTAGATGATGAAGTTGGACACACCGTCTAACCTGTCTTGATCTCTCAGTCCATGAGAAGCCATTTAGCTCAAATCTCACGAAACAATACTCTTCTCCCTCTTTCTTTTGCAAAACTCAACAAAAATGCTGGATTTGGGTTTCTTGGCGATCAAAAACCCTCTATAGTAGTTGCTCCCTCTGTCAACTGATTTCCCTCCTGGAAATCTTCAGCCAAGACAATTACACAATTCTCTCCGATCACCCTCTTGATCGAATCTCAGATCTGTTGAGTGACTGTCTTCCTCCCGCTCTTTGTCGACAATACTCTTCTCCCTCTTTCTGCTGCAAAACTCAACAGAAATGCTGTATCTGGGTTTCTTGGCGATTAGAAACCCTCTATAGTAGCTGCTCCCTCTGTCAACTGATTTCCCTCCTGGAAATCTTCAGCCAAGACAATCGGACAATTCTCTCCGATCACCCTCCTGATCGAATCTCAGATCTGATGAGTGACTGTCTTCCTCCCGCTCTTTGTCGACTTAGCTAGGCACAATTCTGCACCAGCAGAATCTCCACCACACCAGCAACCACTGAAGATCTGAAGCACTACTTTCGGATCTCGGCAATATTGCTCCGCAACAGAAAAAAATAACTGGACTGCGTCCCTTTGGCTAGCCTTTGCGTGAGCAGACTGTCCCAGCGCAGCCTCTGCGTAGCGCAAGCTACTCCTGCGTCCCTCTAGAGGGTGTTGCGTTGTCTGCGTCACCTAGATGGGACTGTGTAGCCCTTTCTGGGACTGCGTCCTTCTGCTGCTGAGCTGCCCTCTCCAGATTTGCTGCTTTAGCTGCTACCCTGCAGAAAATGTGTCTTCAACTGATTTGCTCGAGATTCAACTTGATTTGCAATCGCTCTGATACCATGTGAAAATTTCTGAATACAGTAATACAGAAATCCTACTGCAGTATCTTGGTTTACTTCTCCTACTTGTGATTAAATTATACAAGTTATTTTCAGAAAATATTCAGAAAATACCAAAATAAACACAACTAACACCCTACACACATACATATCATTTACTGAATATTACGCTCATTTAACAAAGTGACACAGATTTTTCGGACAAATGTCCCCGGAAAAACCCAATGCAGGAAAACCGGTGCAACAGATATGAGGGTTTATTATTATTAGGTAGAATCTGAGTACAACAAATCTGGGCACCTTACTGGTTAACTCGACAGAGAAAAATAGATCTGCAACAATACCTGCTGTTCTGGAGACTGAAAACTTGATTGATCCACACCCTCAAACGGGATTTACAGGACTCAGCCACTTTCTGCCTCAAGAAACCCTAGCGCTGCCCCTGAAGCCCCTGTGTCAGCCCTGCTAGCCTCTGCGCTGGCTTGGAGGGGGTTGTGTAACCCCAGACTGGGTGACGCAGTCCTTACGCTGCCTTGGATGGCCTTTGCGTAACCCTGGAGGTCTCTTGCTGGCTCAACACTGCCCTTTCTGGGCCTGCGTAGCGGTTGAAGCCCTCTGCGCTGCGCAACTGCTGCCCCTACTTCTATGCACTGCTCCTGATTGCTACTTCTCTGCCTCTTGCTGACTCTTGGCTTCGGGATCAGATCATCCCCTTAGCCAATACTACCCCTCGCTGCAGAAAAACTCTTCTTGAAATTCTTAGCAAACCCACCCTAGAATTCTAGCTCTGTCTCTCAGCTCTACCTCCGTGTGTGTGTCTCCAACTGACCCTCAAGCCTTTCTCTTATACTTTTTCGTTGACATATCAAGGACCGTGATTTAATCTCTTATCGACAGCTAAGATTAAAAGACTGCTTGATCTGCGTCACTTAGAACATTTCATCACATGTGTTTAATTAATTCACTTTAATTTTTCTAATTCCCTAAGGTAGACTTAGGGTCCTCATTAAAAAAATTAATTATTTTAATATCTCACACATTAGATGAAATTTCCCCAAATGCTTTTTGGGTTTTGGAGATGGTGTGTTTCTTAGCCCCTCCACAAAGTTTCAGGGCTAGAGCACACTCGATGCTACCCCAATACACAAAATCTCATCATGGTTTTGTTTCTAGTTACTATTTATAGTGTTGCTTGTTTGGATTGTTCACAGTCTTATGGTCAGTTTGGTCTACTACCTTAAATGGTGATTAACCTTTCATATGGAATGCTTAATTGCATATACGATGTAAATTTTTATTATTAATGGAAAGTTCTATTTTTTCCTGATTCCTCACCCTGGGAGCTCAGACAGGGGGGAAGTGCTGGCTCAGTGTTCACGATCATTCCTTCTCTTTGTAGGTCAGAAACATATCATCGTGCTCATCTCTGGTATCGGCTTAATTATCATATCTAATAGCAGCAGACTCCTGTTCATACAGGACATCAAATCAAATATTACGTTAGAACAAAAATATATATCACAAAAGGATACCTTATTCATCCTCCCTCTCACGGAGGTGGAAACCACAAGCCTAAGCTTGTCTTGTACGACAACACTATCTCAATATATGAAGATATCTCAGTCCCAGCTATATACGAGATTCTCTGCCAATCATATCACACTCTTTATTATCGCAATGTATCATTGTCACATCCAAAACCTGTTTAGCTTTCCAAAGAGTTTCTTCAACTTGCCTCACAGCAAGCCATGCTAGCAATCATTGTACTCAACCTCGGCCATGCTTAAAGCTACAGACTTCTCACCCAAAAAATATCATGGCAGATCTCATACTAAAGTAGCACCAAATGTGCTCATCTTATCAATAACGATCCCAAATAACATTAACACATCCATGCAGTCATATAACATATGAAGAATATCTCAGACCAAAATTTGATCGTCCCATGCAAATATCTCGAAGTGTGCTTGACGACAACCCAATGTGTGTAAAGTGTCTCAATCATGAATTGACTCAGATTTTTCTGTGCAAAACATATATATGGATGGGTGTTCACATGGAACATCAATGCTTCAATCAACTATCCGTTACCAAGACAAGTTCAACAATATCCCTTCATAACTTCTTGAAATTCAATCGAAGTGTCCAAGCATTTTCATTCCACTTTCCAAAAACTCTTCAATAGCTTCATGATATAGATTTTCTTTTCCAAACTTTAGAAAGTAATTCATCGTACCATGATTCTTCATTTCGAACTTCAGAGGCCAACTCCCTCTTACTTTGATCATCAGAGGCTCATTACATGTCAAGAATAGACCATAAACATAAAAAATCAAAAGTCATACCTTGGACCACTTTTGAAGTAGAGGTTTGGATCAACGCATTGTCCTGGCTTCACCAAGTAACTGTCAATGTGGACATACCTGGCTAGGGAAGCTTGCTTCAAACCATACAATGCTATATGCAAACATAACACTTGACTGAACCAATATGCTTAGCCTTACATAAATCAATATCAATCAAATCAACTAAGTCAACTTATCAAGCCTTAGATGCTAAATCAAAGCTAATGTCAAAGTCATAAAAGGTTTTTCCAATATCATTGTGACAAGATATTCATACCAAGTATCAAGTAGAGCTCACATCCAAATACCAAGTCATGACTTCATCTATTGTCATGTCAACAAATTATTAAGCAATATCAAATTTCATCATGACATCCATATAATCATAAAATGAATTATTTCTGCCACTAAATATGAATGCATACATCGGGGACGAGTCATATAAATTCCATCCATTCATTGTGAGATTATTACATACTGAATCACAACTATTTATACTTCAACCAATGTGCCAAAGACAATGAGGGAAATATAAAATCAATGGCAACATTAATCACTGAAAGTCACCAAGTCCACACAACACTTCAAGCATCATGTCAAAACTCCAAACAATGCTCATCTATACCATTCAACCAAATCTTGTCAAACCCTTGCAATTGTTATTAAATAGCTTCAATGGTTAAATCAAAATGACTTATTGATATGCATATTTCGGTCACTCGCAAACACAAGTTTAGTCAACACATTCACATTCTCTATAGTAAGTCAAACATTCAAAGTTCCCTGCTTATAGAACTTTCTGATGTCTGGTACATATCTGTAGGACTGTCATACTCCAGGTGCATTTCTGATTTCGTGCATGAGGCTTTAGATTTTGTGACCTACAAGCGTAACCACACCCATAGACCTTCTTCTCTGCGGCTAGAGGCCTATAGTCGCACTGATAAGCTTGCTTCCATGCGGGTGGGGCTTAGACTAAGAGAAACCCTCTCTTCTCAGACCAAAACTTGCTGCAGATCAACAACATAAAAAAATTGTCTATTTATTTCCGAAAACTTCAATAACAAGGAATCTTATATACATTTAATGCACATGATAATAGGTATAGGGATTTTATGGAGATATTCTCCCTCTGAATGGGCAACCACTTTAGACATTATTATTCAAGTCATCAACCTGTCTATCATAACACTGTCAAGCATCAACAAAACTGTCAGATCATGGAATCCAACTATATTTGGTTCTAGCACATATATTCATCATGGTAATAACATGTCAACATTAGTTACTTCATCATCACATATGAACATGACATCAAACTTTCATTAAGGGTTAGAGTCATATGATTAGGGCCGCTCACAGGTGTATCATTATACTTCAAAGATCATATTCACTACATCACTTCTTTATCATATTATCCAATCATCACATTGTTCAATTCACTAAGCTTATCAAAAATCTAAACAAGGTCAACAAGAAGAGCCTGGATATCAATCTTATTGTTACACTTCCAGAATCATAGTTATCATGCTTATCAATAGTATCAAGCTATCATATGTAAGAATCAATGTGCTAGCTTTCTTTACAAGATCAGGGAATCCATTAAAATAAAAGATGCTTGCCAATTATCAAGTATACCAATATATCAAAAATCAAAGTTTCTAAATAGTTTCACCTTGACTCAATGCCAAATGCACCATCTCATCATAAGTACCATGAATCAAACTTACTTTCATATGCATGCATGAGCCATTTGTGAAGGTGATATTCTCATCATACCTTAGGGCTTACTTTGCCATCCAATATTGTAGCTAAAACATAACATACACCATACATACCTTGTAGTATTCAAATACTTGTGCACCTTCTTATTTGATATAGGCAGTTGTAGCACAATGTCAACTTTTCATTAGGTGCCTCTTTTCCTTTTCCAGTGTCGGCTCTTCTCTTCCTGCACTAGCCATATTTTCGTGCACCTCAAATGATCCTCAAGAAGGATCCACTTATCACATCTCATCAGGAGGTTAGAAGTATCCAAATACTCATGCAGGAGGTATAGTCAATGGTTAAATCAATGAATCTAAACAAAAGTAAAGACATAAAGGAGTAACATAAATCGAAAAGTACTTATCTTCAATGAGAGGTGATCCTCTCCCTCTTGAACCAACCTTCAAGAGTCATGATTGTCCATAAATCATTGTTGCCTTCAATATTTCAACCAACTTCATCAACAACCCAACCTAATTGAGACTATCCCATCTAGGGCTACATCAAATCTGTCACAAGTGCTAGAACATCTTCACACAAATCATGCTAGCGTTTTAAAATTGCATATCTCAAATCTTTGTCACAATCCAGGGTTTCTACCAAACCCTAACCTCATAATATCCATCAAACTCTAATAGTCAAATTGCCTAGGGTTTCCTTCAAACCCTAGTATTCTTTTAGGTCTCTACCATCTTCTCTTGCTTTGAGCAAAGGTATCTTCATAGGGCTGATCTTCAATGACTTTTCTTCAGCGCAACCATGAAACTATGTTAATTTTTCTTAGAGTTATATTGTTCTTTGTTTTGATAATTGCATTTCATTATTTCCATATTAAAGTCACCCTATAACATAATATCATTATTCAAATTTACAACATTATTCAACAACATATGCAATTGTGTAGAAAGAACAACTTCATCATCAATGCAGCGAAACAATAGAAGAAAAACATTCACACATAGTTACACCAAGATTGGTTGGAGACTAGCGAAAAACCCATTATGGGGAAAACCCTTTCAAATTCTTCTTCTTCTTAGATTGTCATAGAATGTTCAACAGAGAGTACAATGAGCCCAAATCCATAAATAATAATCAAAGTCTAAGTTTTGACTTGTTCAACAAATCTACCAACCAATATCCAAAATATGTGCCAATAGACAAGTTAATGCAATCAAAGATACCCGCGCACTTCCTGTTTAACCTTCGCACTTTTTGTTGAACCTTCACATTTCTTGTTCACCCTTCATAGTGCTTGTTCAACCTTCACACTTCCTGTTCAACCTTTGCAGTTCTTGTTCAACCTTCGCACTTCTTGTTCAACCTTCGATTTCAGATAGAACAAAACTCCAAAAGAAGAAGAAATGATATCTGATGATGATATCCAAATGAGGATCAATTGACTTGTATTTATATCCATCCATGTGTGTCCAATTTGCTTTAGGGCCGACCTTATCAAATGTGCACATGTGGGCTTTAATTCAAAAATACACTTTCCCTTCTCCAAATTGAGCACTTCAATAGTCAAAATTGATCCTCTAAAAAAGAGGAATCTCATCCCATGGTTGGAATTTATCACTGAGCTGCCAAATTAACAATTGTGGCCGAAAAATATGAATTCATTAAGAAGAATGATGTATGGGATGTTGTTCCGAGACCTAAAGGAAAGTCCTTCATAACCTCAAAATGGATGTACAAGATCAAACATGGAGTTGATGGAAGCATTTGAAAGTACAAGGCAAGGTTCGTGGCTAGAGGATTCTCACAGAAAGAGGGAGAAGATTATGATGACATCTTTGCACCAGTTTCCCACTACACCACCATCAGATCGATTGTTGCCCTTGCTGCTAGTCAAGGATGGACCCTTCACTAGATGGATGTAAAGACGACATTTCTTCTTGGTATGCTACACGAAGAAGTATATGTTGAGCAACCTCAGGAATTTGAAGACTAGGACAAGAAGACTCAAGTTTGCTGGTTGAAGAAAGCATTATATGGTTTGAAGCAAGCTCCCCAAGCTTGGTATGCCTGTATTGACAGTTACCTGTTGAAGCTTGGATTCACAAGAAGTGCTGATCTAAACCTCTACTTCAAAGTGTTCCAAGGTATGCCCTTGATTTTGGTTTTATATGTTGATGATCTATTCTTGACAGGTAGTGAGCCTTCAATGATTGAGTGTAAGAGGGAGCTGGAGTCTGAATTTGAGATGAAGGATCTTGGTATGATGCATTACATCCTGGGATTAGAAGTTTGGCAGAGACCCAAAGAGATTTTCCATTCTCAGGGAAAATATCTTGTGAAGCTATTAGAGAGATTTGGAATGACAAAATCCAAATCCTTGGTCACCTCTATGGAGATGAATTTCAAGAAGTTATGTGGAGATGCTGCTGGAACTGACTTGGCTAACCCTTCTGAGTATTGTCAATTGATTGGAGCATTGATGTTTCTTGTGAACACTCGTTGGGCCATATGTTTTGTAGTGAACACCTTGAGTCAATTCATGACTGATCCACTTCATGCACATTGGGTTGTTGCTAAACACATTCTGAGATATTTGCTTGGGACGATCAATCTTGGTCTAAGATATACTTCCTGAGATGTACGACTACATGGATACACGGTTGTTGATTGGGTTGGAAATGTTATTGACAGGAAGAGCACATCCGGGTGCTGCTTTAGCTTGGGATCTGTCATGATATCTTGGATGAGCAGGAAACAAAAGTCCATGGCTTTGAGTACGACAAAGGCAGAGTATATTGCTGCTAGCATGGCTAGCTGTGAGGAAGTTTGGTTGAGGAAGCTCTTTGGAGAGCTGTTTGAGTAGGTTTTGGACATGACAATGATATATTGCGGCAATAAGAGTGGGATCTGATTGCTAGCGAATTCGGTGTTTCATGACAAGTCCAAGCATATTGAGATCATATATCATTACATACGTGACATGGTGCAGAGAGGAGTTGCGAGAATCCATCATATTTTGACTAATGAGAAGATTGCAAACATGCTCACCAAGGCTTTATTGAAAGGGAAGTTCTTGGTCTTTAGAGAGCAACTTGGACTGATGGATGTGACCCTTCCGGGTAAGGGTCCCAGCTAATCGAGAACACTGAGCAATGCTCTTCCCCCCTGTCTGAGCTCCCAGGGTGAGGAATTGAGTCGAAGAGCTCTTGGGGTTGAGGGAACTTGTGGACAATAGGTGTGTTTGATCCTTACCTCGCGGTAAGTGTGTATATCCCCTATTGTCATCTTAGGGCATGTATGATCCTTACCTCACAAGAAGTGTGTATCTCCCCCTGCCAAGTATACCCCAATATGCATCCTACCCACAAGCTGGGCTTGTTGGGATTGTTCCTCCCCATCCTCCTATTGATTTAGACCATGTCCCTCTAGCTGACAGAGACTATAAAATCCATGAAACTCTCTGTGAATATGAACTATTCGAGATGTATTGCTGGTTAGAGGAAAAATACATAGATAATTCGGATGACATTGGACTGCGGGAGTCAAACTTACCTCACTATATTTTCCCCCATACTCACAGTGCCCTTGAATTCATCTGAAAATGTCAGGCCTGCTACATACCTAACCAAAGAGCCATAATTGCCCCCACAGGTGAAATTCTCTTCACCATCAAATGATGCAGGCCCCTTCTGTAGAAAATGGCACCCCTTTCTCCCAAGAAGCCCTCAATGAATTGTATCAGAAATTGGATTTTGCCAAAAGGGCTAAAACCTTTGAACTTTTTCTAGCATAAGATACTTAGTTGCCTAAAAGAATCCTCCTTACTCTTCCTCCGTTTTCCCTGACAGAGTCAAGCAAATCATCACAGTCATTTCATACCTCCTTGGCTACTATTCTGACCAATGGATAGATGAGCCAGTCATAGGTTTCCTCTCCATTTTTTCCATAGATTCTAAATCAGCTATCATTTTCAATTACAGCCAATTCCTAGCAGATAGTATTCATGACCAATTTGTCAAATTTTAGACAGAAGAGGTGTTTAAATATTCCTCTGTTCTAGTCTACATGTTTCTATATTTTCAAGCAGATAGGTTTAAATTTGCAATGCAGAAATGGGATGATGATGGCAATCAACAGTCAGTCATCTTTTGGACCACATTAGTAATGAAAGAGCAGAAGGAGTATTCATACAAACAATTCATCCAGCAATGAGCCTTTTTAGCAGTACAACTGAACCAAGAGTTAGTGAAGACATCAAAAGGATTCTACATCTATCAGATCAAGCAAAAACAGGACACTGGTATTTATACCATAACTACACAGAGTTGAGAGTTTATGGTTGTGAGCTTGCTCCTTACAAGCTTCCAAAATTTCTCCCAATGAGGTTTTTGTGTTAGAATACATTAGGCAAATGTTGAATGCTGATGAAATCCACTTTGTATCAGCAAAGAAGAAATCACAGTTCAGGATCAAAACACAGATTGGGCCATTCATTTGCAACAACAGGTCAGTAGGGGAGGAAGCAAACAGGATCTTGAAGGAAATGAAGTTTAGTCTCAGCTTTACCTGGTCCTATGATCCATTGGGAACCATTTCAAAATTAAGGGTAGAAAACAAGACCACTCCTTATATACATACTCATAGGCCAGAGATGGAGAAGTACATGAGCCAGATGGAGTGGGCTGAAAACACTTTGCAGGAAGCTGAGGAGCAGCTAGTCACTACATCAACACCACAAACTCCTGTCCCACAGGAAAAAGCAGGAAAAAAACTGAGAGAAGAAGAGTCACCTTCAGTGACTGATACTACAAGCAAAGAGTTCAAGATAATGTACAGGAAAAGAACCAAACTTAATCCTAAAGTCAATCCAAATATAGATTCAGAACAAGAGGTTGTCATAATCACTAAGGAGACACCTACATCCTCTCTAGTTGGTGGCCAATCCACTCATTCTCCTACTACTTCTACAGCTTCATACGACCAGCAACAAGCTATTCAGACAACTAAGGTTGTCCCAGGGGAGAAAGAGAAGACAATGTTTGATACATTCAGGGTAATCAAATTGAAGAATGAGATTTTGAAAAACAGTACATACAACCAATTCTGGAAGCAAACTTCCAGTTCTCAGAGTACGTTGTTGTCAGCTTTTGACTCTGACAAAGGTAAAATGCAAATGGCCTTTCTTGAGGCACAAATTTCACAGCCTAAGACAACAGTCGATTATAAGAAAACTTCATTTGAGTTTGACATCAAAGACATTCATCCCATTGATCAAATGGAGATGCACAAGCAAATAGGTGAAATGATTTCCTCTACCTTAACTAATACATCCATGAGTTTATCTAAATTGCAGGTTTCCTTGGCAAACATTCAGTCACAGCTAAAGATGGAGAAAATCTCCTCTCTTGCTAAGGATACAAGGATAAAATATTTGGAGGACTTGGTAGTTAAGATATGATAGGATCCCTCCAACATGAATATTGTAGAGGAGATAATAAAGAAGAAGAATGCTGACATAGCAGCATTGAGGAAAAAACTGAAGTTGTCAGCAACAAAAGACCCTCTCACCAAGGATATTAAAGAAACAGAGTCTCAAAAGACTGACATGATGAAGCTCATCATGGAGCAAAATGCACAGTGGAGACAAATGGAGACAAAAATGGAAAAAATGATCAAAGAGAGGGAGCAGACTGCAAAAATTTCCATGGTTCCGTTGGATGCTGTACCTCTTACAACCATCCCCACAGCTACAATTTCTACAACAAAAACAACAAATGGTGCAGAACAGTTGACAAAGGAAGTGGAGAATCTGTCTATCCAAACAGAGGAAATCGAGAAGCTACAAGATCAAGTCAAAGTGTTACAGGACCAAAGATCAAGGACTGAAGCCTCACATTCAGCAAAGACCTAGAGAGCACATAAATTAATAGAGAGATTACAGAAGTCAGAGAGAGAATCAGCCATTGGACAGACCTTGGCCCAAGCCAAGGAAATCATCTGGGAAGATATTATGAACTCTATTAATGAAATTTGGCCTTGCATCCAGATTATTTTTGAACAGAAGGAATTGATTAAGAAAGCAAATGATGCTATCACAACTATCAGAGAAGAGCTTGGAGATATGCTTGCTACAACAAATAACATCAAGTTCCTGAACTCCAAGAACAGATATGAGCTACATGACTTGGGAGTGGATGACAGAACATAGACCGTCTTATAAGTGAAGAGGATTCTTACCAGGAAGAATCTAGTTGGTCAGTTAGAATAGAAACGCCATGGTTTAGAGATAGCAGTGAATAGATTCTTCAGAAGGATTGAGCCTTTAACACAGAAGGGTCTGCCTTCTCTGTTTGTTATTAATGATAAGTTAATAGCTCAGGAAGATTATGTGAAGAAATTGAAAGAACTTGCCAAGGACAACACTAAATTTTCCAGCATTAAAGGCAGTATGACAGGCAAAGCATTCCTGGAAGCAATCAACAATGAATTTTTTATTCAGCATGAGGTAAATCACATCTTTGTGGTAAAACCTACCTTTGCTAGATATACTGAGGTTGATGAGATTTGCCGAAAGGTAATCAAATTAACCATCCCAGATAAAGATCGATGGGATAAATTATGTGAACTACAGGAGTGAAAAGTAAATGAGAAAAGTCAGTTGCAACCAGTGCATCAGCGAACACAACAGCCAGTGCAACCCACAAATAGGTCCATTCAGCCACTGTTTCCTCTAAAACAGTGCCAGTGTTCCAGATCACCTCTATCGTGCCTATTTTTTGTCACAGTTAGAGTTTATTATTCATTTTTTGCTAATAATAAACTGTTTGTACAACATTAATGTAATCAGTTTTGTAAAAGATTAGTATAAATACTTCACTGTACGAAGTATTCTAGGTTGATTTCTGAGTATATTTTTCCTATTGAGCAATTGTAATTTTCAAGTTTTGCTGGAGCATCAATAATACAAGGACTTATTACATGATTCATGTGGTGTATTCACTGGTGAAGTTTATTCTTCTATAACTGTGTTTTCATTGTTTTTCCTTTCTCTGTAAATCTGAAAAATCTTAATTGTAAAATAGAAAGTGTGATGAATAGGACATGTTAATAAGAACACCTTATTCTGGCTGCTTTTGCAATTTATATGTTTTCTACTGAATTTAGATTGAAGAATACTTAATTGCTTTTCAATCTCTACTGAATTTCACTTTTCTTCCACCATAATCCATTTAAAATCTTAAAGGATCCAGTTAATGCAACCTAGCTTTCCCTGTGATATCTCTTTTAACTATTGATGCAAAACCAATGATGTTTTTGACTCCATAGCTCAATGGGAATATAGTCACTTAATCAACCAAACAATCAAAATCAAACAAACAATCAAGCAAAATCATAACTAGCCTAAAATTTATTAAAAACAAAGTTAAATTTTACAGACAGATCCCTCTCTGACGCTGAAGAGGATTCTTACCAGGAAGAATCTGGTTGGTCAGTTAGAATAGAAACACCATGGTTTAGAGATAGCAGTGAATAGTTTCTTCAGAAGGATTGAGCCTTAAACTCAGAAGGGTCTGCCTTCTCTGTTTGTTATTAATGATAAGTTAATAGCTCAGGAAGATTATGTGAAGAAATTGAAAGAAATTGCCAAGGACAACACTAAATTTTCCAGCATTAAAGGCAGTATGACAGGCAGAGCATTCCTGGAAGCAATCAACAATGACTTTTTTATTCAGCATGAGGTAAATCACGTCTTTGTGGTAAAACCTACCTTTTCCAGATATACTGAGGTTGATGAGATTTATCGAAAGGTAATCAAATTAACCATCCCAGATAAAGATCGATGGGATAAATTATGTGAACTACAGGAGTGAAAAATAAATGAGAAAAGTTAGTTGCAACCAGCACATCAGCGAACACAACAGCCAGTGCAACCCGCAAATAGGTCCATTCAACAACTGTTTCCTCTAAAAAAGTGCCAGTGTTCCAGATCACCTCTATCGAGCCTATTTTTTGTCACAGTTAGAGTTTATTATTCAATTTTTGCTAATAATACACTGTCTGTACAACATTAATGTAATCAGTTTTGTAAAAGATTAGTATAAATACTTCACTGTTCGAAGTATTCTAGGTTGATTTCTGAGTATATTTTTCCTACTAAGCAATTGTAATTTTCAAGTTTTGCTAGAGCATCAATAATACAAGGACTTATTACATGATTCATGTGGTGTATTCACTGGTGAAGTTTATTCTTCTATAACTGTGTTTTCATTGTTTTTCCTTTCTCTGTAAATCTGAAAAATCTTAATTGTAAAATAGAAAGTGTGATGAATAGGACATGTTAATAGGAACACCTTATTCTGACTGCTTTTGTAATTTATATGTTTTCTATTGAAGTCAGATTGAAGAATATTTAATTGCTTTTCAATCTCTACTGAATTTCACTTTTCTTCCACCATAATCCATTTCAAATCTTAAAGGATCCAGTTAATACAACCTAGCTTTTCCTGTGATATCTCTTTTAAATATTGATGCAAAACTAGTTATATTTTTGACTCCATAGCTCAATGGGAATATAGTCACTTAATCAACCAAACAATCAAAATCAAACAAACAATCAAGCAAAATCATAACTAGCCTAAATTTTTTTAAAAACAAAGTTAAATTTTACAGAGAGATCCCTCTCTAACGCTGGAAGGCCTAGATCCCAGCTTCCAAAACAGTTTTGATGTTGTCGTCTGTGTTTATTCTCACAATCTCGTAAATTACAGAATGATAACAGACTCTATTAGCCCTAGATTGAGAAAGGCATTAGTATAATTTGTCGTGCTCTCCATTCAAAAACCCTAAATATGTTTATTTTATGTTTTCTAGGGTAAACTAGGGTTAGGATACAATAAAATCATTCATTTTCAGCATTATTTTCCTTGGACATTCTTGTCCTAGGCTTATCACTTTCATGCATTTATTTGGAAAAGTAAAAATATCATTTTACATGCATTTTGCAGCCACAAATCAAGGACGACGTCTATGGTTTATTGTGTTGTTATATGTGTTTTCAGCTATTGAAATTTTTTATAGTCATTTCCTTTGTTTATTCTTTATTTAGCCCTAATTTTGCACTTGTTTATCATAGATCCTGGGCTTATTTTCTTGTTTTGATAGGCTATATGCATGCTGTAAATTTGCTGGTTGAAACCGCAGTTATAATAGCCAAGTGTAATTTCTTGATAGAATGTGTTTGAGAACCTATTTGAGCCTTTGTTGGTTAACCAAAGCCTTCTAGATTGAGCCACAAGGACCCTTTAACTCAATCCCTTGGAATCATACCATAAATCACTGAAACCCCTAATTATTACATAATTTTCCTTGGGTGAAATCTTGTTGTAGAACACTTGGGGGCATTTAGCCCAAGACTAATTAGGTTACTTGATCCCTAAAATCTACTAGGGTAGCCTCCCTTGTGGTGGATTATGTCCATCCATAAAAACGAGAGTAGTCACTAAGGTGACAGTGGTAACTCTCCCATTATTGCTCTCAATCTAGGTTGCGTGGTGTGGCTTTTCCCGAAGGTGCTAGATTTTGTAGTAATAAGGACAATGGGTTTTTCAAATTGACATATGTGGTAGTAATTTTCAACCATCAAAAAGTGGGCAATGGGTGCTATATTGTAAATAGAGAATTATTGTTAGATCTAACTTTTCTCTCATACTTTTTTTTTCACAAAAGAAAAATCAAACTTTATATATAGGTTTTGTCATGGACTATATCAACACTGTATGGCCCATTCATATGATGGCACCAAACTCATAGTTCAAGATCAGAAACTACACAAAATATTGTTTTTCCATGGCACTGGAATCTAGGTTAGGGTCTTAGAATCACTGGCACTACCAATCCAATATACCACAACAAACTACTTTGCACAAGGAAATATAAACAACATTAAATTAACACGTGCAAAAATATATAGAACTTTTTACAATTTTCAACAACCCAACTTTGTTATATTATCAAACTGTAATACAATTTTCTAGGCCTCTCGTACCAGGGTTAATGACCCTCGTACATCCACTGGTACAAGGAAATACAACTAGGGTTTGGTGTCAGTCCTTCGACAACCAATCTACCCTGAACAATACAACACTTGACCTAATTGTTGATGTAGCACTCCACAACCCTTTTAGTCCCCTAGCTCTTTCAAAGAAAAGGTTCTACAATTGAGGCATTCTTAGGAAGCCTACAATCTCCATCACAAAGACCCTACATTATCTCAAAGAAGGATTACACATTGAAGTAGATTGAAGTCTCAAATTCAAGGAAGCAAGAAGAAGCTCTGCCATCATCATCAAAGACATCAAGGTGATCTTCCTCTCATTGAAGAAAGGATCACTTTCCCGAACATACTTGAGGAGGACATATTCATCAAAGAAGAAATCTTCTATCATCAACTTCATTAAGAAAGGCATCAAGTTGAATATTTCATCATTAAGGAGTATATTCACTTGACAAGCAAGTATCTTTATATTTATGTTTGAATCTATCAAAATGACTTCATTCTGCAAGGAGAGCAACAAATTGGTTGGGTCAACAAACTATCTTGCATGGAAGAAGAGGACAAATTTGATCCTCATAGAAAATGAAGTCATTGGTCATGTTAAGGGTTTAATTTTCGAACCGCCAAAGGAAGAAGCTAAAGCTCTAGCAAAATATATGAAAGGGGAAATAAGGGCTCAAAGAATCCTTATAAAATCCATCAATTATTCTCTCATCCCATATGTAGCGAAATTGGAAAAGTCAAAAGACATCTTTGACAAACAGGTAGAATTATTCTTCATAAGTACTGCAGGAGAAGTGATATCATTGAGAACCGAGCTCTACAAAATGAAGATATCAAAAGGAGGAGGACTAGCCTCATACTTTATGAGGGTGTCAAAAAAAAAAAAAAACGAGACCAACTGCAAGAGTTGGGGGAAATGATGTCTGATAAGGAAATGACCACTGCGGTGCTCAATGCACTACCTGATGAATAAGGCAACTTCGTAACAAGCATCTATGGAAAGAAGGAAGCCACCCCATTCAATGAACTTTGGTCATTGTAGAAACCAGGTTGAAGGCAAAATGTGATGTTGGATCAAACAAGCAAGCTCACACGTTTGCTGCCATGGCTAGGAGGAAAGGAAAGTTTGGGTAGTTTTGTCCTCAGAAAAAGAAGAAGAATATGTCAAAAATCCAATGCTATGGATGTCAAGAATATGGGCATTACAAGATAGATTGTCCGAAATTCAAGAAGGACAACAAGAGGAAGGAAAGAAATGAGGCTCATATCACCAAAGAAGTTGAAGAACCTGATGAGAAGAAATCCAAAGGGATAGATCTTCACTATTAGGGTTTCTCCAATACATAGCAAAAAGAAGTGGGAGGTGAAAAGACCTCCACCATGGTAGTCAAGATGAGAAGCATTATCGTAGTAGAAGATAGCATCATACTAGAAGCATACCGTTGAAGCAAGAGCTCATGACATCATTAGAAAAGCTTGAAAGAATAGCTGAAGTAGAAGTCTACATGGATGTAGCAGTCATCATATAAAGGAAGTAGCTCTTGGTAGCCTCATTGAAAGCATGTGCAATGCATATGGTTGAAATAAAGTCATCTAACATGATATAAGGAATTCATCATACATCATCATCATGAGAAAGGAGCTTTTGCCCGATGAGGATAATGTAGATCCTCTGTTGGAATCTTCATTAGAAGGTTCATCTGTCTTGGAAGAAGCAAGGGTCTCACTAATCATTTCACCTTGTATGGAATCCATTGTTTAAAGGATGATGGTATGGTGACAAAGGAGTGCAGCATGTCATGATGATTGAAGTACTTTCAGTCAAGGAGGTATGTATATATTTGATAGATTAAGTCATGTCGTCATATAGTTGCAAATAGCATGGGTAAATGCTCCACCTCATGAGCATGATCAAAGAAAATGGGTCTCTTCCTTTGGAAATATGCATGAAGGCATGGTTCACATATTGACAAGATAAAATCAACATAATATGTCCTCATATGGAATATGAGGTAGTTGATAGAGATGAAGGAACTATAGATGGAAGTTCCTGGGAAGCAATATGTGAAGAAAGAAAGAAGAGATCGTGGAAGATGCAACTATGGTCACGTAAGAAAAGGAAATTAACATCTGATGACTAGAAGAATTGGCTATGACATCTCCATAAAGAAGGTATGAAGACCTTGGTATGGTTTGGAAAGAAAAAAGGACCCTTGACACATAAAAGTCTTGGAGATGTGTTTGTGAATATGCAGGATGCTGATGTTGCAAGAAGCAAATGTCATGATGAAAGGCCATCACAAATGTTAAAATTATGCAACTGCGGTCAAATTCCACTTTGGACTACTCACTTGATGGAGATGATGATGGCATTGAGTTCCTCTTTCCCAGAGGACCAAAATCAAACTAAAGATCATATCATTCAGATAAGCATAAGTTGATTTTTGATTTTGCACCCACTCATGGATATTGGATCAAGTCGGCTTCACTCATATGGACATGTCGACCTCCACATCAAATGGACATCATTGGCAACCCTTTGAAGCATATAAATACAAGTGACCTAGAAGCTCATTTGGACATCACAACATCAAGCATCTTCTTCTCTTCTATCTAATTGGGTTCGATACATCGACGAAGGAGATCGTACGAAGGTTCGAAATCACAGGTCCGAAGGTCGCTCTGAAATTAGGGTTTCTGGATGAGCTGCGATCTTAACACTAGTGGATCCAGGCTAGTCATGGGCTAGCTATAGACAAGGTAGCAACTCAGATCCTAAAGCCGCAGGCATGCTATCTTATGGTAGAGGCTCTGGGTTTGATTGCTGTTGATTGTCATCTGAAGGTTCCTGAAGTTGCCTGAACGCTGAATCAAGTTGTCTCTGATATATTTGACCTCTGTGCATAGGTTCATGAAGTTGTTGGGTTATATTATTGTACATATTGGATTGGGCTCATTGTACTCTCTGCTGAACATTTTATGACAATATAATAGAAGAAGATTTTCAAAGGGTTTTCCTCGTAGTGGGTTTTCCTTTGGTCTTTGACCAAATCTGGTGTCTGTTGTTGATGTGTTGACTGTCTTCTTTGTCATTAATTTTATTTTTCTATCTTCAGTTACTGTTGATGAATGGAAAGACTAATTGTAATTGGAAGTATTGCGAAGCGAAGTTTGGAATTGGGCTAAAGTAATTGATGCAACATAGAACAATCTAAAATTAACATGGTATTAGAGCTAAGGTGAAGGACACGCCTAAGAGGAGACAAGGATTGAAGCAATCATCTTTGGGAAGGTTGAAAGAGCCAATCTAGTCAAATCAAGATGACAATGACCACCTTCAAGGAGAATGAAAAATTGGGTGATTCATCCAATTTTGCTGCATGGAAAACTAGGTTGGAAATCATAGCTGACAACAATGATGTTTTAGACTTCATTCAAGGAAAGGTACCTGAGCCTCCTAAAAATGCATCCACTGCTGTCAAAAGTAAGCATAAGAAAGATGAGAATAAAGCAAAGCAAATTATAGCTGATGGTTTACAAGACAACTTGCTTGCATATGTTGGAAACTTGAAAAGGTCCAATGACATGTATGATAACATAGCAAGTATGTATGAGGTCAACAATTTGAATGAAATCATCACTTTGAAAGTTCGACTCAAAGACACCAAGATGAATAAAGGAGAGTCCATACAATCTTACATAATGAGGATATCTCGTGTTAGATATCAATTGATAAGAGTTGGAGAAGTTGTACCTGACAGGGAACTGGTGGTCGTGACTTTAAGAGGTCTCCCTCCTATTTGGGAAACATTCCTCACTACTATTAGCAACACAAATGTCCTTCATTTGATGTAATTGTTGGAAAGCTCACTCAAGAAGAGTCCAGGATGATAGGAAGAGGAAGGATTCAAAAGCATGAAGAAGGAGAACCTGCTGCATTCATTACTCATGACAAGAAGAAGAAGAAAGGGAAAGGAGGTCCATCAAATTCAAGAAATCCTCCTCGAAATCAAAATAAAAGGAAAGAATACTCGCATATTGAATGCTACAATTGTCACAAGAAGGGTCATTATGCTCGAGATTTCCCTGAGAAGAATAATGGACCACATTATAATACTAGAAGCAACAACAACAGATTCAATGATCAAAGGAGGAGAGATGATCGAAGGAATGACCATGATGGAAGAAATGATAGAAGAAGGAGAGATGCTCCAAGTGATCATGAAGAAGATCGTCACCCACAAAAGAAGTTAACATTCTCCAGGTATGAAATTAATGTTGCAAATCAATCTGAATATATCCTTATTTCCGCTCTTACTAGTTCATCTCTTGCAGATTCTTGGGATAGTTGGTTGGTTGATAGTGGGGCCACTCATCACTTCTCTGGTTACAAGGAAGTTCTCTCTAACTTTGTAGATAGGGATTCAAATTTGAAAATTATTCTTGGAGACAACTCCACTCATCCTGTCAAAGGCTTTGGATCTGTCAAATTTCATTTGAATTCTAGGGAATATATTATATTGCATGATGTACTATATGTACTTGGGTTGAACAAAAAATTGGTATCAATTTCTGCTTTGGAAGACAAAGGGATGAGGGTTGCCTTCATGATGAAAGATGCATTCACTTTGGGAACAAAATATGAAGGACTCTACAGGGTCACTGGAAGGCCACTATTGGCATTGGTTCATAATACAAATAATCTAAGCGGATTATGGCACCGATGGTTAGCTCATCTTCATTATGATGCACTTCCGAAATTGGAGAACTTGGTCTTCGAGATTCCAAAGGTTCAATATCAACATGATGGAGTATGTCTAGGATGTGCCAGTAGAAATATGACAAGGGGACCATTCCCCTCTAGTGAATGCAAGAAAAATGACATCCTCCATCTCATTGACTCCGACTTGAGTGGTCCGATGCCCGTACACTCTCTTGGTAACCATCTCTATTATATCACCTTCATTGATGACTTTTCTAGAAAGACATGGATATACTATTTGAAGCATAAGGATGAAGCATTTGAAAAGTTCAAGGAATTCAAAGCCTTGATCGAGAATCAAACAGGGAAGAAAATTAAAATATTCAGGTCCGACAATGGTGGAGAGTACACTTCAAATGAATTCATTGATTTTTGCAAGAAGGAAGGCATCAAGAAAGAAACAACTACACCTTATACTCCTGAACAAAATGGAGTAGCCAAAAGGAAGAACAGGTCCATTGTAAAAGCCGCCTGTGCCATGCTTCATGATCAAAAGGTACCAAAGTTTCTTTGGGGAGAAGCAACAAATGTTGCCGTATATGTTCAAAATAGGGCACCTCATCAAGCATTAGACAACAAAACACTCGAAGAAGCATTCACATGTGTCAAGCCGATGCGAGTCATCTTCGTATCTTTGGCTGCCCCGTATACTTTCATGTGCTGAAAGAGAAGAGGAACAAGTTGGAAGCTACTGGAAGAAAAGGTAGGTTTGTTGGGTATTGTGAAAATTCTAAAGCATTTAGAATATATATTCCTGGTCAAAGGAAGGTTGAAATTATCAGGGATGTCACATTCGATGAAGATGCCGCACTTGGAAAAGCCCGAGATTTTCCTTCGCTTCCTCCTCCCAAGAAGAATGATGAAATGGATATCTTGGATGGCCCATTCGTGCCTGAATTTGAGACCAATATTGTTGATGATCCCATGAATCCCATGGATCCCTTAGATTCTCCTCGTAGAAATCCTCCTATTAGGAAGAGACCACTTTGTCTCCGAGTCACGCCTCAAGATGTTGATAGACATGTTAACGCTCGAAGATCGTTTAGAGAAAGGAAGAAGCAATGGAGGTACCAGGGATATCTTGCAGCCATGAGCACCATGATTCAAGTCGAACCTTCCACATTCAAAAAATCTGCAAAAGAACAAGTTTGGAAAGATGCTATGGCCGAAGAATATGAATCTATTATGAAGAATGATGTATGGGATGTTGTGCTGAGACCGAAGGGGAAATCCGTGGTAACTTCGAAGTGGATATACAAGATTAAGTATGGAATTGATGGAAGTATTGAAAAATACAAGGCCAGGTTCGTGGCTTGAGGACTCTCGGAGAAAGAGGGAGAGGATTATGATGATATATTTTCACCTGTGGCCCGATATACAACCATTTGCTCGATAATTTCCCTTGCCACAAGTCAAGGATGGACCCCTCATCAGATGGATGTAAAGACTGCATTTCTCCATGGCATGCTACAAGAATAAGTATATTTTAAACAACCACAGGGATTTGAAGTAGAGGGTCGCAGGACACATGTTTGTAGATTGAAGAAGGCATTGTATGGCTTGAAGAAAGCCCCAAGAGCATGGTACGCCTGCATAGACAATTATTTGGTGAAGCTGGGATTGATGAGAAGCAATGTTGATCCCAACCTCTACTTCAAGGCAGTTCAAGGTATGCTGCTGATATTGGTTTTATATGTTGACGATCTATTCTTGACAGGTAGTGAGCCTTTGATGATGGAATGTAAGAGGGAGCTAGCCTCTGAATTCGAAATGAAGGACCTTGGACTCATGCACTACTTTCTAGGCCTTAAGGTATGGCAAAGGCCCAGTGAGATTTTCCTTTCACAAGGAAAATATGTTGTGAAGCTGTTGGAAAGATTTGGGATGACTGAATGCAAGTCTGTACCCACATTGATGGAAATAAACTTCAAGAAATTATGTGGAGAAGTTGCAGGACCCTATTTGGCGAATCCATCCGAGTATAAACAGTTGATTGGGGCTCTGATGTTCCTTGTGAACACCCGTCTAGACATATGCTACGCAGTGAACACGTTGAGTCAATTCATGACCGAGCCTCTCCATGCACATTGGACAACTGCCAAACACATATTGAGATATTTGCAGGGGACAATTACACTTGGTTTGAGATACTCTGTCGGAGATGTCCGACTTCATGGATACACCAATGTTGATTGGGCGGGAAATGTTATCGACAAGAAGAGTACCTTTGGATGTTGTTTTAGTATTGTTTCTGCCATGATATCTTAGATGAGCTGGAAGCAGAAGTCCGTAGCATTAAGTACCGCCGAGGCAGAGTATATTTCCGCTAGCATGGCTAGCTGCGAAGCAGTTTGGTTGAGGAAACTCTTTGGAGAGATATTTGAGCAGGTTCTAAACACTACAGTGATATATTGTGACAACAAGAGTGGGATTCGTTTAGCATAAATCTCGTATTTCATGACTAGTCCAAGCACATAGAGATCCGCTATCACTTCATTCGTGATATGGTACATAGCGGAGCCGTTCTTCTCCATCACATATCGATAGATGAGCAGATTGCAGATATTCTCACCAAGGCTTTGCCGAAAGGGAAGTTCTTGATCTTAAGAGAGCAACTTCGACTGATGGATGTGACCCTATTTGATAAGGGGCACCACTAATCGAGAACACTGATCCATACTCTTCCCCCCCTGTTTGAGCTCCCAGGGTGAGCAATTGAGATAGAGGGATCCCGGGGTTAAGGGAACTCTAGACAATTAGGGCGTTTCCCCTATCTGTTACCTACAGGGTTGGAGTAGTAGCTCACCCTATCATGGTCCTTACAGAGTATACCCCAGTTGGCATCATACCCACAAGATTGGGTTTGTTGGGATTATCCCTCTCCGTTTGGCCAACGGTTGAGGAGGCTTGGAGGCGTGTGATTCTTACCTCTTGGTAAGTCGGGTATCTCGTCCAAGCTAGATTATGATGCAAGTGTTCTACCACATGATTCTTATGGGTTATTGTTGGGAAGATCAGCAGGCGATAAGATGGGTTGAGTAGTAGCTCCCCTACATCACCTATTGCCCGATATGGGTTGAGTTGTAACTCCCCCATGTGACATTTCTAGGGAGTAGCCTGATGACATTTCTCGGTAGTAGCCCGATGACATTTCCAAGAAGTAGCCTGATGACATTTTCAGGTAGTAGCCTGATGATATTTCCGGGTAGTAGCCCACTAACAGATGCTCTAGGTTGTAGCCCGTTGGTTGGAGGGTGTAGCTTTTGCTCCCCATGGTTCTTCTCCTTTATATTCAAGAATGTTTTAGCATATAGAGTTGAACATATTGGTACACATGATGACAGGATGACACATTGATCGATGGACAGGTTTTACAGGTGGAATTCTCCCTAATTGAGAGGGAGTGTTAAAGTTATGCAACTGTGGTCAAATTCCACTTTGGACTACTCATTTGATGGAGATGATGATGGCATTGAGTTCCTCTTTCCGAGAGGACCAAAATTGACTTAAAGATCCCCTCATTTGGATAAGCAGAATTTGATTTTTGATTTTGCACCCACTCATGGATATTGGATCAGGTCGGCTTCACTCATATGGACAAGTCGGCCTTAACATAAAATGGACATCATTGGCACCCCTTTGAAGCATATAAATAAAAGTGACCTAGAAGCTCATTTGGACATCACAACATCAAGCATTTTTTTCTCTTCTATTTGATTGGGTTCGATACATCGACGAAGAAAGAGATCAAATAGAGGTCTGAAATAACAAGTCCGAAGGTCGCTCTGAAATTAGGGTTTCTGCCTGAGCTGCGGGCTTAACACTAGCGGATTCGGGCTAGCTATAGACAAGGTAGTGGCTTAGATCCTAAAGCCGCGAGCATGCAGTGTTACGGTAGTGGCTCTAGGTTTGATTGCTGTTGACTGTCATTTGAAGGTCCCTGAAGTTGCTTGAAAGATTAATCAAGTTGTCTCTGATATATTTGACCTTTCTGCACAGGTTCATGAAGTTGTTGGATTATGTTATTGTACATATTCATTAGAGGAAATTTCAGCCTAAAAGTGCCCATGAAATTTTCATATAATTTCCATATCATAATATGTAAGCCAATCAAAATCCTTTAAATTTAAAAAGAGGTACTGTAAATATTTTGGAGGGAAAAGAAGAAAAACTACTTTTTTTTTTAAAAAAAAAAATTGTATTTTTGGCTCATCTCCTTATAGGTTTACTCAAACTTCAAGTGTAGACAATCATTGGATGCAAAATTAAATTCCACATCCAACGAGTACCCATTATGCATACTTTTGAGAAGACCCACATTGATAAAAATTGAAGATACTTTAAAAAAGCGTGTATCTTCAATTTTTATCAATGTGGGTCTTCTCAAAAGTATGCATAATGGGTACTCGTTGGATGTGGAATTTAATAATGCATCCAACAAGTGTCACACTTGAAATTTGAGTAAACCTATAAGGAGATAAGCCAAAAAATATAATTAGAAAACATAAGTTTTTTCTTTTCCCTCCAATATTGATAACTATTATTTTATTATTTTTCCTTAGGAGGCCACTTTTAGGCTGAAATTTCCTCTAATGGTATTGGGCTCATTGTACTCTCTGCTGAACATTTTATGACAATATAATAGAAGAAGATTTTCAAAGGGTTTTCCCCG
Source organism: Pinus albicaulis (assembly GCA_034641835.2). Taxonomy (NCBI): domain Eukaryota; kingdom Viridiplantae; phylum Streptophyta; class Pinopsida; order Pinales; family Pinaceae; genus Pinus; species Pinus albicaulis. Next base: position 488,059,900 of record CM076581.1, read on the forward strand.
TAGTGGGGTTTTCCCTGGTCTTTGAACAAATCTGGTGTCTCTTGTTGATGTGTTGATTGTCTCCTTTGTCATTACTTTTATTGTTCAAACTTCAATGATTGTTGATGAATGGAAAGACTAATTGTAATTGGAAATATTGCTATGTGAAGTTTGGAATTGGGCTAAAGTAATTGATGCAACATATAACAATCTAAAAGTAACAACAAAAGGTAACTTTGATTTGATGTTCATTTTGATTTTCGAGCAACATCTAGATGGGTTGATACAGGGCTACCAAAAGAGAGTTTCAGATGTCACCTACAACTCGCACTCATGTGGTTGTATGGAAGATCCTAAAGGAGAACATGACTTGGAAGAGGTAGATGTATGAAGAAGAGTCAGATGTGGACTAGAAGATCTCTTTCCGATGAAAAGGATGATATGACTGACATGGTTCGTGAAGAAAAGTGATGGATGGCCGATGCCCTATAAGATGCAGGCTCTGTAATGATGAAATTGAAATTCATGACATCGAAAGGAGGAGCTCTACCAACAACTGAAAGTTCCATGATCTCCACCAAAGAGCAGAAAGCTGATGTTGGAAACAAGTCCTTGGTTAAGAGAGAGCTTTAACAAGTCCGTGGACAAGAGGGAGCTTGGGTACATTCCTTTTATAGGAATGGGTTGGTCCTCCCTAGTTAAGAGGGAGTGACAAATATGATTCTCTACTTCATGTGTCATGCACTAGACCAGGACTAACAACTGTAAGTCTGAGTGAAGACTATGAAGAGAGGTAGACACATCATTCTTGTCTTCGTATTGTGAAGAAATAATGGAGGATTAGGTAAGCATCTGAAAATTGATACTCTTTGAGGATGTGGTAGGGCATCCAAGTTAAGAGTAGTCGAATAGGATTGATATTCTTAGAGGATTGGGAATCCAAGATAAGAATAGTCCTGGAAGGACATACCCTGTGACCACCGGGGTGGGAAATGTACCTTGAGAGACAATGATGATGGTGTCTATCAGTGATTGGTCTCGCCAGCATTGTGCTATGATCTTGTGGAGAGATAGAGTTGTTAGTCAAGGCCTTGCTATGTTACAATGTTGGTTGGTATGATGCTAAACATATGGGTTACCAATCCAACTCTTCTTATGGGAATTCTTGAGATTGAGAATGTCCAAGTACCTTGTATGGATTATGAATACCTCCCTAGTTAAGAGGGAGTGTTGAAATATGTAATTAGGTTTGGTCTTCATAATGGCATATGTAATCATGATTTTATGTATTTAATGAAAAGAGAAAAATAAATTTATTATTGTTATTTTTGAGGCATGGGTTTCATGCTCGAGGGAAATTTATTTTTAGGTCAAGCACCCATTGAGTGCTTCTAGGGCTTGTCATTGAGTTTACAAGTCAATTGAGTCATTGTCATGTATGGAAGCCCCATTTGGGCATGTTACATATTGTAAAGAAAATTTATTTGAGTAAAAAATAGAGTCAAAGACCCTCCAAGGCCTTGTTAAACAAGTAGCAACAAGTCGACCTAGATGAAGGGACAAGTCGGCCTAAAGACAACAATTCGTACCCCTCAAAAGCCTATAGATAAGAAGAAACTTGACCTCATTTGAACAGAATCTAAAGCAAGTTCGATCTCCTCAAGACAAAAGTTGGAAATGAAAAAGAAGTAGAAAAGCAAGATCGAAGTTTTAGGCCTCTCTCTCTCTCTCGTGTTAGGGTTTCTACAGTTGCTGGGTAAGTCGAAGTGCTGGAAAGTTGCTGGGCAAGTCGAAGTGCTGAAAAGTTGCTGGGCAAGTCGAAGTACTGGAAAGTTGCTGAGCAAGTTGAAGTGCCGAATAGTTGTTGAGCAAGTCGAAGTGCTGGAGAGTTACTAAGACGAAGTTGCAGAAGCAACTGTTGGGTCGAAGTTGCAGAAGAATCTGCTTGGGGTCAAAGTTGCATAAGAATTTGCTGGAGGTAAAAATTGCAGAAGTTGTTGGAAAGAAAGCTCGTCAAAGAGGAAAGGTTTGACTTGGTCTTGGAGGATCTTGGTCAAGGGTCATAGGTCTTGGAATTCATAAAATGAAGTTTTATAAGAAGAAAAGAATTTTGGTGGATTTTCCTCTCAGTTGGAGATGTATCATGTTTTGGCCTTGGATGATTGCCTATATATCATGTCCTCTTGTTTTATTGTTCTTTATGGTTTGATCGTTGTTTGATGAAAATAACACTAAATATAATCAAGTGAAAGAAGAAGCTAATTAAGTAAAAATACATCACAAACATTGACCAAAGTAAGAGAAATCTCCTACTCTAGTTGCCCCTAGATTTCTCAACATTCACATATGCCTACTTGCTACTCCTTTGTCCTTCAAGAAGTCAACACCTTTGGGACTTCTTGTCCACTAGTTGCTCCTTAGACCTTCAAGGACACAACTCTTAGGGACTTCTTCCCACTATTTCCTTCTCGCGCTGCCCGATGAAGACAAACTTTGGGCATGGAGAGCTGCCCACTTATGTTGTATATGTCCTTCGCTAACTAACAATCTAGGGCTAGTCAAAATTCTCCCTTTGCCCTCCTTCTTTAGTCCTTCAAAGAGCAATCACCGAGCATCAACAAATTTGCCTCTCCTAGCAGTCCAAATGTCCTTCTTTCTCTTGCCCTTAGGGCTCCCAAGATCATCCACTTGCTGCCCTCCTTACAACCTTAGGATGACCTTCAAATTATCCTCAACTAGGACTCCCAACCACCTAGAAAAACCATCAACTTAGGAGAACATACCTCTGACTTGAAGACACCTTCTTCCTGCCGCTGCTCAAGGTCCTGTGCACACTTCAGTTCTGCAACTTTTTAGCCTGGTTAGGGCAACATACCAGCCCTCAACTAACCCTCAAACATCCTCAAAATACTCGTTTTCCCTTGCTAACATGCCAATCCTTCCTTGCTGCTACTTGAGTCACTTTAGGATATTGTTCTAGCCCCTTTTTGACCGCAGACCAGACCTGATCTAGGGCCTGGTCGCTCTTGTAGCAAACCAATAGGCTTCGGCCCTATTTCTCCAAGAAGATCAACCCTAAATCATGCACATTTTTGTCGCTTGAGCCCGCGGATAGCCTCTGCGCCTACTCAACCCCGCAAATAGAAAAAACAGACCCAAATCAGTCCCTTTTTCACCCTCGACCTAGTCTTCTTGAGTTGCGACTCCTTTAGATGTCCTCCACTATGATGTTTTGCACTTGGGTTGTTTGGAATGACGCCTCTCCTCACTCCTTTTTATACCTTTTCCTTAGGGTGTTGTCTAACTCATCAAGAGGGATCACTTATGCTAAGGTTGACTTGATTTCTAAGACATTTTCACCCACATAAACATTCAAAAATTCTTTTCTCTCAATCCACAAGGCCTCTCTTTGTGCTACAAGTGGCTCCTTGCTCCTTTAAGGATGCCCTACAATCTCCAAGTGCCAAGTGTCCAAATCTCTCCTTGGTTTTGGCCCAACTTCTTTTGGGTGCAAAACCCCCACGCTTGGGTTCTTAGCCCACAAGTGGCTTTATGGTGCCAATTCCTCCACAACCCTCTAGCCTAGGGATTGGAGTACCTCCCAAGCTACAAATCTCAACACAAAAGACTAATGCTAATACAAAATATCAAACAAAACAAGTTTGTTGGGCGACGCAAAAGTAAGACGCAAAGATGTGTCACCATAGCCAAAATATGAATCATAGATGGATGAATAGGAATCTTATAACCACCAGGGTAAAGCAGTCGAAAACCAGAGAGACGTGGATCCATTTCAACCCCATTGGAAGTATCCCGAATCCCATAGACATGCCAGCCGAAAGGATTGATCCCTGATATAACCTGGAAACATCTAGAGACCTTCCTTAGACAAAGCATCAACAAATTTGTTGAACTCAAAGTGAACATGTGTGAAAGTGACCGATCAGAAAATATCTTTAATATTGTGTATCCTCTGCATCCAGTGTCCCATGAGAGGAGGTGCAAATGTGGAGCTATGGGAGTAGCCCACACTTTTGTGTTTGAAGTTGTGAATGGCGTTTTACATACAAATTTACCTATGAAGAGGCATGTTGACCACACTTTGTCAACGACCCCATAGCAGTACACCCCCATTTTTTCAAATGGGATTCATCATGTTCGACGTGGTCGCGCCATTCAGATTCCATCAGCAGCCGACATTTTTATAAATGATGTAAACCCATTCTGCATGTTTATGATGTAAATGATCTAAGTAAGACCGTCATGTATGTAACAACCTAGGTAAGCCTAGTATGTTGGTGACGATTTCTATCCTAGGAGGTTTTTTGTCTCACTAATTTGCTTGTGTTTTTCGACACAAGTGATCGGCAGAGTTTTCCTCTCCAGCTTCACCCCAAAGCTAGGATGGATTTTGTCATCAAGATGCTAAGCGAGTCCTAGTGTTTTCTATCAAGTCTTTGTAAAAGTAGTTTGGGAATAATCCTAGCTAATTGGCTAGATTATTTTATTACAAGTTGCTTGGTCTACTAGATCATATTTTGAGTCGCAGAATTAGGTACCTATTTGAGGGTCTATACGAATGGGTTTTCCCCCTTCATTTATCTAAATGTATTTATCTTATGTAAAGAGGGTTGGAAAAAATAATTAAATCCCCTCTCAGTCATTTAATTAAATTTTCTGGCCAAATTAATTAAAAATCCTAAGCTAGAAATTTAATTAATTTTAAGTCATAGGTGAGTTAAAATTCTTCAAAGGCAAAATTCGTGGGTCCTTAAAAAATAAATTTTTAAAGGTCCCAGGCCAAGGGAATATTGAGAATTTCAAGAAATTTTGGACCCTTGGGCCTAGGTGGTTAAGTCAAAGTCAAAATTTTGAGATAATTAACTCAAAAATATTATTTTTGAGTTAATTAAAAATAAATTAAATGATAAATTCGAATTTCTTCAAAATTATAATTTCGACGGTCTAGATTAAAAGATGATTAAATCTTTTCGACGGTCGAGATTACTTTGACATGGATCAACTAAACTAGCCATTGGAGATTTTATCTTATAAATTAGAGGTCTTTGTCAGTGTTTCAATCATCCTATCTTTGGATCGTGCACTCGCTCTTGAAGCTCTCCTGTAATATTTTCTGGAATAATACAAACGAAGACTTTGAGGTTTTATTTTGATGGTGGTGTTCCTCTTCAGCATTTTATGGTAAACTTGTTCTTAATATTCTGCTGGTGATTATTTTAATGGATTGTTGATTAATGGCTCTTGTAGAGAAATTTTGGGTACAGGTATCTTGCCTAGGCTACTGGATCTAGGGTAAAAATATCAATTGGATCGAGCTAACTGTTATCTCTAGCTCATGAAAGTTTTATGTTTTATCACTATTTCTCTATTAATTTGACAATTTAACTTTAAGTTTGTAGAAATCTTCAGGATTTAGAACTGGGTATTTGGGGAAGTCCTAGTTTGGACCAGCTGACTTCCAGGAGATAAGATCTGAAGAGCCCTCCGGATCTAATTCCTCAGGCTAATCTTAAATTCCGTTTTTTGCAGGGTTCTTTATTGGGCTTGTGTCTCTCTTTTAAAATTTTATTTTCTGAATTGTGCTAAACTGTTTTAAATCTGGCCAAGAGGGTTTATGATCTGTAAATTAGCAATGTAAATTTGTAAATATTCTATAGGTTGTAAGGGTTTATTTATTTTTCGTGCATAGTTTTGGATCTGTTCTGGTTTTGCAGGTTTGCAGGGGGATTTCTCAATTTTTTTTTTTAGATCTGAGCCAGATCTAACCCCCAAAGGGTAAGATTTGCCCTCAAGATAACTTTTGCTAGCAGATCTGAGTACAAAAAGAAGATTTCAAGTGTATCTAAATCAACATTCTAATAAATCTGAGTTATATGGGAAAATTTTAAATCTGCTGGACGAATTTTAAGTGTTCTGGGTTTTTCTTTGCATCCTGCCGGCGTAAAACGCAGCATACGCTCTCTCTTTTTCTCCATCGTTGTTTCATCTTCATTCCGCTCCCTTAGCCGCTGTCGTGCTCCTTGTCTCTGCCATTGTCGTCGAGCTATCTCTCTTCCTGCGTCCAACCTTCTCCTTAGCCACCACTACCTCGACCTGCAAAAAAACACAAAAAACAAACGCATACACAATAAACTCAGAAATTCGCGTCCATGCGTTCGACTTTTTTTTGTTTAGTTTGGATTCAATTTTTGTGTTAGAGGGTTTAGTGTTAGGTTTATATTTTATTTAGTTTTTGTTGTAGTTTGACTTTATTCGATTGTTTTAGTTTTCATTCGTTTGTTAGATGTTAGTTCTAATGTGTTAGTGTTAGGTTCTAAATCAAATTCGATTTTTCTTTAGTTTTTAGTTTTAATTTTTAGTTCTTAGTTTTTATATTTTAGATTTTAATTGTTTGGTTAACAAAAAAAAAAAATAATCCTTTTTTAGACTTTAGTTTAATTTTTATTTTTTTAGATTTTATTTTTTAATTTTTAATTTTTTTAGATTTTAATTTTTTCTTTTAGCTTTGTATATATAATTTAGCTTTAGATAATTTTGTTTTAGAATTTTTTAATCTTTTATTTTTAGAGATAAAAAATAAAATAAAAAGGGAATAAAAATTTAAAAAATGTCCAAAAAGTTTCTAAATTTTCAACTTTAGAAATTTCTTAAAAAAAACATTTTATTTCATAGTCAAAGTGAGCTTTTAATTTTTTTATCTAAAGTTTGACTATATGAAATCTTTTAAATTTCTGAATTGGGTTATTTAGAACATCATAATTTCGGAATTATTGCAAAGATCTGGCATTTCAATTGGATGGTCATTTTATGATAACATTGTTGTGGGTTCAAAGTACTTTAATGCATAGTTGTGGTGCGTTCTATCGAATATTATTGTGGTGAATCTATTTTTCATAGCAACAGTTGTATATCGGATACTTGACTTTAATTTTATAACGGGATATTTTGACTCCATAAGGCATTGGTTTTAAGGTTTTGAATCTAATTGAATCTATAAAATCTCGTGAATCTTAACAAGTATTTGATTGTCTAGCTGTGTCTCCTGAATTGGTTGATTCTCAACCAATTCTTTTCCTTCATTTTTGTTAGGGTCTACCTCCCTTAGCTTGCAAGGAGACAGCTTAGATAGAGAGATTGGGGATCAGGGTCATAGCCCCCGTTTTGAGCCGTTGTCGCGGTGCCTAGACATTTTGTGCGACAACATTTTTTGGCGCCATTGCCGGGGATAGTTTTTCTGTCCTTGGTCTTAACGACATTTTCTAATCTTCTGATCTTTCCTCGCCATTCATTAGCTTGTCACAAGGAATCACATTTTCTGGCGTCATTTCATCTTTTCATCATCTTATCTTTCATCATCTCACTAATCATTTCATCATCGTATCTTTAGCACCTGGACATTTCGGTTGGCTTCTTGTTTGGGTGGCGACTCCACTTATCATCTATTTACTCCCAGACAAGAATCCTCCCCTGATATCCATCTGCTACTCTCGGTTATTTCTTGTATTTCAGAATTAGTTTCATGTTCAAGTGGCGACTCCAATTCTTTCATTTCTTACAAAAGTCCCTGCTAAGAAGTTCGCTTCTTGAGGACCTTTTGACTATTCTTGAACACGGATCTCTTTCGTAACTTTTAAGCAGGTCATCATGGATGACACCTTTCATGACATGCTAGAAGAGGCCATTTCTAAATTGCCTTTTTTCTCAAGTGGTAATCCAGGCATTGCTCTAGTGCATCTAAAGATGGTCACTTTTTTTTTATAAATAAATATTGTCGTCCTTCACAATATAATCATGAAGATGTCAAGATACGTATCTTTGGCTATTCCTTAAAAGGTGGTGCTATCGATTGGTTTCGAAATTGTCCTGAGGAGTATTGTTTACAAGACATCATCAATGCTTTTAAAGATAAATATATAAAACAAGATGACTCGCCTTGTGCTCCCAGTGTTATGCAAAATAATGAAATTGATCTTGTAGAGAACTCAACTATCAGTAGGAGTTTTCCAGACAGTTCTCAGGATGAATCCACTTGTACCACGACAGCACAAATCCATGATAGTGGTGAAGCAGAAACAAGTTGTCAAATCAGTGTTGACAACGATAAGCATCTTGTTAACTAATTGATTCAGATGGTTAAGGATATACAACTAAATCAAGCTCAGGTAATCAAGAATATGGAGGCCAAACAGGCTCAAATCATTAAGAATATGGAAATTAATCAAGAAAAAATAATAGCAGATCACAACAGAGAAATTGGTTCTATGCAGAGCAAGTTATTGGCCTCGGAGGAAAAGATAGAAAACATGGAAATTGGTCAGATGTCTCGTCAACACAAATTGTTAACTATTGAAGAGAGTTATGCGAAGGAAATCAGTGCTATAAATATCAAGCATTCTAATCAAATGACTGGTATTCAAAATAAGTTGGAAAAAATGGAAAGATCACACATGCAGAATTTCCAACCCAAGTCAGATTTGTCAACAGATCATAGGTCTCCTAGTTTGCTGAAGCAATTTCCATCTCATCACACGGAGGTCACTTTTCCCATTAAGGAAGAATTAACTATGGTTACAAAGGACGTTAAGAAAGACCAAGCTTATGTGTCACCTTTAACAGAGTATATTCAGAATAAGATTGGTCACACTCCAGGTTCATCAGAAGTTTTGTACAAGCATTTTCAAGATAAGGACAAGAAAGTCTCATTACTGACATCACGGCCCACTAAGAAGAAGAGAAAAAAGTAGAAAAGAAGAAGTAAGCGGTTTGATTCGTCTGATGGACGAGAGCAGCTTGACATTCGGATAAGACAAAGTCCTACAATTAGCAAGATTGGACATGGCACATCTGAAAAGCAGCCTACAGACTTGCCTGAAAGCAAGCAAATGCTCAGCATGCACTATATTGAGCACATCTGATGCCACAGGGCATCCTTTGTATTGTATTTCTAACCCTACTCCTCGTCTTTTCAGCGTTTCATTTTGTAGTTAGAGTAGATTTAATTTTCATGTTAAGTAGAATAATAAATAAAAGAAGAGCTTCTATTTTTTTCATGCGTTTAATGTTATATGATGATATTTGGATGGACGCTACTTATGTAAGTTTGTGTGTTGCTTGGATACAGATTCTGGATTCTCACATTCCTTCGGTGAAGCAATGTGTCCCCAAGTAGAGCCAAATGTTGACCACACTTTGTCAATGACCCCATAGCAGTACACCCCCATTTTTTCAAATGGGATTCATCATGTCGACGTGGTTGCGCCATTCAGATTCCATCAGCAGCGGACATTTTTATAAATGATGTAAACCCATTCTGCATGTTTATGATGTAAATGATCTAAGTAAGACCGTCGTGTATGTAACAACCTAGGTAAGCCTAGTATGTTGGTGACGATTTCTATCCTAGGAGGTTTTTTGTCTCATTGATTTGCTTGTGTTTTTCGACACAAGTGATCGGCAAAGTTTTCCCCTCCAGCTTCACCCCAAAGCTAGGATGAATTTTGTCATCAAGATGCTAAGTGAGTCCTAGTGTTTTCTATCGAGTCTTTGTAAAAGTAGTTTGGGAATAATCTTAGCTAATTGGCTAGAATATTTTATTACAAGCTGCTTGGTCTACTAGATCATGTTTTGAGTCGCAGAATTGGGTACCTATTTGAGGGTCTATACGAATGGGTTTTCCCTCTTCATGTGTCTAAATGTATTTATCTTATGTAAAGAGGGTTGAAAAAAATAATTAAATCCCCTCTCAGTCATTTAATTAAAATTTCTGGCCAAATTAATTAAAAATCTTAAGCCAGAAATTTAATTAATTTTAAGTCCTAGGTGAGTTAAAATTCTTCAAAGGCAAAATTCGTGGGTCCTTAAAAAATAAATTTTTAAAGGTCCCAGGCCAAGGGAATATTGAGAATTTCAAGAAATTTTGGACCCTTGGGCCTAGGTGGTTAAGTCAAAGTCAAAATTTTGAGGTTAACTCAAAAATATTATTTTTGAGTTAATTAAAAATAAATTAAATGATCAATTCGAATTTCCTCAAAATTATAATTTCGACGGTTCAGATTAAAAGATGATTAAATCTTTTCGACGGTCGAGATTACTTTGACATGGATCAACTGAACTAGCCGTTGGAGATTTTATCTTATAAATTAGAGGTCTTTGTCAGTTTTTCAATCATCCGATCTCTGGATCGTGCACTCGCTCTTGAAGCTCTCCTGTAATATTTTCTAGAATAATACAAACAAAGACTTTGGGGTTTTATTTTGATGGTGGTGTTCCTCTTCAGCATTTTATGGTAAACTTGTTCTTAACATTCTGCTGGTGATTATTTTAATGGATTGTTGATTAATGGCTCTTGTAGAGTAATTTTGGTTACATGTATCTTGCCCAGGCTACTGGATCTAGAGTAAAAATATTAATTGGATCGAGCTAACTATTATCTCTAGTTTATGAAAGTTTTATGTTTTATCACTATTTCTCTATTAATCTGACAATTTAACTTTAAGTTTGTAGAAATCTTCAGGATTTAGAACTGGGCGTTTGGGGAAGTCCTAGTTTGGACTAGTTGACTCGCAAGAGATAAGATCTGAAGAGCCCTCCGGATCTAATTCCACGGGCTTATCTTAAATTCCGTTTTTTGCAGGGTTATTTATTGGGCTTGTGTCTCTCTTTTAAAATTTTATTTTCTGAATTGTGCTGAACTGTTTTAAATCTGGCCAAGAGGGTTTATGATCTGTAAATTAGCAATGTAAATTTGTAAATATTCTATAGGTTGTAAGGGTTTATTTATTTTTTGTGCATAGTTTTGGATCTGTTCTAGTTTTGCAGGTTTGCAGGGGGATTTCTCAAATTTTTTTTTAGATCTGAGCCAGATCTAACCCCTAGAGGGTAAGATTTGCCCTCAGGATCGTTTTTGCTGGCAGATCTGAGTACAAAAAAGAAGATTTCAAGTGTATCTAAATCAGCATTCTAATAAATCTGAGTTATATGGGAAAATTTTAAATCTGCTGGACGAATTTTAAGTGTACTGGGTTTTTCTTTGCATCCTGCCGGCGTAAAACGCAACATACACTCTCTCTTTTTCTCCATCGCTGTTTCATCTTCATTTTGCTCCCTTAGCCGCTGTCATGCTCCTTGTCTCTGCCATTGCCATCGAGCTATCTCTCTTCCTGCGTCCAGCCTTCTCCTTAGCCACTGCTGCCTCGACCTGCAAAAAAACACAGAAAACAAACGCATACACAATAAACTTAGAAATTCGCGTCCATGCATTCGAATTTTTTTTGTTTAGTTCGGATTCAATTTTTGTGTTAGAGGGTTTAGTGTTAGGTTTAGATTTTATTTAGTTTTTGTTTTAGTTTGACTTTATTCAATTGTTTTAGTTTTCATTCGTTTGTTAGATGTTAGTTCTAATGTGTAAGTGTTAGGTACTAAATCAAATTCGATTTTTCTTTAGTTTTTAGTTCTTAGTTTTTATATTTTAGATTTTAATTGTTTGGTTAACCAAAAAAAAAAAAAAAAGCCCTTTTTTAGACTTTAGTTTAATTTTTATTTTTTTAGATTTTTTTATTTTTTTAAATTTTTTTTAAATTTTTTATTTTTTTTCCTAAATTTTTAATTTTTTTAGATTTTAAGTTTTTCTTTTAGCTTTAGATGTATATATAATTTAGCTTCAGATAATTTTGTTTTATAATTTTTTAATCTTTTACTTTTAGAGATAAAAAATAAAATAAAAAGGGAATAAAAATTTAAAAAATGTCCAAAAAGTTTCTAAATTTTCAACTTTAGAAATTTCTCAAATTTTTTTTTTTTCTTTCATAGTCAAAGTGAGCTTTTAAATTTTTTATCTAAAGTTTGACTATATGAAATCTTTTAAATTTCTGAATTGGGTTATTTAGAACATCATAATTTCGGAATTATTGCAAAGATCTGACATTTCAATTGGATGGTCATCTTATGATAACATTGCTGTGGGTTCAAAGTACTTTAATGCATGGTTGTGGTGCGTTTTATCGAATATTATTGTGGTGAATCTATTTTTCATAGCAGCAGTTGTATATCAGATACTTGACTTTAATTTTATAACGGGATATTTTGACTCCATAAGGCACTAGTTTTAAGGTTTTGAATCTAATTGAATCTATAAAATCTCGTGAATCTTAACAAGTATTTGATTATCTAGTTGTGTCTCCTGAATTGGTTGATTCTCAACCAGTTCTTTTCCTTCATTTTTGTTAGGGTCTACCTCCCTTAGCTTGCAAGGAGACAACTTAGATAGAGAGATTGGGGATCAGGGTGACAGCCCTTGATCTGAGCCGTTGTCGCGATGCCTAGACATTTTGTGCGACAACAAGGCATATAAGTGGTATTTTGCAGGTCAATGATGGGATGTTGTATACATTTTCTAGATCTTAGTTCAACACTCTTCAACATGGGATTGACTTAGCATGTGTCAGGTTATGCTATCATTGTTTAGATTTTTGTTTTGGTTACTTTACATATGATGTAATCTCATATTGGAGCCATGCTATCATGTATTTTCTAGCTCATATGAACTTGGTAATAAACTTCTCTTTGTTTTGGTTGATTGCCACACACAAAGGAAGAAGTTGTAGCATTGATGAGATGAGCACATGGTGGTTCCATTGGTTGTATGATTACACTTAACACTTTCATTTCATATGCTAAGTAGAGTTGGGTACGATAATTAAACTTTCTATTATGAGCATTAGATTTCATTTCATGTTCTTTTAGCATTGTTGGTTTATTCCTTTTATCCTTATAAAGCCAATTTTGATCAATTGCTATGTAATGCACTGCATGGACATTCATATGTAGCGTTTAGGGATATGATATGTCTCCATTTTTCCTCATGGTTTTATTTCATTTCTTTCAGGAAGTCTTTTCAACAGGTACCATCCTAGATTCTATGGTTCTCATACACTCTTTCAAAGAGCGTGTCTCCAAGTTGAAGCTAGATGTTGCACCTCATATGGCATGTGGTTTCACTTATGATTTTTATCAAATTAGATTGGTTTACAATATGGTATATGTGGAGTTTTGGATGGATTGAGGGGGTATGCACTTTCAAATTTTACTTGGAAAGGATGCTTGAGTTCTCTTGGATAGTCATGATTGACGACCCATCTATTTGCATGCCTTTTTCTTGATGGATCAACTTATTTGATGGTGATGCTTTTATCTTGATATCATGGTATTATTCCTTGCACATTTGTCTGGGGGTCTAGTCATTACATTGGTATTGTATGGTGGGGAATGGTTCTTATGGAGGAGTGCCCAAACTTACTTGGAGATTTCTGACACTTGGAGCACTTTATCATGATATTTTTTGTCATTATAGATGAAGTGTTCCCCTATTTGATGTAATCCTAGCCCTTACAATGACTCGTTGACCCATGTTGACCTAGTTGGAGGCTTATGATATGAGTTCCCTCACTGATGTGGCTTGCTTTGTCTCTTACAATGGTTTATGATGATGTGGACCAAGATTCTCACCTCTTGCTAGATGGATCTCATGTATACTTCTTGAGTTTGTTGACTTGTTATGGTTTTGGCACTTGATCGTGATTTTTAAGGAGTGATCCACTTGTGCTTGGCTTGGCACATGGCTTGATGATTGTTATTCTTTGAGATTGGGCTTTAGGGCACATACTTTCAAGCCTCCATGCTTCAAGGAGGTGGTTATAACACCTTGGCACACATTTTGATGAGATTTTGAGGAGCCATTTTCATTGGATACTATAGCTTATGCCTTGGGCATTGTGGTCCATGTATTGCGTTTTGTGATATGTGCCTTGGGTGTTGTGATCCCTCAATTGGGCATCATGACATTGCCTAAGGTGTTGTAGCATTTCCTGGGCCATTGGAGGAGACTTGTCATAGGTTTCTTGCATGTCAATCTCATTATTTAGTGGATATCAACATTTCGAGAATTTTGCACAAGGTTCAAGTGGTTTGACCATTGGCACATGGATGAGGGTTGATGACATCACACCTCTTGGTGAGATCACCTTAGGATTTTAGGTGCCTATCATGATCCTATGGAGTTATTTGATAGGATAGACGGTGATTTTTGTGGAACACTCCATTATGGCATATTTTTTAGGGTTATATGGGTGGACCTACTTCATGTTGCATCATGATACTCCAATGGTAGAGTGCTTGGATTCGTTGTTCTATTTTGATGATGAGTTTGCACTTTATGATGGGCATGCACTTCATTCTCCTGGAGCACTTCTATTTGCAATTTTTCACACATGTAGAGGCATTTCTTATGTTTCAAGATTATTTTATCATGGAGAGAGATGTCTTTCCATTCACGTGGCGGATATTGGGGGTTTGAGTTGACTTAGCCCTTGGTTCATGGTGTATGTTCTATGCTAGTCAAACATCTTTTATGAATTCCATTTCACTTGTATTGATTTATGTAGGATTGTTGTACTTTGGATCCACACATGCCGTTAGAGAGTTTATTGAACATCTTTTAATGATGGTTACACTTCGGATATTGAGCTTCGATGACTTGTGGCACACTTCTCATGAGTGCCCCATCTTTTGAGGCCTCTTTGCACTTATTTTCATGACGAGGAAGAGAATGTTCACTTGTGAAGGTTGTTTTGCACGCAATTCCATGCTACTTTGTTGAGGACATCCCACCATATTGAGTCTTGATTCACATATGGGATCCTTCTCTTGACGGGCACACTTATGGAGAGGGTCATTTGCTATTTTTGGAAGTTGTTATATAGTCAATCCCACATATAAAGAAGGTGCCCTATTCTGTAGCTCTATTCTTGGAGATGGCTGCTAATTAATTCCATTATTTTACTATTGTTTGACTTGTCGTATGGAGTTAGTTGCTTGAGAGCTTTATTGCATGGTTTTCCTTGGATATTTAATTGCATCTCTTTGGAGAAAAATGTGGATCTCAACACACTCATTGCTACTTTTAGTAAGGAAGTTCTTGAGAGGACTACTTTATTGTTATTCCTGGGAGAACTAATGGATCTAGGAAAACAGATAATTATTTGCTGTAAAGAGAGTTGAGCTGAAACCTATATAAGTGTTTGCTATCTCTGTTTGCAAAGTGCGAGTTGAAAGTGCTCCCAAGCATTGGAATACAATTGTTTTTACCTTTGTCTAAGCTATTGTGGGCTGGTTTTACTATATTGAATGTGAGGTGGATGTTTTTGGTGTATATTGGTGGTTTTGTTGCAGGTTTTAATTATCAAAGGAAACCATAGAGGAGCAATCTTGCTACATTTGAAGAGGCTATGTGTGATAGATCCTACTCCTTAACTTTGTTCCCTTATCTTAAAGAGAGAAAACTTTATGCTTTTGACATCTGTAGAGTTATTGCATTAGTTGGAGCCTCTAAGCAAAGCCACCTTTGTTGTCTTGAGTGTGGACCATGCTACAGAGTTCCTTTACTTCCTCTAATTTGTGATAACTATTTACCAAATTTTAAGGCTGTTGTGGCACATCTTTGACTGTACAACTGGGTCCTAATATTTCATTGAACTGCTCTCTGAATTTGCATGCTTGACCCCATAGCCCAAAAAAAATAAGGCACTATTCTTCCCTTTCAACCACCACCAAAAAATATAAAAATCCCTAAATCTTATTTCCCTCTTCTAAGCTCCTTTGCTCCCATTTGATCTATAACATCTTGAGCTTAGTTAACCACAGAGATTGCCCCCTAGGCTAGAGTTCATCTACGCTAAAGAGTGAAAGGCAAGGCTACTGAGGTGAGCTTGCCTAAGTTGTCCTTAGGGTTTCACACATTTTGTTTAAGGACTTTTACACCAAGTGAGAACCTGGGAGGTAACACAGACCATCATAAAACATGAAGACAACAGGGGATCACTTGGCAGTTTGTTTTTGTCATTTTTGTTTGTTATTGGATTGGTGACTCAATGTATAATTCTAGTAGTTCACACTATAAATGTATTGTCAGCCTGGTTTCTATTGATTAATATCCTATGTTTTTATAGAAAATGCAAATAAACTGTATTTCAGGACTGCTTTTCTACCGTTGTTTTAACTTTTACCATTAAATCAGCAGATGCCATTTCCTGTAATTGGCACTTCCTTTCTTGAGAACACAGCTATACAATTTATATAATAGTTTAAATACCTAGTCGTTAAGTTATTCTGTCCTGAACTCTTGTCCCAGTACATTGTTGTTCATCTCTGCTTCATTCTTGAAATATGTTTATCTTGATTTCAGGGATTTTCAAATCTTTCAGCAGAATTCCCATGGGATAGTGGAAGTGTATGGTCTACTATGGCAATGTATTTCTTTCTCCTGCACATTCCGCTAGGCTTGGGAGGCTTGTCAATTGTTGCAGAGGTTTTGCATCAAGACGACCTTGATCCACGGACTAAGGTGAGTCATCGAGTCTATTCATTAATATTGGCTAAGTGCTCAGAGTGGTTTCAGATGTCATTTTTTTCATGAGTATTAAAAAATATTGATAAGTGTGCTGCCTTATAGGATGACCATGTTAATGTTTATGTATTGAAACTTAATAATGATTACTTGTATGTATTCGTCATGTTTGTAACTTTGTATGTGAAGTGGAGAGGTCCTGACAATTTTCTTTGACAATATATGCAGGCTATATCTTTGTTATTTACTCAAACTTTTGAGCTTTTAGGAGCTATATCACTCATACAATCAACAGGAAAGCCTATTAGTCCATCCAAAACATTCAAATTCTTCTCTACAAAAATTTGGGCAGAACGGGGCTGGTTGAAAGCCTCAGCAGCTGGTCTTGCTATTATCTATTTTGTGGTTCTCTTAACATCAGCAGGGCAAGAGTTCTTCTTTGAAACAAAGGTGAGTTCACTGTACTAACAGTCCTGAATTGTTTGCTGCTGAGATTACGTTTGCTATCATGAATATATTTACTGTCCATATGGCAAAGGTGAGAATACCCTTGCATAGTCCATTCCCGGCTTTGAAATGAATCAGATTGAACTACAAGAAATAAGTGGCAGAAAATTAAAAAATGACAACTTTATTATGGTCTAAAATCTTCATAATACTCTTTCCTTTTTATAATATATTCACTGCTATGGTTGACATTGTCAACTTGAATCCTATTGGTTTTTTTAAAATTGATTTTGGTAGTGCATTTTTTGTATTGAGGTCCATTTTTTACCTCAAAATTGCTATAATGGTTAATTACTTCTAAGCCAGATTCGCGGATACTTCCAGATTAAGGGCCTTGGAGTGGAAGCATGTTCCATGGAATGCTAGTGTGAGACTGTATATGTTCAGAGTTTTACCTGTCATGCATTGTGTGCATATATTGTTAGATGTCTAGTTCTATCCAGTTGAGTAGCTAATAGCTGAGTTGCTTATATTCTATAGTTAGAGAAATACGTGGTGCTTCTCAATCTCCTATGCAGTAATTGTGAAAATATTACTGCTGCTCCTGTGACTGCGAGAGAAGTCTTTGCAGGTATTGGACAATGATTAAGAAAGTTTGCTTCCTTATGCTTGTTGATCTGTTTGATTATTGTATGTTTGACTATTGTGCATTGTTCTCGTTATGAGCTTGTTTGAAGCCAAATATGAATATTTATATGATGCTATGAGTCCTATCATATATGTGAGCAACTCTTCGACAAGTAACCCTCCAATGCTAAACAGTTAAATGCAGAGAGTTCATTCACTTCCATCAAATCCATTTGACAGTACCACTTTATATCATGTTGTCTTTAACTGGAGCTGCATATAATAGTTATTCATTGTCTACGCTGTAGGCATTGTGTGTAAATATCTAATCCTGTTCTTAGAAATATATGTCAAATGGAGTAGCCATTAAGGAAACTGTACACATCTTTAAATTCATGGTTCATTTTAAATCTGCACATTAACTTGTTAATGGCTTATGTGCTTTCTGTTATCAAAATTTATTTTAAATACCAGGTTGTCTATTATACATCAGCAATTCCAATGTACCCAAGTTCTCTATTCGGCCAAATATAATTGGCTGTCCTGTCAATGCAACTTGTGACAATGATGTAATGATGCACACAAATTGTATGCATTTTAGATAGTTGGACTGAATAAATTATAGTATAAATTAACCCATTCATTATTAAGAACTGGATTAATATAAGAAATCAAGTTGAACATCGTTATAGTGAAATGCTTGCAATGTTGCATTGTTATCAATGTTTTTTTTTGCATGTTTTCTGTCATTTTGTCTTCTAGATGTGAAGAATCATTTGATCAAGGCAAGACTTGCAGTCTTATGTGCTTCGAATTCCTTGTTTGGTCAGGGTATGAAAAATATTGCACTGGAGGAGCTACTCACAAGCAGTGTGACTGCACGATGTGCCTGTTTTACAGTATATTGTGTAATTACTCCCATTTTAGAAGAATATGTTTATAGACGGTTCTTGCTAAATTCATTAACCTTGTATATGGAATGGCCTCTAGCAGTAATTGTGAGTTCATGTATATTCTCAATTGGTCATTTCTCAGTAGAAAATTCTATCCAGATTTTCTTCATTGGTTGTGTTCTAGGATCTGCTTACACTTGGAGTGGAAACATAGCATCATCTTTCCTGATTCATTGTGTATATAATTTTGCCATCCTTATGGCAACAATTTGAATTGAAGTTAGAATATCATATCTTTTATTTTGATGTTAGTATTAGCATGATCTCTCGAGATGTAAATTGTAGAGTATGCAGCCATGCCCTTACCAAGAGAGAGAACCGAACTTAAACAATCATGATCTTTTTTGTAAGGATGGTGCAAACTAAAAATGGAGATTTAATCAACCGGAGAAAAATATGTTCTTTGTATCCTTGGCCAAAAGATGGTCTTTGCCCTTGTCCACTTCTTATATGCTTGCTATGTCATTTTGTTTTTACTTTGCATGGGGTTCAGAGTAAATTCAAAATCATACAAAATCCAATGACAATGCCCTTTGTCATGCACAACAAAGTGAGTATACAAAGTTCAAAATCTTAGATAAAGGAGTATAGGCTTATAGCTATAATATGTGCTTTATATACATTTGTCTATATCATTTTGTTTGTTTGAGGAGCTTCTATATTGCATACAAAAATATCCAATCCCTGTAGTTGTTCTATATCTATTTGCAAAGTTCAAAAAACTTACAAGAATATCTGTGTAGGTGAAGAGCAACAATTGTTGACTTAGAAGCGAACAATGTAAAAATAGCGTCCTTGTCGAAAGTATGTAATTATCAATGGTATTCAAAAGAAACTACAACTAGCACTAAGTATCCATTATTAGCTATGCAAGGTAATCTTATGGACTATTAATTGTGATTGTGAAGGTCTATCTTTTAACTCTTTGTGAATAAGATTATTCTTGATTTCACTACCACTAACATAGATCTATCTTTATTACGAATCTACCGAGAGGGATCAAATCTCTCAAGATGCAAACCTCTTTGTGAGTTGAGGAAAGATTTGCACCTCAAGAGGTTTGATCCCTTTCGACACTTGATAAATTCATGATTAAGTGTTATGTAACCTGTTCACAAAATAGAAGAAAAGATACATCAACGACTTAGAAATAAGCCTATTCGAGGGGACAACCTCCTTTACATTACATAAATGAACAATCTTGGATGATTCAAATGACAAAACCTACTTTCTCTATAGAGGAGTATAAGGGGTCACAATATAATCAGAGCCGACATAACAATAATAATGTAAGGGCACAACAATAACAATAGTGGGCTCTGAAATCGATACACAAGAAATTACAATCTTTGCACTTTCAACCACTTTTTACAGAATTCAAATCCGATCCATGAAACGAAAGTTATGGCTATTTTCCCTCGGTCACCTGTTTGAGATGAAATTCTGGAGCCTGCAAAATCCCCAACTTCCACAGATCATATCTCCAAAACTATAGCAAATCAAGATTTGAAATTTTTAATGAAGTTCATCAATATTTTGGCTCCACGTGGTAAAAATTTCACTTTCTGAAGCCTCATAGAAAAAACGTTATAGCGAAAATGCCAAGATGACTTGTTTGAAGAAGAGAAACCCTAGAATCTCAAGCTCTGATACCAAATGTTATGCAACCAGCTCCCAAAATAGAAGAAAATATAGATCAATGACTTAGAAATCAACCTCTTCGAGGGGACAACCTCCTTTACATTACATAAATGAACAATTCTTGGATGATTCAAATGACAAAACCTAATTTCTATATATAGGAGTCTAAGGGGTCACAATATAATCAAAGACGACATAACAATAATAATGTAAGGGCACAACAATAACAATAGTGGGCTTCTATGGGGCACAATAATAACAATATGATGACTGCATGGGTACAACAATAAAAATAAGGGGGTATTTTTTAACGTGATATATACATATATTATTCTTATTTCTAATTCTAAAAAAACCTTCATAATGCATATAACTACATGCATTTTTCTTTGACATGTTTTATAATTTTTTTTAATTTTTTTTTAATGTGTTATGTATAATTTAGATTACATATATAAAGCTTAAAAAATGAGTTTATTGTAAGTATTAAGTTTTTATATGGTTATTAACTAAATTTAAACATGAAATTTTGAAATTTCATGATTATTAATATGAATCCTTATTATTTAAATTTATTTTAACATGATATCCATATTTTGAACTTTTTCCAAAGAAATTATTTATAATTTTATTAAGAAAAATAAAATTTCAATATAACAAATTGAATTGAGCGGACTAATTATTTTGATTGCTACTTCATTAGTTTTTATTTTATTTTTATTTTTTAAGTTGAGTCAATATTATGTTTATTTTATTATAATTTTTTGATCTAACACTTCACTACAACATCCTCCCCATAGTGGGTTGTAGAGCACCTCTTGCTGCAATAACGATGTTACAAATGAAGAATGATAAACAAAGTTTTGGAAGTTACTCATGTTTTCTATGTTCAACATAGTGATGAATATGATCTCTCGATATTTTATACAAGTTTGAGTCCAATTCAAATTTCCACAATTTTTTTTTCTTTAATTTGTGATTAGGTTTCATTTTCGCTATCATGATGTGGCAACATCAAATGCTCTCTACAAGGAATTTTAATTACTACCTTTTGGAACTTGGGACTTTATTGTGTTTTCTTCATTTTTCTTGTATTTGGGTATAATGTTCTAGTCCTTTTTAAAAGATCCTTTATTGCACCATTGTGCTAATTGTGTATTATATATCTTTAGGTCCTTTAAAAAATAATTTTGTTTATCAGTTTTCATGTTCACCATGTTGAGAAATCAGAAGGCAAGGACAATTGACAATTTCTCTTTCTTGATAATTATTTGTGAATTTACTGTTCGCTTATTTGTATTATGTTTGTATTCTTCCATTCATCAAGCAAGTACCAAAATGCGAAAACATGAACAAGAGACAAAGGATAGAGGCTCCAAGTTAGGGCTAAAACCCCATAAGGGGGGAAACTAAAAAAATCTCCTCTTCTTATAGAATCATATCAAAGTGAGAAATCAAAGACCCAAATCCAACCTCTAGGAAGCCAAGTCAAGCCCTCCAAGTTGATCATCTTAGCCACAAAAAATATCATCAATCTCAGTCATAATAACATCCATAAATCTCAACTTGTTAATTTTGGGCAACTAGGTCCAAACTCCAGGTTGCACTGGTCATATGATGATGATTATATTTTTGTTGGATTCCTCTTTCGAAGAGGTGCAAGATTGATCTAAAGATCATCTTGTTTGGATGAGCAGAACATATTTTGATTTTATTTTCCACACATGTGCTAGGTCGGCCAGATTTGTAATGTAGGCTCACAAGCCAAATAGATGTGTCACACACCCTCACTGATGGATATAAATTGGAGAGACTTGGAGATCATTTTCTCATCATCTCATCACACATTCTTTCATTGTGATATGATTGGTTTGATAGCCTTTGGAGGCCTCTTTCCTTCACACGTGCAGAGCTGAAACCAGGGAAATCTACGGATTTGTTTTAGGGCTGTTTGTTGTGCGTTGACCAGCGTTGTTCGTGGTGTACCCTTGACAGTTTGACCTCCAAACTTTGTCGAAAATCCGATTTTTGAAGGCCGTACAATTGGGCACAAAAATCGAGGAAAAAGGAGCATGTTGACCGAAGACCTAAATCTACAGTGTTGAATTTTTTGCGTTGACTTTGGTGGACCATTATTGACTTTTGATGAAATGTCTTTGAGGGATGTGTGTGACATTTTGGAGGGTTGGCTTATTTGATGTTGAGAAAGACTTTGCTGGCTGGTGCATCCTGTTGACTGCCGTAACACACACTATCCTATATCTTTGTTGGACAATAAGAATTGTAAAATCTGATCTATATTATTGGCTTGTCTTATGTTGATCTATTATTGTGTTCTATCAGAATTTTACTTTTATGTTTATGTGATTTCTAAATTGAATCAGGCCTAAGAAAGATTGAAGTAAATTTGCATTAAGCATAGAACACACCATGGTTATCTAAATTTAACATGGTATCTGAGTTGAGGTGAAGACAAAGCCCAAGTTAGTGTGAAAAGCAATCACCAAAGAATAAATCCTATTAAGAACCAATGGCCTCCTCAACCTATAAGGGTTTCAAGTCCGATGATAAATTGATTGATAAGTCTCATTATCATGCATGGAAGATGTCCTTGGATTTGGCATTAGAAGATCAAGATGTCATGGACTATGTGCAGGGGAAGATTCATGAGCCTCCATCAAATGCACCTGATGCCACAAAGACGAAGTATAGAAAAGGGGAAATCAAAGCAAAGATGATTATCCGAGATTCTATGTATGATAAGCTGGTTAGCATGTTCAGGGCTAACAATGCCAATCAAGTTCTTTTCTTCAATTGATTTCTTTTCTTCAAGAATCAATTGAAGAATATCAAGAAGGGCAATGATGAATCCATTCAATCCTATTTTATGAGGCTCACTGAAATCAGGAACACTCTTGTAGCTATTGGAGAAGAAATAACTGATCGAGAGATGGTTCTCATTGCGCTTGGAGGTCTCCCCCGTGATTGGTATGTATTCAATACCACTATTCTTAATAACAATGTGGTTCCTGACTTTGATGAAATATTGCAAGATGCACTCAAGAGGAGACAAGAATGATGGAGAGAGATTATCCTTCTAATGGAAATGGAGGTGACCCTACTGCCTTCACTGCTTATGCAAAGAAGAGTAACAATGGTGGTCTGAGAAATCAAAACCATGGAAGAGCGGGGCCAAAAGGAAGGAAGGGAAGATGTTACACTTGTAACAAGTTTGGTCACTATGCAAGAGAGTACCCTAATAGAAGGGACTCTCCCAGGGATGATGAAAACAACAACTCCAGGGGGAATGACAATCAAAGGAACAACAAGTTCAAAGGAAAAAGGAAGGCTCACTCTAATTGTAGTGGAAATGGGCAATCTTTCAAGAGGTCAAGAAATTCCAGGTACGATGAGTCTAATGTTGTTGATAATAAGATAAATCAATTTATTCTTGTATCTTCCCTCTCTGTTGCATCTTCTCTCGACAGAATGATTGCTTGGTTGATTGATAGTGGTGCTTCAAGGCACCTCATTGGTTATAAAGAAGCCCTCTCTGATTTGATTGAGAAGGATACAAATATGGAAATTATCCTTAGAGATAATGCCACCTATCCCGTGAAAGGGACAGGGACTGTGACCCTTCATTTATCTCAAGGTCAAGTCCTTCGTTTACAAGATGTGTTTTACGTACCTGATTTGAAGAAGAACCTTATGTCTATTTCGGCAATGGAAGACAAAGGGTTCAAGGTGGCATTCGTTGATGGAATGGTACACATCTGGAAGAAGAACTTCAAAGAAGCTCTTATTATTGGTTTTAGAGTTGATACACTCTACCAGGTTGGAGGAAGTCCATTGGGGGCTATGTCATGTGATACAACTCTTCAAATAGAGTTATGGCATCGGAGGTTTGTACACCTTCATTACAAATCTCTTCTCGAAACAAGGAAGGTGGTGTCAGGGATGCCCGAGTTTAAAGATGATCATGAAGGTGTATGTTAAGGTTGTGCCAAAGGGAAGCATACAAGGGGACCATTCCCCTCAAGTGTCACAAGTACGACTGATATCTTGCAGTTGATTCATTCTGATTTATCTAGTATGCTGCCCGTGACATCCTTGGGAGGATGTTCTTATTACATGACTTTTACAGATGACTTCTCCCGCAAGACCTGGATATATTTCTTGCAGAAGAAGGAAAAAGCATTCAAATGGTTTCATACCTTAAATTCCTTGGTGGAAAATCAAAGCGAGAAGAGAATCAAAGTTTTGAGGACCGATAATGGGTCTGAGTATGAGTCAAATGAGTTTAATGACTTTTGCAGTGAAGCTGGCATTAAGAAGGAGACCACAATTGCATATACTCCTGAGCAAAATGGTGTTGCTGAAAGAAAGAACATGACCATTGTGGACGCTGCCCTCGCCATGCTACGTGACCAAGGTCTTCCGAAGTTTCTATGGGGAGAAGCTGCAAAAATTGCTGTGTACGTTCAAAATAGATGCCCACATTCTGCTCTAGACTCCAAAACTCCCGAAGAAGTCTTCTCTGGTAAGAAACCTGATGTTTCTCATTTTAGACTCTTTTAGTTGTCCTGTTTACTTTCATGTGTTGAAAGAAAAGAGAAGCAAGTTGGATGCTTCTGAAAAAAAGGGAATGTTTGTGGGCTACAGTGTAACTTCGAAGGCATATAGAATCTATGTGCCTGGTTAAAGAGAAGTGGATATATGCCACAATGTCACCTTCGATGAAAATGTTGCCCTCAATAAAGTGAGAAATCTTCCTAGCTCCAAGGAAGACAAAGAAGATGAAGAAGCAGGGAAGCATGAAGAGCCGGAGGATGAATCGATGCCCGATGTTGAAGGACCTATGGATCCACCTCCTTCAAATAAGAGAAGACCCTCATGGCTCAGGGATACTCTCGAAGATGATGAGAATCATATTGCCCCAATTGTACTCTAGCAACCATGAGTACAATTGTACAATCTGAGCCTGGATCATTTGAAGAAGCCGTAAAGCATCAAGTTTGGAAGGATGCTATGCACGAAGAATATGAGTCCATTATGAAAAATGATGTCTGGGAAGTGGTACCGAGACCGGAGGACAAATTTGTTGTCACTTCGAAATGAATCTATAAGATCAAGCATGGATCTGATGGAAGTGTTGAAAAGTACAAGGCAAGATTTGTTGCTCGAGGCTTCTCTCAAAAGGAAGGCATAGATTATGATGATATATTTGCGCCTATGGCCCGCTATACCACCATCCGATCTATCATTGCCCTTGTTGCAACACAAGGATGGAGTCTCCATCAAATGGATGTGAAGACCGCTTTTCTGCATGGTTCTATAAAGGAAGAGGTGTATGTGGAGCAACCTTTGGGGTTTGAAGTCCGAGATAGAGACACCTATGTATGCCGGTTGAAGAAAGCCGTCTATGGGTTGAAGCAAGCCCCCAGGGCTTGGTATGAGAGGATAGATAGCTACTTGATGAAGCTGGGCTTCACTCGAAGTAATGCTGATCCAAACTTTTATTTTAAGGTTGATAGAGAAAAGCCTCTCATTCTAGTTCTCTATGTGGACGATCTCTTCCTGACAGGTGCTAATCCTCTCATTCATTAATGTAAGAGGGAGCTAGCTTCCGAGTTTCAGATGAAGGACCTAAGAATGATGCATTACTTCCTAGGCTTGGAGGTCTGGCAGAGACCAAGCGAGATTTTCCTTTCTCAAGGAAAATATATCGTGAAGCTGCTGGAGAGATTTGGTATGGTGGATTATAAGTCTGTGTCGACACCGATGGAACTCAACTTTAAGAAGTTTTGTCGAAACGCTATTGGGCTAGTGCTAGGGAATCCCACTGAGTATCAACAACTCGTGGGGGCCCTGATGTTCCTAGTGAACTCCCGTCCAGACGTATGTTTTGTTGTGAACACTTTGAATCAACATATGGTTGATTCTCATCACATTCACTAGATTGGTGCCAAGAATATATTTAGATATCTTCGAGTCACAATCAACCATGGGCTGAGATACACTGCTGGGAGTTTGCGACTCCATGGATATACTGATGCCGATTGGGCTAGCAGTGTGGTGGATCGCAAGAGCACATCTGGATGTTGCTTCACCTTGGGTTCTGCTACGATATCTTGGATTAGTAGGGAGCAGAAGTCGGTGGCTTTGAGCACCGCTGAGGCCAAATATATTGCAGTGAATATGGCATGTTGTGAAGCTGTTTGGTTGCGAAAGCTCTTCAGTGAGATGTTTGGGCAGGTGCTAGATACCATCGTTATCCTTTGTGATAACCAGAGTGGGATTCGTCTTTATGAGAATCTCGTGTTCCATGATCAATCCAAGCATATTGATATCAGGTACCACTTTATCCGGGATATGGTACAACGAGGCGTCGTAAGGCTTGATCATATAGGAACTGATGAGCAGGTTGCAGATATTCTCACAAGCCCTTGGGGAAGGTAAAGTTCCTAACCTTCCTTGAGAAGCTTGGAATCGTGGAAAGACCCTATTCTAAGGGTCTTTCTTGAGTTGGACTATGAGCTCTGGAAGCTCCAGGGGGGCTTGGGGATAGCTTCTTGGAGCTATAAGCATACACGGGGCTAGGCTTGCCAAGCCTTGTTGTGCTTCTGCCCCACCGTTATGATATTCAGTTGGTTCACCTCTCTTTGATATATGCCCTGCACGCATCCTACCCATGGAGTTTCAGACTCATGGGAAGTACCTCTCATTTGGCCAATGAAATGGGAAATATGGATAGAGACCAATAGCAAGACCGATAGACGCATAAGAGATTTCTGTACCCTCTATGTCTAGGATGGCACATGTCCAACACCTTGATATGAGATCAAGTATGATGAGGTTCTTACCTCTAAACTGACTTCGGGTCAATAAACTAACTTCAGGTTAGTATGTGACCCTCTTTGAGTCTATTGAGGCTTTATCCTCTAAACTGACTTCGGGTCAGTAAACTAACATTGGGTTAGTATGTGACTCTTTTGAGTCGAAGCTGACTTCGGGTCAGCAGAGCGTGATGTCTTTGTGACTCACTCTCCTTGTTCTATTTGCAACAAGAGCCAGCAAAGCAAGTTACGACAGGATGACGCACAATGCTATATGATGGTACACGATGGTACTGATCTCTGGATGGCACAAGTGGACAGATGGAGTTCTCCCTAGTTGAGAGGGAGTGTTAATTTTGTTGAACTAGGTCCAAACTACAGGTTGCACTGCTCATATGATGATGGTTATATTTTTGTTGGATTCCTCTTTGGGAGAGGTGCAAGATTGATCTAAAGATCATCTTGTTTGGATGAGCAGAACATATATTTTGATTTTATTTTCCACACATGTGCTAGGTCGGCCAGAATTGTAATGTAGGCTCACAAGCCCAATAGATGTGTCACACACCCTCACTGATGGATATAAATTTGAGAGACTTGGAGATCATTTTATCATCATATCATCACACATTCTCTCATTGTGATCTGATTGGTTCGATAGCTTTTGGAGGCCTCTTTCCTTCACACGCGCGGAGCTGAATCTGGGGAAATCTGCGGATCTGTTTTAGGGCTGTTTGTTGTGCGTTGACTAGCATTGACTGTGGTCAACCCTTGACCGTTTGACCTCCAAACTTTGCTGAGAATTCAATTTTTGAACGTCGTACAACCAGGCACAAAAATCGAGTAAAAAGGAGCAGGTTGACCAAAGTCTTAAATTTGCAGCGTTGATTTTTTCTGCGTTGAATTTGATTGACCAACGTTGACTTTTGATGAACTGTCTTTGAGGGCTGTGTGTGACATTTTGGAGGGTTGGATGATCTGATGTTGAGAAAGACTTTGCTGGCTGGTGCATCCTGTTGGCTGTCGTAACGCACACTATCCTATATCTTTGCTGGACAAGATGAATTGTAAAATCTGATCTATATTATTGGCTTGTCTTCTGTTGATTTATTATTGTGTTCTATCTGAATTTTACTTTCATGTTTATGTGATTGATAAATTGAATCGGGCCTAAGAAAGATTGAAGTAAATTTGCATTAAGCATAGAACACACCATGGTTATCTAAATTTAACACAACTCCTATGCTACATGGAGCTTGCCACATCTCTGATAATTTTGTAAGAAAGAATTTGCACTGGTCTCAGATCATCTTCCACAGAAAAAACTTCAGGTCTTCATAAATAATTTACACACATATATATATCTTCAGCCCTAGAAAGCTCACATATGAAGCCCAAGAAACTCACAGGTATTTCATCACATATCTCAGATTAGTTGCCTTAGGAATTCACGAGTCTCCTCTCTGAACTTCGCACATCTCTTCCTCGGAATTCATCACAACAATCATCGAATTCGCTTTCCAAATTGGAGGAGGATGCATGCCAATATATAGTTGTTCTCATATGCGAAAGTACATCCTTTCAGTGAGCCGCCTTGACATCTAGGAGGGCCGACTTGACTCTTGAGGTGAATTTACCAAAATTATATTTTCAAAAAATATTTTTTCCTTTCTTTTTGTAAGAAGTCCAAATAGGACTTTGAATCTTTGACTCAACAAATCCTAGAAGCATGAAGAACATTCTTAACTAATGAAATAATAATAAAATTATTTTTCTTCTTTTTTCTTTTAACATAAAATACGTAATGATATAAGTACAATGATAATTACGAAGAATGAACCTAGTTACATTTTCCAACACAACATGGTATGTTTGAAAATACATTTTCCAAATCCATTTATTGATTGCATTATATAGCATAACAATTTTAATGTCGTTTCTCCTAATGGTGAGATTTTTGGCCTTGTGTTGTCTTAGATTTTTTTTCACTCTATCATGAAACATATGGACCGTCCTTTTGTGATAAAGCATCTCTCTTGACTTCCCCTTACCTCAGCCTAGATGTATAAATTCTAAGGTACGTCTAGTGCTTAGTTAGGGTCCTTTATCAACTTTCATATCTTGTCCTTTTTCCCTTGGTCATTGGTTTGGTTCATTTTGATACTTTGGGGTACTCGTTTGGAGTATTTACTTTATGGATTTATTTTGGGATGCAAACCCATGATTGTGGTACATAGTTGCTTAAGATGCTTCATTATGGATCCATAATGATCCAAATATATTTGGGTTTTTTTAAATTTATGAGATCATACAAATGGAATCCTAAAGCTTTCTTAATTTAAAGCTGCTAATTGAATCCTAAATTTCTTGGCTGTATCATGACTATGTTCATGGTTTGTAGAACATAGGTCATGTTTTAGGGGAAAAATCCTTCGTATTGCCTTAAAAGGCTGTGGTATATGTCAAATTATGTGGTTTGAATTTTCCACATCTCTCTCTCTCTCTCTCTCTCTAATGGTTACTTTGTTGATCACTTACACGTTAAGGTCATTCATTTTCCTTTATATATCAATCAGTTCAAAATTGCAAAGTTTGTTGGAATATTCAATCTCTGAAAACATATATTTTAGGAATCAGTTGGATTATTTTCAAATCTTGATCTTGTTCCCTAATTCTCATACTAGGCTCTTGGGTTTCTTAAACTTTTCTCCCCCAACTCCTCAAGAGGATCTATCTCTATTAGTTTGGCTTCCACCTTGTATGCTTGTTATTTCATTATAGGGCATCTTCAAAGGCATAATTTTATTATACCTTGTATGATTCAATCCTACAACTTCAAGGGAGTTTCCAACAAAGTTAGGGAAAGGGGGATATCAAACCCTTCTGAGGGAACTTGGGTCTCAATTCATTGTGTTGTTATATCATTATATGTGTTAGATCTGGAGTTTATATGACTTTGTATTGGAATTTGATGCAAGTGTGTTTTGTTGGAGGATTGTGCTTCATGTGGATGGCCATTTAGGAAGTGTACCATTGTTAGAGTTTTTTCACAAATTTTAGTTTTAGCTCACGAAGAATCCGAATTTATTACAATGATCATTTGGGTTAGTTTTTTCTTTTTCTCCTCTCCGATTTTCAACACTTTTCTCACCAAGAGAAGGTTGTGAATTAACACTAGGTTAGTTTGATTTCCTTTCTTAATTTGTTGTTAGTTACTTCTTGGAAACCCTTATGAACCTATAGCTCAACATAACTAATTAAGAAGATTGTAAACCTATAATAATGATCATTTCGGTTAGTTTTTTATTTTTCTCCTCTCATTTCCAACACTTTTCTCACCAGCAGAAAATTGAGAATTAACACTAGGTTAGTTTGATTTCATTTGTGAATTTGTTGTTAATTACTTGTTGGAAACCCTCACGTGTTGGAAAACTGAGAGGGAAACTTAATTGATTTCCTTACATGACATTTACTTATGATGTTTCTTATTATATCTTCTTCTTTATTATTATCTTCTAATCATCAAGACAAATGCCAAATACAATAAAAATCACAAAGACAAGAGAACACTAGAGATAGGCTCCAAGCCAGGGCAAAACCTCACCAAAGGGGGAAAACTCATAAATTTTTTTCCTTATCAACTTCAAAGGACACTTTCAAGACCAAACCTAGACCTTTTGTTCTTTTCCAAGACACAAATTGACCAACTAGACTTTTGCAAGATCTTTCAAGGACAACGAGGTATATTCTTCTGAAGTAACATGGATCCGTGCTCTTCTTCTTTTATACAAGACTTCTTCTTTAGGATCAAGGTGGACTTCTTCTTCTCTAAGCTCTCCACATCTTCCATTTCTTCTCCAAATTGCAAATACGACTTCAACAGGAATAACGAGTTACTTAAGTCTCCAAAGAGGACGAATTCCTCCTTTATATATAACCTCCCAGTGGATCCATGAACCCTTCCTAGGTCGACTTCTATTCTAATTGGTTGACTTGTTCTTGAGAAAAAAACTAGACTCTTCCAATTTATAAAATATATATCTCTTACATTGATACAAGATCCCAAAGGGTCTTTTACATCATGACTTAGATTTTGATTCAAGATTAAACCCCTAGAGCACACAATGGGTGCTAGACCTAGGACCAATGGCCGTGAGCAAGAAACCCATTTTCAAAATAAATAATTTCCTTTTTTTTTTTTTACTTTTCTTTTGACAAGTACAATAATAATTACATTATGACACAAGACTAATGACAATTATGAAGACCAAAACTAGTTACAATTTCCAACATTATGAACTTATAGCTCTATATAACTAATTAAGACTAAAGCTCTAATTAATATATTGGCATTCTTCCCTCTTCTCTTCTTCCTTTCTCTCTCTTCTGATTTCTCAAATTCTTGTTAAAATTGAGAGGCAACTCCACTCTTTCCTTCTACTTTGTTGGTGGTATGTGTGTTATGTTTGTTCCCAATCTCTACATATTAACCCTTCCTCTTTCAAGTGAAGGCTCACCCTCTCCTTTGTTGTTTTCTCATTGTTCTTTGGTCCATTGAGGCTTTCTTTTCACCCTCTTTTGGCTTTCCGTGCCCTAGATTGCATAAGGCTATCTCCTCTATAATCCAAATGCCCATATGTTGACAGGATTGAGTTATTTGTGAAGCAAGGGATAAATAACTCCATGCATTAAAGAAACTTTATTGATGCGAGGCATACATAAATACATTTAAAGAAGATTCTTGGTTTCATCTTCGAAGAGGTCCAATAACACTTCCTATTTAACTGAGACTTTTCATAGTGCTCCTAAATTAATATTTACAACAATATTTACAAAATCACAATCTTAAGGATTATGTATCTAACATTTCTCCCCCAACCTTAATATGAAGGGGTGTTTGTAAGAAGTATCTTTTAAAACTTTCCAATTTTTTCTCTTCTAAGCACTTTGGTGAAGATGTCTACAATTTGCTCACTTGTCTTGGCTTCAACTAAATAGTGTTTGCCTCTACATGATGTCGAATTATATAGTACTTCATGTTGATGTGCCTGGTTTGATCATATAATATAGGATTCCTAGCCAACTTGATTGCAAAGGTAATTTTCAATCAAGTAATCCTCTAGTATCTTCATAAGCCATAAATTCTCCTTTGTTTCTTTCACATAACCAAATATTTTTCCTCTATAGTGGAATATGTTGGAATAATTTCTTTGTATGATCTCTAATGCAGATGCTTATCTAAGACTCATGAGGTATCCTAAATTAGACACTCCAATCTCCTTATCCCTATTGAAGTTTGATTTCATATGTCTAACTAGTTAGAAGTCATCCACCTTCGAGTATTTTATTCCAAAGTCTTGAGTTCCATTCAAGTACCTTATAACTCCCTTTGCAACATAGTAATGTATTTCACCAGGTTTTTGCATGAACCTAGAAAGGACCCCAATTGCAAATGAAATATTTGGTCCAATAGTAGTAAGGTAGATAAAACTCCTTACAATCTGTCTATATTTAGTTGCATCCTCAAATTCATCCCTTTCTTTTGATGTAAGTTTCATATAACATTCCATTAGAGTAGAGAGATGATTACAAGCAACTATGCCAAATTTGTTCAATAATTCTCCAATGTACTTCTTTTGGGAGATGACTGCAAGCTTTGGAGTCTCAATTAATTTAGGACCCAAGTAGTGGTGAAAATTGTTAGATTTTTGATGACATCGGAAATGTGTTCTATTCTCAATTTGTGTCTAAGAGTCTAAGAAACACAAGATCTCCAAAATCTAAAAAAGGTTTCGGGGGAAAACACCTAGAGACCACTCAATTAAATTAATTGACCAATAATTAAAAATTCCTAAGTCTAACTTAGGAAAATTGATTAATTAACAAGTAGTAATTGAGGAAATCGATTTTTTCTCTAGAGACTTCCAGAAAGCGACTTGATCAAGTCTAAGATAATCCGAGCCATCGATCACGATTAGATCTTGGATGTTGATGCTTCAACGAGAGATTATAAGAGCAAGTTGATGGGTTGGATATAGACACAATTTTCAGTTGTGGAGCGAGTTAGCTAAGGCATATAGCTACCTAGTTGCAATGATTCAAAAAGGGTGCAATTTTAGCCAAAGGTAGAGTATCAGAGAGAGGGATCAACATAAAATTTGGGAGCAGGATTTCGAAGAGTTTTCTAGCGTTTCTCCAATACTGGAGTGGCCAGAGATAATAGGTTGAATTATATGTAGAGGGGGTTGCAGAAGCCAGTGCGAATAGCTATAAACCCTTGAGAAATTTGCCAGAAGAGAGAGGATTCAGTTTTCGGAGGCCAGATTAGCTTCTAGGAGGCAAAGCGAGTCACTTCCAAAGGCAGAGAGAGGTAGGTGGCGCACTTAGAGCCAATTTTCATGCAATGTGAATTCTCTAGTGCCAACAATGTGAGTAGCTAGTGTGGCGTTCACGTAGGCTAGAGGAGACCAAGTTGTTTAGTAGAGGAGATTTGAGATCTCCATATTATTTTGGCTAGTATATTTGTCGGAGGATTTCCAGTTGGGTATCCAGATTATTGTACTCTAATATTTGTTGCATAATAATAAAATAAACCCTTATCTGTTGCATCAATTTTCCCTTTGAGGATTTTCTGGGAACTTTTACTCCAAAAACATTGGTGTCTATTTTTTATGTGTGTGCATCTATTTCTCAGTTCCTTATTTTACTTCTACAACATAGTTTATTTGCGAAGAATGCATCAATAAATTATTTTATATTTGCGATAAACAAATAAACTGTCAATAAGTTAGGAGAATAATTTCCAGTAGGTGCATTCGTGGAAATTTCACATGGTAACAGAGTGTTGTTGAACATATCAGAGGCTAAAAAATGAAATATGGAGAGATCGTGTAGTTTTAGAGGGAGATCTGAAACACATGATTCAAATATGCGTAGACTAGGCCATGAGTACGAGTTGCAGGCACAAGAAATTCGATTTCCCGATCTAGTTAGGAAAATTTCAAATAACTTCAGAAGAAGAATTTGCAGGCAGTGTGGTTGCTAGGAAGCAGTTTCGGTGAGTAGATTATTTGAGTCACTGAGTAGATATGGGCACATAACATTTATAGTTGCAGATCTGCGTAGGGAGGAAGAGAAAAGCACACAGAGGAGATTTCCAGAATTTCTCAGAGGGTTTTTAATTTCCAGTTGTAGTAGGTTGTACCAGACCTGTAAGTTTAGCCAATGCATGCTTCATGAGCAGTAGTATGTGTGCCAGAATCCGAAGAAGAACTTCTGAAAGGTAGAGTGAGTTTCCCAGTGGAGGAGTAGTAGGCAGTGCGAGTTCCAGAGAAGGATTTCCAGAGGCAGATCATAGCAGATCTGTGCATTCCTAAGGCTGTGCGAGTAGTAGAAGGAAGGTTGAGTAGGAAAAAGAAGGAAATTTCAACACTAGTCTCCAATTTATTTGATTTTCACAGAGATGGCTTCAACAGGACTCAAAGATCAAGATGGACTTGATGGAGCCTCTAACTTTGGCGTTTGGAAAGCCATAATGTAATTCCTATTGAATGATCATGGCTTGAAGGAATTCATGATAAATGTCATGGTAGAATCAAAAAATCCACAACAACTGGAAACCTTCAAGAAAGAGATGGCCAAGACTAAGAGGATGGTCCTAGATGTGGTTCGAGATCACATTGTCCCACATATTGCAGACAAGAATATGACAAAGGACATGTGGGATGTCGTTGTGAAGCTATATCAACATCCCTCTGAGAATCGTAAAATGATTCTCAAGGAGAAGCTGAGGACAACAAACATGCAAAAGGGTGAGAGCATAACTTCTTATCTCACCAGAATTCAAAATGTTTGAGATGAGCTAGAAGTTGTGGGAGATAAACCTGAAGACAAAGAACTTGTGCACATAGATGTAAATGGGTTTGCCATGGAATGGAAAAACTGTTTTCAGGGGATCACTGGATGATATCGACTACCAAATTGGGAATGCCTATGGAGTGATTTGATGAAAGAGGAGATAAGACTCAACTTAGTCGAAGGCACTACCAGTAGCAGCAGCAGAGGACCAAAAGATGAGAAGGAGGAAGAAGAAAATGTTTCCCTTGTAAGTAAAGAGAAGGCAAATAAGGTCCCAACTAGGGACAACTCAAAAGGAGGTGACAAGAAGAAGAAGGACCTATCAAAGGTCAAGTGCTTCGGATGTGGTGAGATTGGTCACTAAGTTACTCAGTGTTCGAAGAGGAAGAAGGACAAGAAGTGGGAGTAGACAACAACCTCGACAGATGAGTTGACCTCTAGATTGGAGGAATTCACATTGATAACAACGATACCTCTAGATGGAGGACGAACATGATGCTTTAAAGAATTGTTTGGGAAAGATCCATGGAAAATCATGTAGTCCCAATATATTCTTTACATGGATTAGTGCCTTTGCTACAAGGGGCCCACAATTAGCAGGTGATTAGTGTTAGTAGCTGCAGCCAGTTACTTGGACAAAAATTGTAGAACTTGGAGCTAGTCAGATGCTTAAGAGATAGTTGCAGGGCCAACTAAACACAATCAGGTACTCAAGAGGAAATTGCAAATCAAAGTGCATTCAAAGGTTTGAGAGACAATTGCAGTGACATAATGGATTAGTAGAGACCGAGTTTCCAGTGGTAGTTATAGGAAATTCATGTGATTGGAGGGTGCAATGCGAATTTCCTAGATGCAGGTTACATGAGTAGTTCCAACTAGAGAGAGACTCCATGTGGGAGTCTCCATATAGGAGATATTTCCTAGTTCTATTTCAGAGGGAGATCATGTGAGGTCAAACTTACTATTGCAGTGGTTTCAATAGCCACGTAGGAATAACAACAAATTAGTGGAAACAACAATGTCATATAGACCAGAGTTTGCATAATGGCATGATGGAAAGTGAGAGCTAGTTCTATCACATATGTCAAATATCAATAGTGTGGTCAGTCCAACTACAAGATGTAGAGGAGAAGTATGGTGGATAGAGAACACCTTCCTCGCTAAGAGAGAGTGTTAGATTTTTGGTAGAATCATACGAGTTTTATAGTCTCGATTTGTGTTTAAGAGGCTAAGGAACACAAGATCTCAAAAACCCAATTTTTTTTTTCAAGAGAGAAAACGTAGAGACCACTTAATTAAATTAATTGATCAATAATTAAAAATGCCTAAGTACAACTTAATAAAATTGATTAATTAATGGGTATTAATTTAGGAAATCAACTTTTTCTCTAGAGACTTCCAAAAAGTGACTTGATCAAGTTTAAAATAACCAGAGCAATCTATCACGATTAGATCTTGGCCGTTGATTCTTTAGCGAGGGATTATAAGAGCAAGTCGATGAGATGGAGATAAACACAATTTTTCAGTTTTGGAGCGAGTTAGCCAAGGTAGGTCGAGCTACCCAATTGTGATGATTTAGCAGGGGCATATTTCGAGCTAGAGGGAGAGAATAAGAGAGAGGGAGCAACAAAAAAATTGGGATCAATATTCTAGAGACTTTTATAGTGTTTCTCCAGTGCCGAAGTGGTAGGAGATACGAGGTTGAATTATCTGCAGAGAGGGTCATAGAAGCTAGTGCGAATAGCTAGAAACCCTTGAGAGAGTTGTCGGAAGAGAGATGATTTAGTTGGTGGAGGTCAAATTAGTTTCCAGGAGGCAAAGCGAGTCACTTCTAGAGGCAAAGGGAGGAAGGATGGCTCACTTTGAGCTAATTTCCAGGTAGCAGTGCGAGTAGGCAGTGTGGGGTTTGAGCAGGCCATAGGAGGCCAAGTTGTTTAGCAGAGGAGATTTGGGATCTCCATATTATTTTGGTGAGTGTATTTTCCAAAGGATTTCTAGTTGGGCATATAGATTATTGTACTCTAAATTTTGCTGCATAATAATAAAATAAACCCTCATTTGCTACATTGGTTTTCCCTTCGGGGTTTTTATGGGGACTTTTAGTCCAAAAATATTGGTGTCTATTTTTTTTATGTGTGTGCATCTATTTCTTAGTTCCTTATTTTACTTCCTCAACATAATTTATTTATGAAGAATGCATCAATGATTTATTTTTTATTTACCATAAACAAATAAATTGCTAATCAGTTAGGAGAATAATTTCTAGTGGGTGCATTCGTGGAAATTTCAAAAAGATGCCATATCTATGATCCAAAAATCCTTCTTCATTTCTTTCTTTATGGGTGCAATATATGCTTCCTTCTTCCCTGTTATCAAAAGATCATGTACATATGGCACAAGATATATGAAATTTTTACCAACTTTCTTGACAAACAATGCTTCATTAGCAAGATTAAAATGCTTGAAATTGATCTTCAAAAGATGCTCAATTAGTATTCATACCATGTGGGAGGTGGTTGTTTTAGGCCATATAGAGACTTGATGAGCTTTCATACCTCATGTTCTTGACCCTGTATAAAAAAATCTCCAGGTTGAAACATGTAGACATTCTCTTTCAAGTATCCATTCAATAAGGTTGTTTTCACATCCATGTGATTATCCATTTATTTTGTGCTCCCAAATCCAACAAAGCATCAATGGTATCACATTTTTCCATGGGGGGGAAATTATCCTCATAATATATGCATTATTTTTGTGCAAATCCTTTCACAACAAACCTTGCTTTATGCTTTCCAAGTGACCCATTTGACTTGTACTTGTTCTTGCATACCCACCTGTAGTCAATTGGGTTGGTTCCAAATGGAGAATGCCACAACTTCCACGTACTATTTTTGTTGACAGTATCATATTCCTTCTACATGGTTTCTTTACAATCATCATGTGAAGCGACTTCTTCAAAGGAAACTGGTTCAAAGTTAGTAGAAAAATCAATTCACAATCATATGAAATATCCATATCAGTTGCATCACTTGAATATGAATTATTTACAGCATCTCCATATTGTTTGGTTGAATTTTTTGTTCCTATATTTCCAACTTCATTAGGATGAACACTTTCAAGTGTCTTATGAACCACTTTGGACCTTTCTATGATGGTCTAGGTTGCTCAATTGATTGAGATGGTGTTGCACCTGATCAAGGTTCAACCTTTCAATATTTTCAATCACATTATCCAATTGAAATCCCTATCCGAATGAAGTTTTTGGATCTTATTTATGAGGGAAATATGGCACTTCCAAGGAGATTCCAATGATTCATCCAATACAGGTACCCCCCCTTAGGATGTGGAATCTCATCATCAAACTCATGGTATGTATTTAGATATGTGTATCTATTTATATGATCAAGTTTTTTCTCATGACATTTTTCATTCTTATTTGATTCAATAAAAATACATCTTTAGAAAGCATATATATATATATATATATATATATGTTGAGTACTAAAAAAAGATGCACTTTTAACTCCATGCACTAAGTTTGTTTCATTGCACCTTAGGAATTAAGGCATAATAGGTTGAACCAAAGATGCTAAGATGTCTCACTAAAGAAATGTGCCCATACCAACATTTCACAAAGAGTCTTGTTCCCAAGGGAATGTGATGGACTTCTATTTTCCACATATACTGCACATATCATTACATCAGGGAAAAACAAAAACTTACATTATTAAAAATATAAAATTGATTGTACCATGTTTAAGAGTGGCTTGTTCATTATTTCTGCTATACCATTATATCAAGGATTGTATGGAAAATTATTTAGTTCTTGATCGCATGTTGGCCAAGATAAAATTCAAACTCATTTGAAGTGTATTCCCCTCCATTATCAATATGAAAGGTGCTAGTACAAGATCGACCTCCATTTTTAATACGTAGATTTAAATGTTTCAAAATCTTGATATATATTTTTCAATAAATAAACTAAACACATCTTGTTGTAGTCATCAATAAAAGTCATGATGTGATTTTCAACGAAGGCAAATCGAACATTCACGGGGCCACACAAATCAAAGTGTATCAACTTTAGTTTTTTACAAGCTCTCGTAGTGGAATCGTGAAAAGGTTGATTGTTGTGTTTACCAAGGATTCATGCCTTACATTGCTTCAAATTCCTTAGAATAGTGGGAAAAATTGACACACCATTTCTTTCAACAACGAAGGCTATCATAATTGATTTTCCTGAATCTAGCATGCTACAAGAGACTAGAAGACAACGTGCCTTCAACATGGTGTGAAAGTTACACAAAATTTTTGTGCCTTTGTAAATGTCCCTTTTAGCTTTAATAGTTTGTCATCCTCCCATCCTTTCATGACAACCACGTTGTTGGAAGACCTCCTTATTTCATTTTTTCCATCAAACATGTGAATGGAATGGCCTCATTGTCAAATGTGCACAAGAGATAACAAATTCGTCCAAAAGTCAGGAAGATAAAGAACATCATACAAAAGAATGTTTGAGAATCTAGGTAATTTAAACCTGATGGTGAAATTTAGGTTTGAGATTAGATACATCTAGAAAGCATACTACACCATCTATGTTGCTGTCTAATTCTTCAAAGAAGTCATGTGGTAGTTTGCACCAGTATCAAGCAACTAATCATCTCTCCAAGAAGAAAATTAAGCTTTGAACATATCTTCATTTATGTTTATATTGCAATGAGCAATAACAAGTCGAGCACGAGAGACTTTTCTTTATGTTCCTTTAGTTTCTTCTTGTCTTTTATCTTCTCCCATGGGATACTACAAGTCTTTACCTCATGTTCATTCTTTCCACAATGAACATTATGAACATGAGATCTCTTATGGGTAGTGAAATCTATGTTCATTGTTCCTTGAGAAGGAGCCTTGCTAACTTTTAATAATTTTCCCTCCAAGCTATATCTATTAAAATTCTCAACACCTTTATCTGCCTCTTTAAGAGTGCCCATGGTCACAAAACCAAAGCCACATGATTTTCTTGTTTCACCCCCCATAATGATATTGACATCCAAAACTTCTCTAGTGCCTTCAAAGATCTTCTAAGCTAGTCGCTATCTAATTTGAAAGGAAAATTACCTACAAACAATTTCATTATCTTAAAGCATTGGAACTTTGGAAGAAATAAGTCACATGCGTCCTAAGAGTCTTCATGTATTGGCTCTGGGAAAAAATAAGTAGCAACCTTAGAATTAAGCATTCATCCAATCAAGGTGAGAAAGACCTAGGAAAGATCAAGCTCAGGGTCCTCATGTTGTTGGTTGGTTGAAACAAATCATTCCAATGGTCTAGAGAGGGAGGAATGGGATTGTTGAATGTTTTTTTTTTTTTTTTTAATCTATCATTTAATTCTCTGATGTGAAAATGCTAGTTGTGATCGATTAATTTGAAAATCAATCCGTATTTCCTGCAACAATGATGTACCTTGCACAAAAGTATTTTTAATAGAGATCAAACTTCGCTCTGTGGACAAGATCCTATAACAAGGTTGGGCATATCATGACTAGTTGTGAGAATATGTTAGGGATTATAGAAAGGCCACACGGGGAGCGAGGAATAAGGGATGCAAGATGCTAATTGTTTCATTGAAATAAATGTTCTTCTCTAAGTAGATTCCAACAAGATATTGACATAAATGATAGAGTTTTGAATCTTGGCATAAGCTAAAGCTTGACATTTGTTGTGGTACTTGTGGTGGTTAAAGTAATCACTTATGTATGTTGTGCAAAGTTTAAAATTTTTGGTAACAAAGCCTTAGAAGATCATCTTCCACATTAGGCGTTCATGCTATAGGATTACATTTAACTAAAATTGAACAAGATAGTGGTGAGACGTACAACCCTATGCAAAATGTAATGAGATGGGTGACAGATGCAACCAATGTCACTTGTAACAAATGATGAAATGCATTGGAGCTAATAGGATTCAAATTGGTACAAGAAGAGTGTGTTGAAAGCATTTCCTTCTTCCTTGTAGTCGCCACCATCGCCATTGTGCTGGAGTGATCATAGTGAGATTTAAATGGCTTGCGCTGTCACACTTTCCTTAAAGGCTCGAAAGCTATTGTTTAGACAAGTATTCATTCATTCGACAACCCTCATATTCCTGTTTTTTTTGGCATTTACCAGTGGTTCACATTAAATGGATATTTTTAAGGATTTTTATTTCACTATGTTTTAAATATTGTTCTAACAATAATTATTAATACTTTGGATATTTACACTCATACAAGCGATTCCATCGCATCTAGAAAACTATTGTATGCAGAAAATGGAAAGATCACAAAGTTATATAGAACAACAATTAGGGGAATTTTGAGCAAAAAATGGGTCTCAAAACAAACAATATACTATAAAAATCAACTTTAATAGAACCAATATGATTCAAGATGATGTCATCCCAAGCTAAATATTTTTGGAGGAAAAAGAAGAAAACTAAATTTTCAGTCGTATTTTTGTTTTATCTCCTTATAGGTTTACCCAAATGTCGAGTGTATGCACTTGTTGGATGCATAATTGAATTATACGTTCAATGAATAACCATTGCATACTTTTTGTAAGAAATAATCCTCAAGTATATTTGTTCTAAAATAAACTTGTACATAAATAAATTAGGAAGATGAAACAATTCTCAGGTAATGAAAAAAAGAGTCATTTATTTGTATAAATTTGATTGCTCATTAATGAAATATATCACTTGGAAGTTACGAATATTGGTCTGACATGGTATCATAGCAAGGTTTAGGCATTTCTTCCCCATATTTGTAACTCCTCTGCTTGCTCTACTAGCCCATTGGTCTTCTACTTGTGCTTAAACCTGTCCACTCAACCATTGCAACCTCTTCCTCCCATGCCCATTGGTATCTAAGTTTTCTTATGCATTTTAGAAAAATCCTCATACCAAACAATCATAGGTGTTGAATGAGGTGAGCAAGTGTGAAAATGAATACCTCAACACCTTTGTTGTATTCTTGCATATGAAATTCCTCGTATTCCTCTTCATGTATCCCCATGTTTGACCTCTCCCTCTAGTGCATGCTCGGTCTGGTGTTGTGGTTGCTAAATTTTTCTAGCTACATTCAATGTCATTTTGGCATATGTTGGTCATCAATTGAGGCATTGTTTGACTTATAAAGTTTGAACCAACACGGTTCGACTTGTTGTAGTTTGAACCATCTTTCTATAAATTCTATGTTTGGTGTAGACAAGGGTTGATTCCAACACATAGAAACTTTCATCATTCTACCAAATCATCATTCTCCTTCATCTTTGTCTTTGTAGTCAAAGTACCACCCGTTCTCTTGACTCTTTCACTTTCCTTTCGTTGCTTAATAGTCTTCTATAAATATCATAAACTACTAGTCACATAAAGGAATTGGGAACTAAAGCAAATGTAACCCTTTTCCTTTCCTGAATGACACAAATAAATTTCCATACACTAATATTTTTTTGCAAAGGGGATAAATATGGAGTTGCAACTAGAGAGTTTTTCAAATCCATTGTTTGCAATCTCTTCCATCGAATCAATTTTTTTTTAAAGATTCGATAGGGACTATTTGTTGGTACTATAGTTTGGCAGAAAAAAGCAAGTTTCCAATAAACTATTTGAGATGTTTCAAGAGTAGATATTTCTTAATGTTTATGATTTCTTAGAAAATGACGTACAATGTAATAAAATGAATTCATTTCCTAATTTCTTTTAGTTTGGAAAATATTGATGCAAACTTTGTTGGGCCAATGCAATTATTCCATCAAATATTCTATTTTTTTGAAGATGCATTCCCTCATTTCCATTGTCAACATAGTGCCCATTGGCAAGGAGAACTATTGAGAATGGTAAATAAAAATTAGGCACATCCTCATTTTTAATGACTTGTGGAAAGAGATTTTTGAAGGAGAGGACGAAAATGAAGCTACCAAGCCCACATTAGATAAAGATCTAGCCATTTTGGAGAACATGAACAACAATTCCTATGCCTAATCACAAATTTAGTAAGTGAATAGGTGAGCCATCATATAGTTTCCATTAAAAATTATTAAGGTGCATTAAAGAAGTTGAAATATTTGTATGACGCACTCTTATAATTAAAACTTGTTCAATTGATGGCTAAACTCTTTAACCTTGAGTTGAAAAATGATGATCCTCTTGCTCTAGCCTATGTTAAAAGATCTATCATGCATGATATAGGTGCCACTAGAGTGAATATATAATTTCCTCTCATATACTTTATTAAGGCCATTTACCCTACATACTCTCACTATCTTGAATCCTTGCAAGCTAGTGGCCAACTCAAGTCCATTAATTTTGACTCTTCAGTGGAAAAAATGTATAAAAGAGAAATTTTTTAGGAAGAGGAAGATAACAACTCAGTCCCTTGAAGAAGTAGTGTGTCTTATTTAGAAAGTGAATAATTAGTCACATGATCCTCTTAAATGAAGTCACAACAAAAGAGGACATTGAAGAGAGAATATAAGGGGGGGTGGGGGCCCTGTAAACATCATCAAGAAAAAAAATGTGATCTTCACTACATGGATTGCAACAAAGCTGGACATGATGCATCAACTGAAAAATCCCATGGGAGAGAATCAAAGATAATAGAAACTAGAAAGAAGAAAAAGGTAAAACACTAGATCCAACTAAAGGTAAAGCACCTAAATATGCTCATTATATTGTTTCTCATTGCAATATTGGAGAAACTAAACATTTGTTTTACACTTGATTTTATTTTTAGATATATGCATCACTGCTCGATATAGGTTGCAAAATTCCACATGAACTTTTGGACATATTTATTTTTGACTTCAGTGACATTTTAGACGGGACAATGTATTTTGCAAATAAATCATGTTTGAAACCCTAAGGACTTGGCATCATTAGGCTTAAACTGCTTGGATTCCCTAATATTCTTCTACATGATGTGCTATACCTTCTAGAGATGCGAAGAAATCTGTTGCCCATTGTTCACATTCACCATCAAGGCCACTCTATTGATATCGTTGATGGTAAAGTGGAAATAAGAAAGTCATCTTAGAATATGATTGTCATGACTGGAGTGGAGGATGAAATACTGGCAACACTGGAATTGAAATATACTCATACAAAAAATAGTGCATACATCTCTCATCGTGATGAAGGTACATTTACATTTAGTCTTCTATGGCATCCTATATTTGGACATATTCATTTATTGAAAAAGAATGGTGTTTTTGGTTTGCATACTATTCCTAGGAAATTGAAGCAATGTGATGCTTGTATCCTTGAAAAGAATAGAAAACAATTGTTTCATGATTCCA
The DNA here is from genome assembly GCA_034641835.2 of Pinus albicaulis. Lineage (NCBI taxonomy): Eukaryota > Viridiplantae > Streptophyta > Pinopsida > Pinales > Pinaceae > Pinus > Pinus albicaulis. The sequence goes on from CM076581.1 coordinate 488,103,992, forward strand.
CTTTCAGAGCATGTAGAAAATTTGGATTGGTACATTTTGAATTATGTGGCTCTATGCATGTTTATTTTGCAAATGGAAATAAATATACGATGAATTTTATTGATGATTACACTAGAATGCGTTGGGTTTACTTTTTGAAAAATAAATACAAAGCTTTTGAAAATTTAAAAAAATTTCATGCATGGATTGAAAATGAAGCAAAAATCACATATTGGCTCTCTTCATACTTATAATGGAAGAGAATATACCTTTAAAAAATTTTAAAACTATATTTCCCAACATGGGATCCAACATCAAACCATATTTCCACAAAATCCTCAACAAAATGGTGTGCTAAAATAATGAACACAACTATATTGAGTATGGTTTTCTTAATGATGTTTTTCAAAAATGTAAAGTTGATGTTTTGGGTTGATGCAATTCCATGTGCAGTGTTTGTGAAAAACATATGTCCATCTCATGCTCTCAGAAATAAGACTCCTTATGGAATGTAGTATGGCCACATTCCTTCAATAAGACATCTCAGGGACTTTGGTTCCACTTGCTATGCCTTGAAGCAAGCTTGATGCAAGGAGTTAGAAAAGCATCTTCATGGGATATTCATATACCTCCAAGGAAAATTTTCTTTACTACAAGGTAAACAAGAATACTAGCAACAATGTTGAGTGGAAACTTGATCGTTTGGATATCGTGCAATGACATATAAAAAATTTGAGAATGAGATTCCACATCTTGAAGAGGGGATCCCTATCTTGGATCAATCTATGGAATCCTTCTGAAGCACTGTCTCCCCCTCATGAATTTTTGACATCAGATTAGGAAGACCCTTTGAGTGATGTGATTGAGAAGATTGGAATGCTAAATCTTGATGCAAGCCCATCTCAATCAATGGAGCAACTTGGACCATCCCAGAAAGGCCCCCCAAAATGGCTCACCAAAACACTTAAAAGTGTTCATCTTGGTGTGACTGGAAAGATAATAACTATAGGTTTCAACAGATAAGATGGAGGTGCTGTAGATAATTCCAATTCATTTGATGTAAATGACATGTATGTTTTATATAATTGTGAATTGGATCTATCTGCTAATTTTGAATCAACTTCCTTGAAGGAAACTACTTATCATGATAAATGGGAATAATAAATGCATGAGTATGATTCTTTCATAAAGAATGGAATGTGGAAGTTGGTGGGACCCATTCAAAACCAAAACAGTTGCATGCAAGTGGGTCTACAATAACAAGTAAAAATCAAATGGCTCAATTGACGAGCACAAAGTACGGCTCATGGAAAAACTATTTTAACAAAAAGATGTTGATTATGAAGAGAATTTTGCTCCCACAATAAAATGGACCACCATTTAGAATATCTTTACCTTAGCAATTTAGAATGGATGGAAAGTTTATCAAATTGATGCGAAGACTGTTTTCTTGAATGAAGACTTGAAAGAGAATGTCTTTATGGTTCAACTATAAGGTTTTTTTGTGAAGGGAAAAGAACATAAAGTGCATAAACTTATCAAATCCTTATATGTAATAAAACAATCAATGTGAGCTTGGAATGACAAGTTGAATGGGAATATTCAGAAATTAACTTTCAAACACTTTAATCTTGATTATACAACATTGTTTTTCAATAAATTTAGAAAAATGTTGTATATCTTGTGGTGTATGTAGATGATTTGTTGATAATAGGGAACAATGAAAATCATATTTCATCTATAAATAAAGAGTTTAAGAAGGGATTTGAGATGACAAATTTGGGACACTTTCGCTATTACTTGGGCATTGAAGTGTCTCAACATTCAAAATAGATATATGCGTCTCCCAAAAGAAGTAAATTGGATAGTTTTTGAACATGTTTGGCATGGATGAATACAACCCTCTATTTACTCCAATGGAACAAAACTTGAAGCCCACATCAAAATAAGGTAATGAATTTGAGGATGCAACCAAGTACATAAAACTTGTGGGAAGTCTTATTTACCTTACTACTATTAGACCAAATATTTCATTTGTTGTTTGAATTCTTTCTAGGTTTATGCAAAAGCCTTATGAAGGACATTGGTCCACTACTAAAAGAGCTTTAAAGTAATTGAAAGGAATTCAAGAGTTTGGAAAACAATATTCATGGGTGAATGGCTTCAATTTGATTGGATATTATGATTTAAAATTTGATGGAGACAAAGAAAATGGATTGTCTACTTTAGACTATCTCATGAGTCTTGGATCGACAATTGTATCTTGGAGGTAAAACAAATAGTTAGTTCCAATGGATTCCATTATGGAGGTACAATATGTGGCAACTACAAAAGAAACAAAGGATATTGTGTGCCTAAAGAAATACTTGAATTTTTTAGGAGAAACAAGTGAGTTATACTCCTCATTTAGTTGACAATACTTCTGCAATCAAGTTGGCCAAGAATCTAAGATTCCATGATTGAATCAAACACATCAACACAAAGTATCATTTTATTTGATATCATGTGGAGTCCAAGACTATTCATTTACATCATTGTTTCACTAATGAGAAAATTGTATGCATTTTCACCAAAGCACTTGGCAGAGAAAAGTTTGAAAAATTTAGAATGAAGCTTGGGCTCATATACACTCCTTCAACTTGAGGGGCAGGGAGGAATGTTGGATATAATCCTCCAATATTTTTATTCTAAAATAAAGAGCTGTATTTAAATAAATTAGGAAGATGAAACAACCCTCATTTAATGAAATGAAGGGTCATTTCTTTGTTTAAATTTGATTTCCCATTAATGAAATATATCAATTGGCAGTTGCACATCTTGGCCTGACACTTTTGAGTAGACCCACATAAGATAAATTGAAAATACATTAGTAAAATTATGTTTCTTTAAAGAAACACATTTTTTTTCATGTGTTTTCAATTTATTTGTGTGGATCTACTCAAAAGTATGTACCCATTTAATGAAAAATTACATTTCACATACAATGAGTTTCTATTTATTTCGGTCTTAGTCTATTCAAAAGTATGTGTAGTGGGTATTCATTAGATGCGAAATTTAATTTTGCATCCACGAGTGCATACACTAGACATTTAGATAAACCTATAAGGACATAAGTTGAATATACAACGAAAAAGTAGTTTTCTTTCTTTTCCTTTAAAAATTCATAACTCTTATTTATTATTTTATTATTTTCCATATAAGGTCTATTTTAGACTTCATAATTTCCCTAATGAGAGCTTTGTTACCATTTTCAATCTAAGGATGAATAATTCCACGCATTGAAAACTTTATTGATGTGAGCCATAATAAATACATTGGAAGATAACTGTTTGTTTCATCTTCCAAGAGGTTTGATGACTCTTCTTATTCAACTATGACTATTCATATTCGTCCTACTTTAATATTTACAATGTACTATAATCCCAAGGATTAGGTGTCTAACATTATTTTCCACCAAATTACGTAGGATTAGTATCCTAAATACAATTTAACGTTATCAAAACCCCTCTCCCATATAACATTCTTCTCCCCTTTCTTAAGCCATATTCCATTGTTGATGATTATCTCTCCTCTCATAGTGAGGGAATTTCCATCATGAACATTCTATGACACTGTCAAGAACCAAGAAATTCATTGTTTGAATACCTCGAGGATGAAGTTACTGAGATAGGGCCAAAGACCCCACTAATTTGTGTTTCAGCCTCACAAATCTTCCAAATCCTACTAGTGTTCCCCCATCAATGTTATGATTCTACAAACCTACTCAACAGTGGTGTGAGTTGACGTCTCTCCTACCATTATTTTTTGTTGTGGTTTTAACCAAATCGAGCAAAATAACTATTAGTTCCTTAATATAACTTGATTGTCAAGCCTAATATAAATTAATATCTTATATTTGTGCTTAACCAAGAATTGGAGTACAAACTCCTCCAAGGACACCCATGGTTATATATTATGCTTTCCTTGGGTTTGCACCTTGAGGGGTGAGATTCTCTTCTATCATGTATAGTTGACCTACTTTATCTAATGTGATCCTTGTCCCTTCTCCCTATATCTAATGAAGGCTATGAATGTTGTTTCTTCTCTCTTTTCTTCATAATTTTGATCTTTTATAGGTCAAGATATTATATTCCCCTAAGACGACCTTTGATTTATTCATGGAAACTGTGTTCTTTCCCTCTTTCTTCCTATATGCATTTAAATATGTATTGAGCGGTTTAGATTACCAGTGTTCAATAATAGGGATTTGGCCTAAAAAAATCCAATTATACTCTTCTCTATTTGGTATGGAATAATCCTTTTAGTTATGGTCCAATAACTTTTGATGATATTATATGGATTTATTAATTTTGTCTCTATTCTTTGATGTTTTCTAGGATTATCGATGTGTGAAAAAAAAAATTTTTAAGATGTTTGGAGAAGTTTGTTACAAAAGTATAACCCTTAGAAATAGTTAATGAAATCAACAGACAAATTTGAGATATCTAAGAACTAATTATACTGAGAAGCATTACTGCATGATAATATTCATGAAATTTAAGATGTAGAAAGAGGAAACCTATATTCCGAGAAAACAACTCTTCAAAATAATGGCTAGAAATAACCTGGTAATTGTAATTTGTTCTTCTAAGAAATAATTTTACTAATAATATAGCCACTAAGATACTCATAGGAAACATACAACAATTTTCCATTTATTTTATTAATGATTACAAAAATAATACTACAATGATTGATGTATTAAATGACAAAACCAAGATTTCAAAATTACGAATAATAATGCATACCAAGAATAAACTAATTAATAATGCATACCAAGAATAAACTAATTAATAATGCATACCAATAATAACACTGCAATTTATCCAATTAACAAGATAAATTAACATATTTCAAATCCTTACTAGACGTCTATGATAATAATTCAATAACAGAATAATCCATGAACAAGAACTAATACATAGATAAATCTTCAACTAAAATTTCCTTGTGTCCAAAAGAGTTTCTAAATTAAGCCTGAAATAATTTGCTACTATAATCCTTCTTCAATCATTGTAGAGCTAAAAAACTCTTTTTGTTATGTTGATATATTTGCTACAATATAAAACTAAACTAATCATGGAATTAAAAAAATGGCTATGTGAAAGACCATGAAATGTGGTTCTGCGATCTACTTTTTTAATGGACAAAATTCCTGAAAAAATGACCATGCAAAAATCTATGCATCTAGCCACACCTTCAATTGATTGGAAGTTCCAATTCATGCATGCTCAACTTCAAAAATCTTTTCTTGGTTAAATAATTCACCTTTTTGTTCTTTCTTTAACAATCTCATGCATGCATCTTTTGATTTGATTTATTTTATTTAGGTATAGTAGACTCCAGTTGAGTTGATATTGGTGATCCACCTAGTTAACAATTCCTCCAATGATACTCTCATGCTTTTGTTTGCCCATTAATGGAAATATTTTAGTTTGCACCATACAACCTTAAAATCCTCCCCACCATACTATGTGATTTCTCTTCCCTATACCTAGACCATAACACACACACACCTATAAATTTATTGGGACTACAAATTTCTTCTGTGAATAAAATTCATCAAATAAAACAATCCATTGATCTTAAAAAAGAAACATTCAATTCACTTCTCTAAATTCAATTTCCTTCATGTCATAAAAATGAAATAAATAAAACGAAATTGTCAAAGATATATAACAACAAAGGTGTAAGTTTTGGTGATACCTTTTCAATAATATAAGACAAACCCAAAACAAATATTAGAATAAAAAATAGTTTTCCATATTATATCTTTACTTTGAAAATTTAAAAATTGGAAATAAACAATGCAAGATCAAAAAAAAACTTATATCTAAAAAGTTGTAGAAATACCTTTACAATGGAATAGTTTCAAAATTTATTGAAAAAATACTAAAATGGTCTTTTCTTTAGTTGATCATATTTGTCAAACTTATTTGACCACTTTCAATCAAACCTTTCGGCATCTGGGAAAAATATTCTTCATACTCTTTCAATGCTTTGTTAAAAAACGTCCCTTTTTCATATGTGCAATTGAACTATCTTAAGTATTATTAGTGAACCTTGTAAAAGTATTTATTTTTGATGCTTTGTAAAAAAAATATTTTCGCACTTATTGAATTTTGTTTGTCTTTTGCATTGGATCTCGAGAATACAACTCTTTCTAGATCTTTCAATGCTCATAAAAAAAAGGTTGTTTGCACATATTGACGGATCTTAGTTTTTGTTGTTGTTGTTATTGACATTCTAAAAAGAAAATATTTGGCTCTTTTCATAAAACTTTTCAATCATTTTGCATTTTCAAAATACCTTATTCTTTGTATCAACCACCTGCAAAATGATTTTCCTAAAGGAATTTTAACTTATTTAATGTTATTAAAACATAGTTTTTGAACTTGTCTTTTCGCTTTTTCTAAAAGTTAAAAAACTTCTAAACTAAAAACAATGCATAAAAATTACTTAGAAAAAAATGTATAAAGTTAATCAAAAGGTGAAGCTCTATCAAAATGCATGAAACTATTTGTGAAATTAAAGAAAAATGGTATTCAAAATTTTAGAATTTCAGTATGTGTTGTGTATTTAATAAATGCTGATCCCTTGGATGAATCCAACATCACTTCCTTATACATTCGATCAATGAACAAATTAATTTCAAGTTAATATAGATTTAGAACAAAAACAAAACCTTATCCATAGATCCTTCTATATGTGATTTAGAAATCATTCTTTACCTTACCATGAGGGTTTGGTTGTTTATCAAACATAGACATTTTTTATCAATGACTTACACATTGAGAAAGAAATGATTTAATATCAAAATTCTAGTAATAGAGTAGTATTTTTAATCTCTGAATAACCATATTATCCTTCTAGTGTTGCTCCACTTCCCATGCCAACATTTATAGCCTCAACAGAGTCACCTTGATATCACATACCTTGCTTCACTACAAGCGTCCATAGATTCCATAGAGATATACACATTTCCTCATTAACAAACATATTCCACTAAGCTTTGTTTCTTTATTCCCTTTTTTTTTCTAAATAATTTATTTAGGAGAAACTTAAATGAAACATCCATTGAAATTTTTAGAATAGTACTTATTAATGAAAGAGTGAATCAAGGACCAGTTTTAAATCTTACTTGTATTTCATAAGTTTATTTTCATCATCTACATAATGATTTCTTAAGCTTATGACTTTATTTGATCCACTCATATGGTAATTATTGTCATCGATGAAGCATTATATTTTCTCAAAATAACATATGAAATAAATTATAAACACTTTTTGACTTCTAATCATATTTACTATTGACTCACATTAACTTTTATACCTGAACAAATAATGTATGTAAATAAGAAATAAATGTCATTTTTTGCTAGAGTTTGAAAAATCAACACCTACAAGACTGCTTTAGGGAAAACAATAAAATCAATGATAAGCTACACAAAAAAATCATACAAAGTAAGAAAAAAATAATAACAACAAATTCTAAAAGTCGGTCATGAATCCAACTAAACATAAAGAAAGTGATAAAACAACTTAAATCGAACAAACAAACTAAACTTGAATTTAGAATACAATTGAAAATCGCCTTTAATAAATAATGAAAAAAAGATAGGAAATTGTTGACGGGCTAGAATGTACCGCCAACAAGAAGGGGGTCTCCCTAGTGAGACGTGCCAATTAGACCTCACACCGTTTGGGATAGGAGCCCCATCCGGTATGTGGGCCCGACTGCCACCATAAGTGTTTTCGCTCTTGGATGTCAGATGAGAAAGTGTCGAAGCGGGGACAAGAGTGTAATGACCAGACAATGAAACAAAATCAACCCAATATTGACAAACTACAAACAAAGATACAAGCAACTCTAAGAAGCAATAAGAAGGGGGCATGCCATGAGAGGGATCAGTGAGCCAAAATCGAGTCAGACATACATGAACAAGAACATGCCATAATTTAATTGCAAAGTACTTCACAATAGATCACCGACATGGAAAGGAACAAGTAAACAACGATTCGAAAGCAAAATATACATGCAACCACCATGAATCAGTCCATAACATATTGCGTATATGAAAACACAAATACAAATATAGCGAAATATTAGACAACTAATACTACCACCATGAGCAAGCATGCGAATCAGTGTCGGAAAAGGAGAATATATTATTAATGCTGTTGCAACTTCAAATACATATATTACAACTCGTCAAAACCCAACGATGGAATGTGGGCTATTCATACCAATGCTTGATGCAAAACCATAGCCTCACTACAACCTCCTTTAATAGCTAGCAAGAGATGAGTGCCTCTAGCTCTCAAGCACATGTTAATTATCTAGTCCTAGCCTCAACTCAAGTGCTAAAAGTCCCGACGAATGAGGTATGAGGGCACATTAATAGATACCCTTGGTCTTCCCGATGACCTTTCAACCACCCTCATGATTCTTGAGCTTACTCTCTTCTCTCTCAGGCCCAATGAATGTTACATGCTCGAATTAGTCTTAGCGCAACTGTTTACATATGTATAGAAGAATAATTGCGAGGAGAATGAATAGGGTTGCTAGAAACCCTAATGTTGTTGCGTAGTAATGGAAGAATATTAAACAAGATTGTGATCCCTTGGTTGTGTTGCATGTTGATACTCCCGCTATTACATCTGCTATTGGTTTTGTTGCATGTGGATACTCCTGCTATTACATCTGCTATTGAGGTTGACCCAATTCTCTCGGAAGCTAAATGAGTCCCACTAGCTTGTCTGCCGAAAATTTAATTCTACAACTTCTTGTCTATGCACATGAACATCCACCATCCTTGCATAATCCCTTTCTTTATCATAACATTGTCAATGAATGTTACCTCTGCAAGGTTTTTCACCGAGGTTATAATTCTTTAAAGTGGATGATGTCTCTGCCTTGTACCTATCCATCACTTCAATCCTCCAAGCACGCAAAACCATTCATAAGGAATCAATATGAGCACAATTTAATGAAATTGAACAGAAAATATCACCAATAATAATTGAATGAGAAAGAATACGTAGGTATCATGATTGCTTGGTCCAGTCTCCCTTTATCGTTGGCGATGGTGACCTCCTTGACTTATTTTTCCTCCCTAATATTCTTGTTATCTTTAAGCTGCGTTGGTGCTTTGAATACGATATGGTGCTTTTATCATAGTCTTTTGTACCCTTTTGCAAGCACTTCATCATAATTCATGCGCAAATTCATTTGGCCAAAGTGTGTTTTTCTCATATTGTTTGCATAATCATCTATTGTTCAAATGTCCTGTAGTAGCCGCGCTTTATAGCTCATGTTTCGATGCCATCAAAAGTCACAACCTTCAAATTAATTATGGTCCTCCTTTATCACAGTTTTCTTTATGTTGAGGTTAAAGGGAAACGGTTGTGGACTAGGATAGAGTGCGTTTTATGCAACTCGTATAGTCGGAGAACAGACAGGCTCGCACCTGTCGCGCTGGTCGCGAAGGTCACTTTAGCAGCTGCTAGAGTGTGACTCTGCCACCCAGTCACGAAGGTCTCTCACTTTGGCCGTTGCTAGATTGCGACTTCTGCGACTTAGGTGGGGGTGCGACTAACCAACATTCGCGTGGTCGCGTTTCACGGCTCATCACACCTTCAATTAACATTGTAAGACTTGCAATGTTCCTTCGCGATGAGAGGAGTTCACAAGTCTGGCACGCTGGGTTGCGACTCGGGAAGGACAAATATTGTTGAGACCAGGTGGCATGGTCGCGGCTTGCTGAAAGTCGCACACATTTTGCCACGGCGTGAAATATTGCGACTTACGACTTGAGGCCTCGTATGCGACGATTTTTGAGATGACACGATGAACTTGGCGAAGGGTGCTGATGCGACCGAGCCTCATCCTCGCTAAAGCGGCCAGCATTACGAATGCGCTCGAAGAGCTCTCCCTAGACGCAAACTCAATAACAATTTCCAAGCGAGTTGGTGTTAATATTACATGTGTAAATCTGACAATGTATGGATGCCGCAATGAGCGAAGATTTATAATCTCCCTCTGAACATTTTCATCAATCTTTTCGCCCCTCTCAATATACTTGACTGCCACCAGCTCTCTGGTCTGCCTGTCTCGCATAAGCCTGGTCACCCTGAAATTGCTCGAACCATTGTCCTTGACGAGCTCATATCGATCATTGTCATGCATAATGGGCATTTACTCGCCCACGGGACCTATACTCGCCGCTGCTCTGTCCATTTCCTTCAGTTACTTCGAAACAATTGAATGCCTCCTCACATTCTAACCCACAGAAAAAGGGACCAGAAACGCCCTGTCCACAAGGGGAAAAACACGCACAAACACCAACAAATAGATATATTAAGTCTACACACTTACAGTCCTATGAAAGACCCAGATGTGGCACCTCCGGAACCTAGATGGGTATAAGTGTAACTATGAGTAAATATGCATGTAACGATGTCTCGATGCTTCTCCAAGAGTTGGGTGATGTATGGGGCAACACACACATTCGTGATGGCGCAGTGCTCTTTCCACAACCTCCTTCGCATTCACTTGATGCTAACTAATAAAATACAGGACTGCCTCGCCGGAACGAGATGCCAGATCTACGATGTCCTGTGCATAGATATCACTGAACCTAGCTTGTTGCTCTTTATATAACGTGGGGCTTCAGGGTTTATCTTTTACCCTTTGCGTGTACATGTCAATGTCCAAAGCGGCCCTTCAGCGTAGGCAGATAATTATTCCTTCGAAACCTTGGTTTATTGTCCAACTACTGGAATTTAGGAGTGAGTGGGGACCCTCAAAAAATAAGAATCCGCGGTGGTTATGAATCCTGACATGGCAAAGATTTCCTATTTCGAGACACCATAATTCACCAAGTTATATGTCTTGCCCCAAACCACAACTATCTCCATAGCCTTCATTTATTTGAAATGATAGGGCCTTTTCACGATGTGCCCGAGGGTTATTGGGTAAAGGTGGTGACTTTAATATGATTCTTAATATCTTTGAAAAGAAAGGAGGTATTAGACGAGAAGAACTGGACATGGCTCTTTTTAGAGAGTTATTAACAAATTTACGCTTAGTGGACATACCGACGGTGAACGGTAATTTTACTTGGAACAATAGAAGGGGAGAAAGGCATCAAGTGGCATCCCGTTTGGACCGTTTCCTCACCTCAGAAGGGTTGGTAAGCTTAGATATCTATTATGAAGCAACTATTCTTCCAACGATTGGTTCTGATCATTGGCCGATTTGACTAGAGATTGATGTTAAGGCAGGCCTTCCTAATCGACCTTTCAAGTTTGAAATTTTTTGGTTACGCGATCCCGACTTTATCGAAAAGGTTAAAAATTGGTGGACCTCCCATCTGGCCACAGGAAAAAATAAGATGCACACATTTCAGATTCTCCTTAAGCACTTAAAAACTGAAATCAAGCACTGGAACCGTCTTGAATTTGGAAATATTCATGAGGAACAAATCAGGTTGCAAGATCAAATGAAAGATATTCAGCAAAAAATTATTTTACATGGTCGAACAGATGAATTAGCCTTGCAGGAAGGTCATATCCTTAGTCAACAAGAAGAGCGTTGGAAGAAAGAAGAGATTTTATGGAAGCAGAAGTCCAGGATCAATTGGTTAAAGGAAGGCGAACACAATACCAATTTTAATTCCACAAAACAATGATACAGAGGCGCCAACATAATAGGATTTTCTCTCTAAAAGCTATCAATGGGGAGCGATTGACAAAGCATGCTGATATGGAAAATGAATTGACTAATCATTTCAAAGACCTGCTTACAGATCCTCTTCCCTAACGCCAAGCAGCTATCGATAGAATTATTGCTCATATCCCTAGAGTTGTTACCAGAGATCAAAATCTTGCACTGCTTCGGGAGATCAATTTCTAGGAGGTCGAAGAAGTAGTCCTCAACTTTCCTAAGAATAAAGCTTCGGGTCTAGATGGCTTTACAGGTGAGTTTTTCAAGGCTGCATGGCATTTTATGAGTCAAGATATTTTAGAAGTCGTTGAAGATTCACGAAGGAATAAGATGGTATACCCAGCTTTAAATGCCACTTTTTTAACTCTCATCCCGAAACAACAAAATGTAGACACTCTAGTCGATTTTCGGCCCATTTCTTTGTGTAATGTTATTTATAAAATTCTTTCGACCATTATGGTTAATCGGTTGAAACCCCTGTTTCCCCAGCTAATTTCTCCAGAAAAGACTAGTTTTGTAAAAGGTTGACAAATCTTAGATGGAATAGTGGTAGCCCAGGAAGCAATTCATACTGTAAAATCGCAAAAGAGGAAAGGCTTGTTAATTAAATTAGATTTTTCTAAAGCCTATGATCATATTATTTGGCAGTATTTTCTTGAGATATTACGTGCATTTGGGTTTGATGACCGATGGATTCAATGGTTGCGCTCCTTTATCTCATCTCCTAATTTTTCCATATTACTAAATGGTAGCCCTTCAGCTCCATTCAACAACTCTCATGGCCTTCGTCAAGGAGATCCTTTATCTCCCTTTCTTTTTATCATTGCTGCGGAAGGACTTGGCCGATTAATTAAGGCTCATCTTGTGGAAGGAAAGTTGTAGGGTTTAAAATTGTGGGGTCCTCACCTTCCTTTGATCCATCAACAATTTGGGGACGATATCCTTTTATTTTGTGTGGCGTCGGTGAAGGAATGCAGGGAAATTCTCTGGATATTAGACCTCTTTATGGAGGCTTCAGGTACTCAAATCAATAATGAAAAATATAATGTATATTTCTTTATTTGTAATCTGGCTATAGAGAACTTTCTCACCAGAACTTTAGGATTTCAAATTGGTTCGTTTCTGAAGAAATATTTGGGTATGATCTTAAATTCGAGCCCAGTTAGAATGGTTGACTGGCAGGACATCATTCTCCGTGTGGAGAAAAAGAGTCAAAATTGGGCTTTTAGAGTCCTTAATGCTCCGGGGCATCTAATTATGTTAAAATCTTTCCTCCAATCCCTCCCTCTTTATCAGTTGTCGGGTCGAGTGTGTCCGAAAGGGATTTGTAATCGGTTGGTCTACTTGTTTAAATTTTTTTTATGGAAGTGCGAGCAAAACAATAGGAAATGGGCCCTTCTCAGCCGGGATAAACTTGTCAAGCCAAAATCAACTGGGGGCTTAGGACTTCGAGATCCATTTATTTTGAATAATGTTCTCGAAGCAAAACTTTGGTGGAGGTGGCTCCAGAGAGGATCTGATCTTTGGAAGAATATATGGCTGACCAAATATGATATGCCCCGAACAGTCACTGGTTGATTGAAAGAAGATATTATTCCCCGAGGCTCATCTATTTGGAATTTGGCGGCAACGAACCGACATTTAATCCGCTCACATAGCTTTTGGGAAATTAGGGAAGGATACACAGCTCTCTTTTGGGAAGATTCTTGGCAACAGCGGGATAAATTGTTTAGTAGGCTTGACTTGGGGGAGATATTTTTATTTACCAATGCACCTAATAATAGACTGGTTCATCATTATTGGTGCTCAAATCAGAACAGTTTATGGCGAAAATGGAAAGATAGAATCCATTGGCAGGAAGCTCCGGATACACATCAATGGGAAAATTTTGCTAAAGAACTCAAATCCAGGAAGATAAGGTATGTACAAGGTTCCGATATTCTCAGGTGGGGATATCTGCCCAAAGGACTGTTTACTATCAAAGAAGGCTATTACATTCAAGCTCACCATGTGCAACATGATGCCAGAACTGTATGGAAGAAGATCAGGCTCTTGAAACATTGGCCGAAGGTGGAATACTTCTTATGGCTGGTTAGTCATCGCAAGATTTTGACCTGGGAGAATTTATAGAAACGTGGCATGTTTGGGCCCTCTCGATGCTACTTCTATCAAGCAAAGACTGAAACAACCGAGCATATGCTGAATTCTTGTTCAATGGTGCAGCAGTTATGGAGGAATTTGGAGCAACTGTTTCGGCAAACAGATAAAATTCATCATAGCATAACGGACACAATCCGTAACTGGCGACATGGAAGGTTTCATTGTCAAGTATTAAATAGAGCCTGGCACCTTTCATTTGGATTCCTTCTATGGAATATTTGGAAAGAATGGAATCAAAGGTTTTTTCGTGCAATAGAACAACCCAAGCATCAGATTTGGTAGCATTCAGTTGAAAATATTTTGGAAACGATCTTAGTAGAGAGCTGGTTAGAGGAGGATTCGCAAACTCAGGGTTTGGAAGCTCAGATGCTGGACTGTTTAAATCTAAAACCTCAAATGATATATAATAATTTATGGAAGTATCAGCAACCTTTTCAGTAAATAGAGGAACAGTGGAAGCCCCCTCAGCAAGGCTTCCTCAAGCTCAATTACGATGGCGCGTCAGAAGGAAATCCTGGACAAGTAGGTGCAGGTGGGATTTTTCACAATTCTCAGGGGGAAGTATGTCGGTGTTTCACTTCCGATTTGGGATTTGCCACAAATAATGAGGCTGAAATTATGGCAGTTAAACAAGGCCTTCTTATTGCTATTCGCAAAAATTATCAAAGGCTGATAGTCAAAGGCGATTCTGTAATGGTGACAGGCATCCTGCAAAAGTTACAGCATGGCACTCTGTGGGATAAGATAACTCGAAGTTGGCATACAGCTGGCCTTATCCAAGAATTTAGCTAGCTAATTAAAAATATCCAGTATTTGATCCCGACTCATATTTGATGAAAAGGAAACGAGGCTGCCGATTATCTGGCTAACTGGGGCTGTAAAAATCCTGATCGCCCCATGGAAGCTCGCCCTATTGATGCCATATGGGATGTTGAACTCCATTCTATGCAAATTATTGTGAGCAAGGATCTACAGGACTATGCACACCAACGACCCCCCGATCGGGGTGGGCACTTGGCAATGGAGTCATAAATGGCAATGACAGTTGGATGCGGTACTCAGCTCATGTCATTATGCCATAACATGGAGATGATCATCGTATTGTTAGGGAGTTGTATGATGGAACGGGGAGTAATGAATTCACATGCTTGCTAGCCTGGGATGTCAGAAAGGCTAGGGAATGTATTCAAGTTAGAAAGCCTGCCGCATTTTGCCATGAAAAGACATTCTGTAGTGCAGACGCCGAGGCAGCACCGGAGAATCTTGGACGCTCTCTCAACCAGGCAAGTGTTTCTATTGGGGGCTACTCTCCAAGATGGGGAAGCGCCGTTCTTGCCCTTAGTCTGGTAAAGGCAAATAGCAGGCCCAGTCTGAACCTGATCTTAAGAAGCACGGTTGGAAATCTCGTCAAGAGATCCTTGAAACCCTCACTGCAGACTATGTTATAGGTAATTCATCCACTGTTCGCTAGGAGATTCGTGGTTGGGAATGGGACATTCAAATTGATCCTGAAGATAATGAAGTGGAAGCCGAGATCCTGGACTTCATAACTGACCCTAGAAATACACGGGGTCGTCTCACTTTATTCCAGCAGACTGTCCATATGTACTGGATAGTCAAGTGCCTTATAGCCAAGGCTATGCAAAGTTTCCCTCCCGCTCAAGCCAGGACTGAATCAACTAAGATTGAAACTCACCTTATGGAACTGCTTTAGGACATACATAATCAACTGCAACATATCAAGATCACTCAGTATCAGGCTACTGACCGCATCACCCGACTAGATGATTGGGTAGGCCGCATGGAGAAGCAACTTCAGTAGCTGCAGCAAGTCGATATGCCTGGCTCAACCGTGAAAGATCCAGCTTCGGTTTACTCCTCTGATGGCTAGTTGTTTTAATTTTTATCATGCTTTTAGATGCAATTATCTATTTTGTATGGAAATCTTTCATTTCCTCAGTATGTAGATATTTGTGTAATTAGTCAGTTAGCTTATGAGGCTCACATACAAATGAAACAATTTCAATTTTGGTTTGATTTTCATGCTATAAGGTGGCCAATAGACCTGGTTTCCTATGGGCAGGTTGAGGCCACAGACTTGATTTTATATTTTTGTAACCAACCTTACAATTATAAATAGAAAATAGCGAGGTCCTACCAAATTTACAAAAAAAAAATATCGTGTGCCGTGAGGGCGTCTCAGGTTTGTTTGTTTCGACTTTCCCATTACCCCGATGCGATGCATATTGCAGAAAGTTGAGCCTTGAGGTCGCGTGAAACTCTTGACAACCTATTAAGGGAAGTTAATTCCAAAATCCTTTGCATGGTTATAGAGGGGTATATGAGGTTCATGTTACACCAGTTAAACCTTTCTCTTTCCTCCATCTATTACAAGTGTTGATTTGTTAGATGTGGATCCAAGCTACTTTCTCTTGGTCTCCAGCAAATAAGGTGAAACAAAGTAAATTAGTTTACCTAAGTGATGCTTCTCATGTAAGATCAATATATAAATAAAAATGAATTCAGTGAAAGAGCATGCAAAAAAAATAATCCAAATTAATTTGCTATAGATTGCATGGATGGAGTAATTCATGTTTCACTTTGGGAAACAAAATTTAGATTTAGGAATTTAATGGGACCACTGATCTTGAATTTAATATTTGTGTTTTCCATGGTGATGATGTACTCATAGAGCAAGTGCCTTGAAGCGTTTGTGTGAAAAGAGTTCTCAATAGTGAACATTGATTCAAGGCATGGTAGGGTTCTGGATCATAATAATTTAGGGTTTTAGAGGTGCATAGGAGAGCTAGCATCTTACATATCCTAATTAAGCTCAAGCACTTCCCTAACCATCAACGCTTGATGTCTTCACTTTGTTTCAATGCACATGCCAGAGAAAAAAAGGCTTATAGGTGCATAGGACCTTTGAGGCATCACTAAAGCAATAAATTCCCTAAAAACCCTAATGCACATGATGAGATGGGGAAAAAGACTGCGAACCTAATGATATTCGATGATCCTTACCATGATTTCATGCAACACCAATGGGGATGCACTCTAGGGAAGGTTAAAATAGGACGAGGACATTCTCTTGACAAATTAGGGTTTCTCCAAACCTTAGCATGGTCAACATAATGATGGCCAGATTGAAGCCTTGTTTGTCCGGGATCAGTCCCCTCACTAATTGGTGATGAACAATATGGACAACCTAGCTTTGAATCCATAGAGGAACTCTCAACGCTCTTTGAAGCAAAAAAACCCTAAACCCTAATGCAATAATAAGACATCAAGATAAGTGGGTATGTTGTGCATCACATGAATGGGTGCAGTGACAGGGTTTGGTAGGAATAGATCATGGGGAGATTAACCAATCGGATCCCGGATCGAAACCTCAATGGGTTGAGCGAGCAGGGGGGGACATGAAATTTTGAATATGCCCGAAATTTTGGGTGGTGTTGTAGTAGCTACAACAATTGGCGAAACACTAGTAGAATCTAGCATTTCTGTCAAAATCCCTACAATAGTCCGAGTCTAGAGAGTGATGCAAGGGAATATTGCACATGCACTATGGGTACCTCCTGTGTTTCTTTGACCTTTACAGATATGCCTTCCCTTTGTGCCTCAGCTAGGTCCTGTTAATCAGTAAACACTCAAGTAGTAATTCACACATGCCAGTATTTGATGATGATTCAAAGAGAAAGGTAGAGGGATTATTATATTCAAAGTTTTAAAATAAGTTTCTGGTGTTACTTCGCTGCCAGCAGGCCTGAACAACACCCCGACGAAATCACTTCAAGAAATCACAAACGTTGCTCCACTGCCAGCAAGCTTGGTCAGTACCCTGGCAGAGTCGTTGCATTACCTCTCTACGTAGGAAACCTTTCTGAATACTTTACCCTTCATTTAATTTCATTTTTCTTTTATATGCACATTAGAACTTATTACTGGGCATTCATTGCGCCAGGGCGGATGAGGGATCTTGACTTATTTTATGGGAAAAAGAGGTTGTTTCTTGTTTGAAAAAAATTGAAAGGCATTCTGTTTTAGGTTTGCCCTCATGCCAAGCCTTCACATTCCATCTCCAGGAAATAGGTGAAACGTGTAAACAAGTCATTAAGATATTCAATACCATGTTGAGCACAAGGTTCAGGTTATGGATTCAGGTCACTCAAACTGATTAGGGTTCCCCACAAGCAACCTACCCGTATCTCCGTGGCTAATGAATTCCATGACGTGACTTTGATGAACGGTTCTAAGAGAAGCTGCCTCTTGGAGTAACCATCAAAACCTCACACAATTATTAGGGTTAGGGTTTCAACATTAGGTCAAGGAAATCAAGGAAGATATTTAGGGTTTCGATGTGTGAAAAGAGGTCCAAGAAATCCCTCAGGCTTTGAGCATGTGCAAGCAGGTGTAAGAAGGCTAGTCATGGCACCAAAGGTTCGAAGGCTCTAGGTTCATAAGGCTCATGCAGTGGTATGCAACATAGAGGAAAATTCAAGTCTAGTTCAACGACCAATGTATACTATGAAAGAAGGAAAATGCATGATGTAGTGCGGTGAGAAAATATTATGATGCAATGTAATGTTAGGCGTGAAAGAAATCAGCTAATTGTAGATAAAGGATAGTGCAATGCATGTGCAATGATTGTATGAATGCCATGCAGCAATGAGAAAATGCAAACTAGCGCAAAAACGATAATGCATAAAACTAAACTACCTACAGTAAATAAAATACAGGAAACATAATTTAACCATAAAGAAAATCCTAGCAAGTAAACCCTAATTAAAAACTCGAACAAGTAAACTTTAATTAACAAACCCTATCTAGCCTAAACGTAAAACCATAATTTAATCGGAGAAGAGGTTGGGTAATGTGAAATCATACTTCCAATGTAGCCATCGCATCAGTTCTCGACTTGCATGAAAAAATATATCTGTAATCAGAGCCAACATGAAAAATTGTGTACCAACATCAAAGCTTACATATGATACATGCACAAGAGAGAGAAGGTCATGTCCACTTACAGGAAAACGTGCTAGAAAAAACTGTTCGAGCCGAACTGCAACCCAATCCTGATAACAAGAAATATGTACTTGAAACCTATTATCATTTAGCCATGACACATATCCATTCATGTTTAACCCTAAATCTGGTGCAAGTGAGGTAAGATGTTGTCTTCTTGTAGAGAAATTTGCTGGATAACATACTCCAAGCAGAGCACCAACCTTACCACAACAATGAGGATGATAAATTTGATGCCATGGAACAAATGGGGGTTCACAAGGTGAAAATGAGATACCAGAGGATTCAAGTGCAGAAACCCTAATTTCAGAAACCATTGTTTGAAGTTACCCATGGGTTTTGTCTAGGACGTGAGGACCTGACGTGACCTTCAACGGGAGTTGAAGTGCCTCACCACTCTGACAAAACTCTGAACCTTCAAATGGGGAGCTATCAAACTTCGGTGGTTTCATGAGATTAACTGGCGAATGCATGTGGTCATTGTTTGGGGCGACTTGATAACTACCAGTGCGCATATTGTTAATTTGGTTAGATGTTTTCACACTGATAGATTGAAAGTTCAACATATCAAATTCTTTATATTCCAAAAAATGAGATGAATTGGCCAGAAAAGTCTCAGGCAATATAGAGGTTAAGTAATTGGATTGTAAAACATCATCTACTTGTTCCTAGCTGCAATCTGTACTGGTTAGGCAACAATGAAAAAGATTTGAGATAATGGCTGGTGTACTCCCTTCAACAAAAAAAATAGGGTATAAAGGTTGATGCATTTCAGTTGATAGGGGGTGGAATGATGTGCTCAGAGAAACATCACTCGAATCAGGGGCCTTCCAAGATGAGCTGACATCGAACAAGATTATGCCGAGAGGAGTGTGGTGTGCGAAAATTTGAATTTCAGAAACCCTACTTTGACTTGGTTTAGGGGTCCCATCAGGGTCATGAGAACTTGACATAACCATTAGCGGACGCTGAAGTGCCTCAACTTCCTAATGAGTCCCTGAATCTTCGAAAGGTGAATCATCGAATTCCAGTGGCTTCGTAGGATCAACAGATATCATACGAATGATAATCACAATAAGTGTGAGTGAATACGTTTTCGGAAAAAAATACAATCATTGAAGCCACCAATTTGATCAGGTTGGGTATCTGGTACATTAGGCTCGTCTTGGATTAACAATGAGGATGAATCAGTGAGAGAAACATCCTGAGATTGTTGAGACATAAGGTCTCTTTCTTGACTGGTTAAGGACTACAAATGGAATAGATAAAAAATAAGAGATTCATCATTTTCATAGTGCGACTATGAAACATCACCCTCATGTTCATCACTGCCACTAAAACCATCAGGAGAAAGTTCTGAATGATTTGCAGAAAAAACTGGTGTGGTAGACTCATGAAATGAATTAGGGAATAATGGATGAAACGGTTCAGATGAGGGGGTACCAATCATACCAAGAAATTCTTATCACAGATTAGTGTCATCCAGAGGGAACAATGAACCTGCATGCACATCATGGTCCGTGAGATTTATAGGAAAATAAAATTCATCCGGGAAAATAGCCAAGTCATTGTCGACAAGTGCATTAGATTTAGGACTAGACCTAGGCATATGTTCAATGGATTCGAGGTTGGTTTCATTAACAGGGAGAGATGTTAAATCAACTTGGTTTTCGAGTTTTGATTTGACAGGGTGTATGAAAGATGTAGAGGTGATACACCATGGTTCATTTACCTGGAAGCATATTTCATCACCTAAACTATTTATGACAAAAACTTCATTAGGAAAATTAGGAGGATCAGGATGAGAAATGTCACAGATATTAATTTCCTCATTGGAGGCTTGAAGTTGTTCCATATTTAGAGAGATAGGAAAGACGATATTAGGGACGGCATATGGAAAATTAGTAACTTGAATATTATTACGACAGTCATAAGGATCAAGATTTGTTTAAGATTGAAGGGGTTGTAGAGAAACATAAACCAACTGTTGAAATTGCTTAATTAAATATTCCCAATCGACATCTCTTTCAGGGAACTCAAAACAAGGATGAAAAAATCTAATAGCAAATTCCTCTAGAGATTCTTCAGGTTTCATTATGATCTCATTTATCCTTATTAACACATATTGAAAATCATACTTGTGAAAATATTATTGAAGCCTTGAACGAATGGATGGAAGCTAATGACAACGTGTGGCACCATTTCTTAACGCGACCTTAAAAGGTGAGGGAGAAAATAACACAGGAAAAATCCTCATCATCAATTTCGTAAGATTCACAAAACTGAAGAAAATCAGAAAGGTGCTTGGTCATGGAAGTTCCATTCTCACCATCGAACTTTAACTGAGATAAGTGATAAAGAGGCTCATCGGGGATTAAGCATTGACAAATACATACATTCGATCAACATCTTAGGAGAATGATTTGGGGACGAGCCATTTACAGATATGAGACTAAAATACCGGCTCTAAGGGATCAAATTGTCATCTAGCCCTCCTTCTAGCGCCAATTTTGTTGATGGGCTGGAATGTACCGCCAAAAATAAGGGGGTCTCCCCAGTGAGAGGTCCCAATTAGACCTCACACCGTTTGGGATAGGAGCCCCATTTGGTATGTGGGCCCGACTGCCACCATAAGTGTTTTCGTTCTTGGCTGTCAGATGAGAAGGTGTCGAAGCGGGGACAAGGGTGCAATGACCAGACAGTGAAACAAAATCAACCCAAGATTGAAAAACTACAAACAAATATACAAGCAAGTCTAAGCAGCAATAAGAAGGGGGCATGCCATGAGAGGGATCGATAAGCCAAAACCCAGTCAGATATACATGAACAAGAACATGTGAGAAGTTAATTGAAAAGTAGTTCACAATAGATCATTGACATGGCAAGGAACAAGTAAACACCGATTCGAAAGAAAAACATACATGCAACTACCATGAATCAGTCCATAACATATTGCGTATATGAAAGCACACATACAAATATAGTGAAATATTACACATATAATACTACCACCATGAGCAAGCATGCGAATCAGTGTTAGAGAAGGAGAATATCTTATTAATGCTGCTGCAACTTCAAATACATATCTTGCAACTTGTCAAAACCCAACAGTCTAAAGTGGGCTATTCATACCAATTACTGATGTAAAACCATAGCCTCACTACAACTCTCTCTACTAGCTACCAAGAGCTGAGTGCCTCTAGCTCTCAAGCACAAGTCATTTATCTAGTCCTATCCCAAACTCAAGTGCTAAAAGTCCCGACGAATGAGGTATGAGGGAAATTTTATAGATACATGGTGACTGTTCATCTACCATGACCCTTGGTCTTCCCTCTAACCTTTCAGACAACCTCATGACCCTTGAGCTTACTCTCTTATCTCTTAGGCACAATGACTATTACATGCTCCAATAAGTCTTAGTGTAGTTGTTTACATATGTATAGAAGAATAATTGTGAGGAAAATGAGTAGGGTTTCTGGAAACCCTAATGTTGTTGTGTAGTAATGGCAGAATATTAAACAGGGTTGTGATCCCTGTGTTTTGTTGCATATTGATACTCCTGCTATTACATCTGCTATTGAGGCTGACCAAATTCTGTGGGAAGCTAAACGAGTCCCACTAGCTTGTCTGCCGAAATTTTAATTCCACAACTTGTTGTATATACACATGAACATCCACCATCCTTGCATAATCCCTTTCTTTATCATAGCATTATCAATGAATGTGGCCTTTGCAAGGTTTTTAACCAAGGGGTATAATGCTTTAAACTAGATGATGTCTCTCCCTCGTCCATGTCCATCACTTCAATCCTGCAAGCACGCAAAACCATTCATAAGGAATCAATATGAACACACTTTAATGAAATTTGACATAAAGTATCACCAATAATAATTGAATAATCAAGAATCCGTATGTATCATGATTTCTTGGGCCAATATCCCTTTATCAATGGCGATGGTGACCTCATATGACTTGTTTTTCCACCTTAATATCCTTTTTTATCTTTAAGCTGCGTCGGTGCCTTGAATGAGATATGGTGCTTTTATCATAGTCTTCTATACCCTTTTGCAAGCACTTCATCATAATTCATGCGCAAATGCATTTGCCCACAATGTGATTTTTTCATATTGTTTGCATAATCATCTATTGTTGAAATGTCCTGTAATATTCAAGCTTTATAGCTTATGTCTCAATGTAATCAAAAGTCACAACCTTCAAAATAATTCTGGTCCTCCTTTATCACACTTTTCTTTACGTTGAAGTCAAAGGGAAACCGTTGCAGACTAGGATAGAGTGTCTTTTATGCAAGTCGCATAGTCGGAGAAAAGACAGGGTCTCACTAGTTGCACTGGTCGCTCACTTTAGCAGTGTGAGTGCGACTTTGCGA
This sequence comes from Pinus albicaulis, assembly GCA_034641835.2. Classification (NCBI taxonomy): domain Eukaryota; kingdom Viridiplantae; phylum Streptophyta; class Pinopsida; order Pinales; family Pinaceae; genus Pinus; species Pinus albicaulis. Next base: position 488,127,310 of record CM076581.1, read on the forward strand.
CCCAGTCGCGAAGGTCACTCTCTTTGGTAGCTTCTATATTGAGATTTCTACGACTTAGGTTGGGGTGCGACTAACCAGTAGTTGCGTGGTCACTTTTCATGGCTAGTCACACCTTTAATTAAAATCTGTAAGACTTGAAATGTGCCTTCATGATGAGACAAGGTCACAAGTCTGGCATGTTGTGTTGCGAATCGAGAAGGAAAAATATTATTGAGGCCAGGTCGCATGGTCGCAGCTTGCTGAAAGTCACAAACCTATTTCCACGATGTAAACTATTGTGACTTGTGACTTGAGGTCTCATATGCGATTTGTGAGTTGACACGATGAACTTGGCAAAGAGTGTTGATGTGACCTAGCCTGATCCTTGCTAAAGCGGTCAACATTACAAATGCGCTCGAAGAGCTCTCCCCTAGATGCATACTCCATAAAAATTTCCAAGCGAGTTGGTTTTAATATTACATCTATAAATATGACAATGTCTAGATGCCACAATGAGCGATGATTTATAATATCCCTCTGAACATTTTCATCAATCTTTTCACCCCTCTCAATATACTTGAATTCCACTAGCTCTCTGGTATTTTTGTCTTGCGTAGACCTGGTCACCTCGAAATTTCCTGAGCCAATGTCCTTAACGAGCTCATATTGATCATTGTAATGCATAATGGGCATGTCCATGCCCACTGAACCTAGACCCGCCACTGCTCTACCCATTTCATTCAATTACTTCTCAACAATTGAATGCCTCCTCACATTCTCACCCAAATAAAAAGGGACTAGAAATTCCTTGTCCACAAGGGGAAAAACACGCACAAACACCAACAAATAGATATATAAAATCTACACACTTACAGTCCTATGAAAGACCTAGACATGGCACCTCCAGAACCTATATGGGTATAAGTGTAAGGATGAGGAAATATGCATGCAACGATGTCTGTATGCTTCTCCATGAGTTGGGTGATGTATGGCGCAACATACGCATTCATGATGGTGTAGTGCTCTTTCCACAACCTCCTTCGCATTAAATTGATTCTAACTAATAAACATATAGGACTACCTCGCCTGATACGAATTTATGCAGGAACACAATGAAATACAGAAAAAATCATAAAATCAAATATGCAACAAAAATAAAACCTCACTTCATCAATAACAAATAACTGAAATATGCTTACAAACAGAATGGAAATAAACTAGCTAGGGCATTGGTAACTTATACCTGAGAAGAGATGTCGCGACTACAAGCCTTTGAACTGTGTTACAATGAGGCTCGAGGGCCTATTTATTATTGAGAAACAATGGGTAACCCTAAACATCCAAAAACATAACGGTAGGAGATGAAGTGCTAAAACTATGGGCCTCGTTTGGGTAAATTGGTACATCAATCTTCCTGGGGACGTAAGTTTGGAATACGATCTCTGTTTGATGCACACAATATCTCGTTAGAAAGATATATCTGAGTACTACAAATTTTGATGTGAAAACATAAAATAAACTTCCATGTTGCTCCCATTTTTTTTCCTTCAAAAAACATCATTTAGGGCCTCAAAACGGCTCTAGAAGTTCAAAAACCGAAAAACTGCTAAAAATAGTAAACTATGCTACAATTAAGGACATTGAAAAACTAAAATAAACAATGATGGGGCCCCAAGTGGAATAGGTGGGTGGCCACAGATATCCACCTAGATAATTCCTCCCCCCTTAGGAAGCAAATGTCCCCATTGCGTTGAGTTCCTCCATGAGATGATGAAACTTCTCCTGAACTTGGTCATAGTATCCCTAAATTCAGCCTTCCAAAACAGAATGAAAATTTGGTCAACCAACTCAAATCATTCCTAAGTCAACTCTAGTCAAAGATGCCCAAAAATAAAAGTCAACACGGTCAACAGAACTTCTCTCACACATGTGAACTCGACCCTACAATTTTTAGAAGAGATCAAACCAAATGAATAATATGTGATGTGTGATGATGCCTCCAAGTGATATCAACTTCAATCAATTTATATGAGAGCATTAGAGAAATTTTGAGGTAAAAAATGGGTCTCAAAACAAAAATGTACAACCAAAATCATCTTTATAAGAACCAAAAGGATTCAAGTTGATGATGTCAACCATGGGGAATGATTCACCATTTTTGGAGTAAAAAATTAAAAAGATTAAAAAATAAAAAAACTACTTTTTCAACTTATATCCTATGGTTTTCCTGAAATTTTATCAGATTTGATTATGGAGTAGACGATTTTGCCTGATGATAATCCATGGTTGCATATTTTTTCAATGGACCTTTCAGCACGTTCGAAAATGAGAAATACATGACAAATGTGATTGAAATCATGTATTTTCACGTATTTCTCATATTTTTCGTGTAGCAAGGTCCATGACAAATATGTAACATGGTTACTCCTTGGATGAGGAATTAAATTATGCATCCAATCACTAATCCTGCAAAAAAATTTAGTAAAACCATAGGGAGATAAGTTGAAAAGACGAGTTGAAAAAATAGTTTTTTTATTTTTCCCTCTAAAATTTGATGTAAGCTAGTCTTATCTTTATTATTTCCACTATTATTTTATAATATTCCTAAGGAAGCCCATTTTAGACTTAAAAATTTCTCTAATGTTAGGAGTTTGAATTTCTCTCTCTAGGTCGACTTATAATTTTCAAGCCGACTTGGACTAGCATTAACAATAATACTTTTTCGTGTGCAAATTTGATTTTCTCCAAGTGGAAGAGGTGTCTCCTTATGATTTTTTAGGCTTCCCCAATGGAGAAATTTCTCCCTCAACTGCCATTTTTAACCACCTTAGAACATCTATTAGGTTACTAATACCGTGAAGCCTCCCTTGTGGTGAAAATCCACTAAATAGCATGGGGTAGAGTGTTGTGGTGATGGTGGGCCTCCACCTCATTGATGTCCCTTGATCTAGTTCTTATCTTATGAGCCCTCTCACAAGTTATGCTAGCTTTTGAGGCAACACAAGGAATAAACAAAAAAAATTCAGATCCCCATGGATAAAAAAAAAAACAAAAAGACAACCCATCATCATGAATAAAAAAGTAGTGAGTTGATCTCAAAATCATTTTCAACCTGATTTGTTTCATAAATACAACCTAATATCCATCAATTGATACATACATCACCTTTGCATTCCTTTTTAATACCACAACACTACCAAAATGATTTTGATGATATCATTAAAGACATTTTCATATGGTTTTCTCAAAATAACAAGTATTTAGTCCTTTTCGTTTTGGACAAATTTCATAATGTTTTAAATATTTCCATCAAACATTTCCTAATACATCAACTGTACACACCTACACAATGTCATGATACCCCGATTGATAATGAGGTAGTTATATGGTTACATTGGTTTTATGACTTCACATACGATTGGTCAAGCCACCGTAATCTGAGTAGAAGTAACATAGTTTTATTTTCATTCTTGTTTTTAGAATAATATTTTGGCTTTTTTTTGTTTTTTTTTGTATAAATGCCATTAGAGGTTTTATTAGCGTGTAGTTTTATTTCATGATATATCAATTATTTTTAATTATTTTTAATTTTTCTTACACAATTTGAAGCTTGGCTTGATTTTTGCTTATAATTTTATAAGTGAGTCATGTGCAAAAAAATTTTAGAAACTTAAAGAATATTTCCAGATTGCTTCAATCATTCACCTTACCATGGACAACTAGAAATCGATAAATTAAAGATCACATTTAGAAAATTTTGAATAGGAAACAATATTTCTTAGAGGTTGCATGAATACTCGTTATGTTATGATGCACGAATTTTAATTTGAATGCACCTCTACTATTTGTAATTTCTTATTTAGAATACTTTCCTTTTTTATTTCTATTGTAGTTGCTACAACACCACCCAAAATTTTGGGTATATTCAAAATTTTAGGTCTCCCCTCGCTTAACCCATTGAGGTTTCGATCTAGGCTCCAGTTGGTTAATATCCCCATGATCTATTCCTACCAAACCCTATCGTTTATCCCATTCGTGTGATGCACACCACGCTCACTTGTCTTGATGTCTCATGATTGCATTAGGGTTTGGGGGTTTGCTTCTTCAAAGATCGTTGAGAGTTCCTACGTGGATTCGAAGCTAGGTTGTCCATATTGGTCATCGTCAATTACTGAGGGGACTGATCCCAGACAAACAAGGCTTCAATATGGCCAGCATTATGTTGACCATGCTAAGGTTTGGAGAAAACCTAATTTGTCAAGAGAATGTCCCCATCTAGTTTTAAACTTCTCTGTAGTGCATCCTCATTAGTGTTTCATGACATCATGGTAAGGATCATCGAATATCATTTCTTTTTAGGTTCACAATATGTTTCCCCATCTCATCATGTGCATTAGGTTTTTTAGGGAAGTTATTGCTTTAGTGATGCCTCGGAGGTCATATGCACCTATAAGCCTCCTTTTCTCTAGCATGTGCATTGAAACAAAGTGAAGACATCCTGCATTAATGGTTAGGGTAGTGCTTGAGCTTCATTAGGATATGTAATATGCTACCTCTCCTATGCACCTCTAAAACCCTAAATTATTATGATCGAGAATCCTACCATGCCTTATATCAATGTTTTCTCTTTAGAACTCTTTTCACAAAAGTGCTTCAAGGCACTTTCTCTATGAGTACATCATCACCATGGGAAACACAAATACTAAATTCAAGATTGGTGGTCCCATTGAATGCCTAAATCTAAATTTGATTCCAAAAGTGAAGCATGAGTTTCTCCATCCATGAAATTTATATCAAATTAATTTGGATTATTTTTTTTGCGAGCTCTTTGAGTGAATTCATTTTTATTTATATATTGATCTCACATGAGAATCATCACTTCAGAAAACTAATTTACTTTGTTTCACCTTCTTTGCAGGAGACCAAGAGAAGGTAGTTCAAATCCACATCCAACGAGGCAACACTTGTACTAGATGGAGGAAAGTGAAAGGTTTAAGTGGTGTCACATGAACCTCATATACCCCTCTATAACCAAGCAAAGGTTTTTGGAATTAACTTCCCTTAATAGGGTGTCAAGAGTTTCACGCGACCTCTAGGCACAAATTTCTGCAATATGCATTGCATCGGGGTAATGGGCAAGTCGAAAAAAACAAACATGAGGTCCCCCTCAAGGCACAGTCAAAATGCCATGTCATTTCAAATAAATGAAAGCTATGGAGATAGTTTTGGTTTGAGGCACAACACATAACTTGGTGAATTATGGTGTCTCGAAATAGGATACCTTTTCCATGTCATGACACATAGCCACCGTGGATTCCTATTTGTTAAGGAGGGTCCCCACTCACTCCTAAATTCCAGTAGCTGGATAAAAAACCAAGGTTTCAAAGGCATAATTATTTTCCTACACTGCAAGTGTCACTTTGGACATTGACATGTACAGGCAAATGATAAAAAATAAAGCCTGAAGCCCCACATTATATAAAGAGAAACAAGCAAGGTTCGGCGATATCTATGCATAGGACATCGTCGATCTGGCATATCGTTCCGGAAATGATCCAGGTGGATATTGGTGGCTACCTGCCTATTCCACTTGGGCCCCACCATTGTTTCTTTAGTTTTTTAGTTTCCTTAATTGTAGCACAATTTTCTATTTTTACCAATTTTTCTGGTCCTGAACTTTTGTAGCCATTTTGAGGCCCTAAACGACGTTTTTTGGAAAAACTCAGGAGTAACACAGAGGTTCCTTCAATGTTTCTCACATCAAAAGTTGCAGTCCTCGGATATATATTTCTAACAAGGTATTGTGCACATCAAATGGAGATTGTATGCCAAAGTTACATCCCCGAGAAGATTGATGTACCAATTTACCCAAACGGGGCCCATAGTTTTGGCGCTTCATCTCCTAGGGCTAGGTTTTTGGATGTTTAGGGTTACCCATTGTTTCTCAATAATAAATAGGCCCTCAAGCCTCATTGTAACACAATTCATATGCTTTTATCCACCACATATCTTCTCAGGGATAAGCTACCAGTGCCCTAGCTAGTTTATTTCCATTCTGTTTGTAAGCATATTTCAGTTATTTGTTATTAATGAAATTAAGTTTTATTTCTACTGAATCTCTGTTTTTATGATTTTTTATGTATTTCATTGTGTTCTTGCATAAATCTGGATCAGTGGTATCAGATCGGTCTGCTCTTTCTTGATCCTTCTTTGCATCTCCCCAACGAGGTTAGGGTATAAGGAGTTAGGGCTCGATCTAGTTGAAGCTTTGCAAGATATGAGGGAGTAGGAGATCCTATCAAAATATTGCTCTAGGAGGCCCTTGAGAAACAAAGAAACACGATGATAAATAACTTTGCCCAGATCCTTCAATGGTTTCCCACCGACGGTGCATCTACATCCAGTGGCCACTCTGGAGGCACCACTCCTTTTAAGGTACAAGTAAACTTTGACATTCCCATATTTGAGGGTCAAATAGATGCAGACGTCGTAGATAAATGGTTGAATCTATTAGAAGGATATTTCTCGATTCATGACTTTTCTGACCGGGAGAAGATTATTTTTGCACTCCTCAAAGTCGTCAACCATATCAAGGACTGGTGGGAAACCTACTATGATAAAAAGGATAAGGGGGAACCCTCTCTGTTCTCTGTCGTACCCACTTGTAATTCTTTTTGAGACGCCATTAAGGAACAATATTAACCCATGGGGAGCTGTGAGGACAAGTACATACAATGGACTGCGTTACGGCAGCAAAGGGATCAAGATGTGCATGAGCTAACAAATATGTTCCATACCCTGCGCACAAAGTTGGGTATCAAAGATTCGAAGAAACATTTGGTGTTGAAGTACCACAGTTTTCTACACAGATACATTCAGGAGGAAATGGAGTTCCTCGAAATCTCCTCTCTTGGTACAACATACCGGTATGCTTCCAAGATTTAGCAGAAATTCAAATAGAAGAAGCGAGAATTTGGATCTGTGAATAAAAAGCAAGGGAAAGGTGCCCCCACACCGCAGAACAAAGGAAAAATCCAAGGCATGGTGGCCCAAGACAACCTACCAATTTCGAGAGCAAAGAAAAACACTACGAGGTCGAAGAATGACACGGGAAAGTGGTGTGAGTTGCATAAGAGCTCCACTCACAACACAAGTGAGTGTCGAGCCAAGTAGTCACTGGTGGTCGAGATGAAGGCTTTTGAATCAGATGCATGCTCCGACTCTGAATCACAACCAAACAAGGGGAATGATAGAATGAATCAGATTATTGATGCGAATCCCACTGCCACAATTTCCACCATAAAGATCCAGAAGCAGGAATCGGAAGATCCATAGGAGGAGGAGCGTCTCTTCCACTCCTAGATGTGGCTAAAGGGTTCCCTGCTACAATTCATTTTCGACAGTAGGAGCCAAAAGAACCTCATTTCAGCAGAGGTCATGAAGAATTTGGGCTTGCCAACCACAACACACCCATAGTCTTACACCATCGGTTGGCTTCACCAAGGACAGGATCTCTACGTCATCCAGTAGTGTCGCCTGCCCTAAAACATCAAGCCCTTCACGAATGAGGTATTATGTGACATTTCTCCTCTTGATGTTTGTGATGTATTATTAGGCCAACCATACTTATGGAAGAGAAATTTTGTGTATGAGTCTCAGCATCGCGTTGTTATTGTTACTTTGGGCAATAAGTTGTACAGGATACCAGAGGTACCACCGCATGATGCTATCTCTTTAGTTACTGCAAAATAATGTAGTAAACTCATTTCCAAAACCGGGAAAAAAAAATTTCCTAATGATCCACCCTCAGGGCAAGAAGAATACTATGGCCACGACATCCAGACAGGGCTCCTTCACACGACAACAACAAATGAACAAGGTCGTGGAGGAGTATGGGGAAATCTTCACCTCACCTGCAAGGGTGCCTCTGCACTGTCAAGTCAAGCACCCCATCGATCTGACCCAAGGTGTGTCGTTGCCCAATGGACCGATCTATTGGTGCTCTATTCTGGAGAATGATGAAATCAATAGGCAGATTCAGGAGCTGCTACAGAAAGGTCACATCCAGCCAATTTCATCACCCTGTGGGAGCCCGATCATGTTGGTGCAGAAGAAGGATGGGACTTGGAGACTCTGTATTGACTATCGGGAATTGAACAAGATCACTATCTAAAATAGGAACCTGATCCCACGGATTTATGACCTTTTGGACCAACTCAAAGGGGTGAAATATTTCAGCAAGATCGACTTGAATTCCAAGTATCACTAGGTACCAATCGAATCCTCCAATGTGTGGAAGACTGCCTTCAAAGCCAAGGAGGGCCTTTTTGAATGGCTAGTCATGCCTTTCGGGTTGACGAATGCTCCCGCAACCTTCATGAGGCTGATGGACAACATCCTGCAGCCATTCAAAAACTAATTTGTAGTAGTGTACTTGGATGACATCCTCATCTTCATCCAGACTTGGGAAGAGCACCTCCACCAAATCCGACAAGTCCTCCAAACACTGTGGCAACACAAGTTGTGTGCCAATTTTGAGAAGTGCACTTTTGGCATGACTGAGGTTCAGTATCTGGGATACATTATTGATGAGCGGGGATACATGTGGATCCAACCAAGATCCAAGTCATTAGGTATTGGACAGCCTCAACCAATTTGACAGAGCTTCGCATCTTTCTGGGTCTTGCTAACTTCTACCACCGGTTTGTGTTGGGATTCTCTCATATCACCAAGGGAGGAGCGAAAGAAAAATTATTTTGGTCGTAATTTCAACAGAAGGAGTTCATAGAATTGAAAATTTTCCTCTGATCTGCCCCAGTGCTCACATTACCAAATTTGCAACAACAATTTGAGATCAAGATAGATGCCTCTGACTATGCTATTGGGGAAATTCTTATCACAGTGAGACATTTTCCATTACAGTCCGCAAGTATCCTACTTATGACAAAGAAATGTATTCCATTATGAAGGCTTGCCGACAATGGAAGCATTACATTTTGGGGAAGGAAATAGTCATCCACACAGGCCACCGACCCCTACAGTTCATATATATGCAAGGGAAGTTGCAGAACAATCGCCATCAGAAGTGGTCCACATATCTGCAACAGTTTCATTTGAACATCAAGTACAAGAAGGGTATCACCAATAATGTTGCAAACTGTCTCAGCTGACCACCAATCGTGGCGCTAACCACCATTCTCAACTCTTGTGGGCACGAGACTTCTGATTGGACGCTTTTCTACAAGAGAGAACTAGAATTCAGCCACACATACAAGACACTCTTCGAGGGTACACAAGTTCCAAATTTTTACCTCCAGGATGCACTGCTATGTCACCTGGGATACTTTTGTGTTCCTTCAAGTGAGCATGCCAAGATGATTTAGGAAGTGCACTACATTCGGGTCACTGGGCATTTCGGGGTAGAGAAAACAGTGGTAGCATTGCATAAGGATTTCTATTGGTCAAACCTTCGACGGGATGTTGGGAAGTACATCAGATCCTGCACTGCTTGTGCTATTTCCAAACCGACCATCAAGAATCAAGGCCTCTATACTTTGCTACCTACCCCTAGTCGACCTTGGGAATCCATCTCCATGGATTACATGTTGGACCTTTCTTCTACTAAGCATGGAAACAATTGTGTTTTCATGGTCATCAACAGATTCTCGAAGATGGCCATTATGGAGGCCTGCAAGAATAATATCACAGAAAAACCCACTGCTAAAATCTTCTTTGAATGAGTGTGGGTGCACTTTTGGATCCCACAGTCTATCATCTCAGATCAGGACAGTAGGTTCCTCAACACATTTTGGTCCAGCCTCTGGTCAATGTTGGACACCAAGCTCACCAGGTCCACAGTTTTTCATCCCCAAAGTAATGGCCAAACAAAGATCGTCAACAGGATGATCGTACACATTCTACGCATGTACAATTCAAAGCATACACGCACATGGGATGAGAGCCTTCCCTATGTACAAGATAGTTATAACCGAGCTCTCCATAGCTCAACCAGTCACAGCCTCTTTCAGGTGGGCTTGGGATTCCAACCACTATGTCCCATTGACGTAGCCATGCCATTCGCAGCTATTCAGGCTGATTCAGCTCATGTCCAGTTTGAAGCTGACAGGATGAACCACTTCATTGAGCATATTTAGCACATTCGCCAATAGGTTCATGAAATATTGAACAGAGCCAATGCTAATTACAAGCAACGACATGATCAACATTAGGTGCCACACAACTTCCAGGTGGGCGAAAAAGTGTGGCTGCATTTGCAGAAGCAGTGCCTCGTCGGACCCCACCGCAAGTTTTTCTTGCACTAATATCGGTCGTACACCATCACTAAGGTTGTAGGGGTCCAATGTCTTCGAGCTCATTATTCCACCATTCCTTGGTCTGCACCCAGTGTTCAATGTGGACCACCTTCGGCCCTACTTCCCACCTCTACTAGACACCTCCGGCAATGCAGAATAACTCACTTCAACATAATTAAACCCAGACTACATGGAACAGGCCACAACGAATCATATCATGGAAATGCAAATAAAGAACACTTGCCAACAGAAGATCCAACTATATCAGTTTTTCAAAGCTAGCCAACCTCACTAAGGCAATGTCTACCAACTTTTAGGGGAATTTTGAGGTTTAAAATGGGCTTCCTAAGGAAACAATAAAATAATAGCTAAATCAATAAAATAATATTTATGAATTTCCAATTCACTTTTTGCACCACAATCAATGTAACCATGGTTAAATTCAATTCAAAAGTTGTACCAAAATAAAATTAATAAAAAAATTGTATTGATGTGAATATAAATAAAAATGAATTTTTCAGAAAAAATCATTATCATTGTACAACTAATGCATTTGTCCTTTGTACTTAAATAACTTAAAATAAATATAAATACAAATTCATAAATTAATAATTATATAATATGTTATTAATTAAAATTTATATTATTTAAATTGTATAATAACATGTAATTAATGTACTATATAAAAATAATATAATAAATGTAATATATTATTTTATGTATGAATTTTATTCAAAAAATGTGAAATGACATTTATTATGAGTACTTTACTTTGAATTTAAAAGTACTTAGAGCACTACTATGGTTAACCATGAGTTTTTATCCACCATTGAGAATGTGACAAGTAAGTACCTTTAACTCAAGCAATGCCACCTCAACCATTAGGGATGATGTCATCCCCTAAAATGTGATTGGTTCTCATAAAGTGAATTTTGATTATACATTTTCCTTAGGAGGCTTATTTTAGACCTCAAAATTCCCCTAATGATGACCAAATTATTCTAGGAACTTTTTCCATCTTTAACCACAGATGTGAAGCTAGGGTTGACCACAGGATGAAAGCTGAATTTGACCAAATTGTAGAAGAAATATTGGATCTATTTTGGCTGGGTTTGACCAAGCAAAGAATGCTGAATTTATTTTTTCTTTAACCGAAGTTTTTTTAGCACATTTGACCATTGACTTTGACTAGTTAGGGTTGTCGTTGATTGCTCTTGCCTAAAATTTGACAGGGTTGGAAATTGCAGGACTAGTAATTTGACCATATTTTAATTTTATGCTCATCATTGATTGGATATTGATTTGTTTATTTGGATGGTGAAGGACTTGACTTTGACTATTGTTATTAGATGTACTTGGACTATGTATCTCTGTTGAAAATTTGATGAATATCTAATAGAAGAATAATCTAGTTGGGTTTTCCCCCTTGTGGCATTTTTCGTTGGACTTTGACCTAAATAACCATGTCTCATTGATCTTGGTTGTCTTCTATTGTACATATTGTTTACTGTTCTATATAAAATTAATTACAGTTATTGGGTGATTGAAATAAATTGGAAAAGTGATTGATACTAAGAGAATAAATTGTTAAAGTGATTGTTACAACATAGAAATTTGAAAAATTAACATGGTATTAGGGATGAGGTGAAGACAAGCCCAAGGAGATACGAGAAACACCGCTTTGGTCAAGATGTCTACCTCATACTTCAAGATTGAGGAGAAGCTGAATGACTCATCCAAATTTGCTGCTTAGAGATCTAGGGTAATGAATTTGGAAGAGAATTATGTTATGGAATATGTTGAAGGCAAGGTACTTGGACCTTGGGAGAATGCTACTACTGCTATAAAGTCCAAGTACAAGAAAGATGAGATAAAAGCTAAGAAAATCGTTATTGATTCTTTGAGAGATAATTTATTCACTTATGTGTCGAGGTTGAAGAATTATAAGGAAATGTATGATAAGTTGATTGGGATGTATGAGGTCAAAAACTTGAGCCATATTGTTTCTTTGAAGAATCAACTCAAGGACACCAAGATGAAGAAGGGTGAGACCATTCAAGCATAATTCATGAGGATATCTCAAGGATAAAAGTTTGAATGCTCGTGAGATTATATCTGATGGAGAGTTTGTATTGATCACCCTTGGAGGTCCTCCTATGATCTGGGAGACATATATTAAAACCATGAGCAACAATGAAAATTTTCCCTCATTTGATGAGCTATTAAGACCAACCTAGATCCGTGTTAACTCCAGATCTATCAATCACCAAGAGGGATCAAATATCCTAAGGAGAAATACTCTTTTAGAGTAAAAAGAGAATTGATCCTCTCGATGCTTGGTAGATACAAAGTAAAGATGGATCTATGCTGGTTTAATTAGTAATTAGAATTAATTTTTTAAATGTAATTTTAGCGATTAAAAATGATTTATTTACTTGATATATGAAACTGGTTTTGTTAGTTGGGATTTATCCTTTTTTAATTTTTAAATATTATTTGCTTACTATTTAGTCTATTGATTTATTTATGTTATTTTCAAATGAAAAATTTAATTAACACTTATTTGATAAATAAATTAAAATTTAACTTGAAATCAATCATATTATTTTGTGAGGAAAGGGACAACCTACTAGTTTGATTCATTGTTGAGTCTTCTATTATGTCTCGATGAGTAACCCAAGAAATAAATATAAAAGAAATGAAAAACAACCCATATTTAGTTGAAATACCTTGATATGTACTACAATAGTTAAAACTCTTGCAATTTCCTACGACATCACTATGAAAAGACTTATAACTTCCACTTTTGTGGTTACCTTGATAGGAATCCAAAATCACTTGTTAGTGATCTCTCTTATGCTCTGCAACCAACAAAAATTGTCTGCATAAATAGATAGGGTAAAAATGACGAAACTAATATTAATTACACAATGTAAATTGGGTAAAATTGGAAAATTGTAATTAAAAAAAAAAAAAAAACTTTGCACTCGTTAAAATAAATTACATTAGAGAATAAAACCATGGAAAAAACTATGGGTTAAGAATACCGTGGGAAAACCAAGGATTGTCAAAATGATTAATTATATTTATTATTATTATTATGAAATAATTTGACCACATAAAAGTGTGTTACATTAGAGAATAATACCATGGAAAAAACTATGGGTTAAGAATACCGTGGGAAAACTAAGGATTGTCAAAATGATTAATTTTATTTATTACTATTATTATTATTAAATAATTTGACCACATAAAAGTGTTAAACATGACACGACAAGATATTACAACATTTCTACCATATTGGCCTAGAGAGCACCTCACAAGGCAATATACTTTTAAACTTTACAATATTTTAAATTGTTTATCTAACTTTATAATATGTTTTAAATAATCATGTTTCAAATTCTTAGTAAAAGACCAGTTTAGAGAATACCATGGGAAAAACCATGGGTTAAGAATACCATGGGAAAACCTTGGGTTGGAAATATTATTAATTTTATTTTAATAAATTTTAATGTAAATTGACAAAGTCACAATGTTTTTTTTTTTCTAAGTTAGACTATATCTATTATATCATACAAAGAAAAAAGTTACAGTTCTCTTCCTCCAGACTTGGCACACCAATTCCAGAGGGAAGTATCAAGTGTTTGAGATAAAAAATTGGACTGCCCGAGCTAGGGAAACCAGTCCACCAGTAGCACATAGAAAATGCTATCCAAAAAGGGAAACCAACATACACAGTAGCAAAAATTAAACTGTATCTGGAGAGCAGAGTCTTCCAAAACATGGTAAAACTAGATAACGCTACTAAAAAACTAGAAAGATAGAAGATCACCCTACAAATGAAACTAGAAATAACCTTCATTCTTCTTTCTAGAGTTAGGGTCTTCTTCCTCGATCCTGCAAACATAGAACTCGTCCTCGTCCTCCTTTTTCGGCACGTGGCTTGTGGCCCGAAGCCTTGGCGACGCAGGAGCATCAAGCTTCTTAGAGGAGGCAGTTGGCTGACTGGTGTTCTCAGTCTTGTCTTCTGCTTCACTATTTGAGCTGTAGCCATCGTTGGAGCCTGTGTTGCTGCTAGTGCAGTGGCTACTGCTGGAGGCGCTCTGCATAGGGAGAGCCTTCATTTTGTGAGGGATGAAGGCTGACTCTGGCATAATGGTCGGTTTGCGCGGATGCTTCTTGGTACGGATGCTAGAAGACGCCAGAGGGGGAACAGGGAGTTGCAAGGAAAGTTGGGCTGAAATATTAACAGGGTCAAGCCTGCTTGGCTCCTCCCAGCCCACAAAAAGATTCAATTCTCTACCCAAGGCATGCGTCAGAGGAGGTCTGGATGGGAGGCCACGAACTCCCACTCTTCTGCATCTCATACGGTGATGCCTTGGTATAATTGTCGTAGGGGCAGAAGTGCAAGACCAGGAGGGCGCTTTTGACAGCACTGGAGAGGAGCCTCCCCAAGAACACACAAAGGGAAGGCTGAGACAGGGTGGGGCAGAGCCAAAAACCAGAGGGTGATGAGAAGAACGAAAGGCATGCACCGAAAGTAGGAGGGAGAGCCGAATGGAGGTTGAATGAGCGGGGGTAGCTGGCTTAATAGCCATGGTGACAGATTCGAGAGCTGTAAATGCTCTGCAACTAGAGGATGTCAGAGTGAAGGTGGCAGGGGGTGGAATTAATACATACTCGCTCGAGCAATAAACTCTGGGCTGGAAACAATGTGTGGTCACGTGGGATTGCCAAGAGTCCTACCACATTTCTCCCTCGAGGCCCCTCGTCTTACTGGAGAGCACCCACATCTGGGTGACAAAGTCACAATGTTAAGAAATAAAGGATCTAACTTTTTAATGTGTTTAAGATAATCATGTTTAGAGAATACCATGTGAAAACCATGGTATTATTAATTTAATTTTTAAAAATGATTATTAATTTAATTTTTATAAATAATTATTAATTTCATTTTTATATTTTATTTATTTATTTAATCGTATTTTATGTTTGTTTTTATTGTTATCTGATTTGACCGAGTCAAAATGTTTACATAACATAACATAACATAACCTTACAACATATCTTCCATATTGGGATGGAGAGCGCCTCTCAGCACAAAAAATGCACTCAAGAGGAATCCAAGACGATCTCTAGAGGAAGAATTAAAAATAATGAAGAGGGAGAACCCACTTCCTTTTATGCCGAAGCCAAGAATAAGAAAGAAAGAGGAGGACCATTTAATTCAAGAAATATTGCTCCAACATTCAAGAACTCCAATAAAATATCTAGAAGGGACATATCAAAAGTTCAATGTTTCAAATGCCATAAGCATGGTCATTATTCCCGAGACTATCCGAAAAATGAAAGTGCTCCAAAGTCCAACAACAAAAATCATGGCTAAAACAACAATAGGGCTAACAATAGAAGAAGAAGTGAAGCTCTTGTTGGTTGTGAAGAAGGTCACCATCCTCAAAAGAGACCAAGAAATCCAAGGTATGATAATAATGTAGTTGAAACTCAATTTGAGTACTTTATTGTTTCTAATATTTCTAGTTCCTTTCCTCTGGATTCTTTTGATAGCTAGTTGGTAGATAGTGGGGCTTATACACATTTCACTGCCTATACAGAAGTCCTCTCAAACTTGGTTGAAAGGGTGTTTGTTTTGAAGATAATACTTGGAGGCAATTCTACATATCGCGTTAAGGGGTTCAAATATGTTTCCTTTCATTTGAATTATGGTAAAATTATACATCTACATGTTGTCCTATATGTGCCAGGATTGAAGAAGAACCTTGTAACAATTTATTCTATGGACGATAAGGGTTTCAAGATTGCATTAATTAATGGGAACACACTTGCTTGGGCAAGGAGAACTAATATGACTTCACACTTGGGACTAGAAATGAAGGCATATATAAAGTTTGTGGGAGCCCTATCCAAGCCTTGGTCCATGATGATTCTCATCAATATGGGACATGACACCAAAGACTTTCTCTCCTTCATTACAAATATTTTCCTCATGTGAGAAACATGGTTTCTAGGATGCCTGAGATTCAAGTAGATTATGATGGAGTTTGTCAA
Organism: Pinus albicaulis; assembly: GCA_034641835.2. Lineage (NCBI taxonomy): Eukaryota > Viridiplantae > Streptophyta > Pinopsida > Pinales > Pinaceae > Pinus > Pinus albicaulis. The sequence continues at coordinate 488,143,671 of CM076581.1, forward strand.
GGATGTGCCAGTGGAAAGCATGTGAAGGGACCATTCCCTTAAAGTAGAAGCAAGACCAATGAAATAATTCAACTTGTACATTCTAATCTGTGTGGACTTATGGCAATGACTTCGTTTGGTATCTAATTATACTATATAATATTTATGGATGACTTATCTTATAGGACATGCATTTTATTCTCGAAGAACAAGGACCAAGCATTTGACATGTTCAAAGACTATTAGAAATTAAATAATAGATAAATGGGACACATAAAATATTTTGGAAACAAAAACACAGAAAAGCATAAAACAAGAGGCACAAATATATGTGCTCACCTAATTTGGAATACGTCCACAAAGAAACAACTGGGCCTCCCTTTTATATTATCCAACAAAATGAAGAGATACAACCTAAAACAAATCCACTGCAATTTCCTCTTGGCTCTCACATAGTCTCCTCTCTCTTTATTTCACACTATAATAATACACAACCACAATACAATTCCCTCATATAAACCAAGGGTTTTTTTCTAGGAAAAAAAACCATAAATAACATAACTTCTATCGTCAAATATTTTACCTAATGAATGAACCAATTGACTACGAAATTACAATATTTTACAAGGCAATTTCTCATTTTTTTTTTTTTTTTGCTTTGAAGGTGCTTCAAACCCTCACAAAGGGGGGTTCCAAAGAATTTTAGCTGCCCCCAGACCCCCCTGACAACAAAAGTGGGGCGGAAATTTCCCCCACACCCCCACCCCCCTCCCTTGTTAGGGAGTGGGATCCAACCACAGCTGAAGCAAAAAACCTTTGAACAATCAGGAAGATATTTAAGCTCCACACCCAACAAGGACTTTAAGGAACTGGTGGAAAATAAAAGAGGAAAGAAGATAAAAATTCTAAGGATTGAAAATGGAGGAGAATTTACTTCAAATAAATTCATTGAATTTCACAATAAAGCTGGAATCAAGAAGGAGATCATTGTAACTCATAACCCAAAAACAATGGTGTACCTAAAAAGAATAATAGGACTATCATGAAAGAAGCAAGAGCTATGCTACATGATCAAAAGCTACCAAAGTTTCTATCGGGATAAGTTGATAACACTATTTTCTAAGTTCAAAACATGACTCCTCACCAAGTCTTGGGTGACAAGAGTCTTGAAGAAGCTTTCACATGTATAAATCCCGAGGTTGGACACTTGAGGATCATTGGATACCCCATCTACTTTCATTTTCCGAAGGAGAATAAGACCAAGAAGGAAGCTTTAGGAAAGAAAGGTACTTTTGTTGTTTATTGTGAAAATTCTAAAGCTTATAAAATATATGTACCTAGTCAAAGGAATATAGATTTATCAGGGATGTGACATTTGATGAAGATTTCACTCTTGGGAAAGCAAGGGACACTCTCCCCTGCCATTGTTAAGAGAAAGGATGATGCCATGGATGTACAATAAGAGCCTCCTATGCCTAAGCTTGATTTTCAAATTAGGGGAATTTTGAGATCTAAAATGGGCCTCCTCAGGAAATTATAAAATGATAGTGGAAATAATAAAATAAGATTAGATTACATCATCAAATTTTAGAGGGAAAAAAATAAAAAACTACTTTTTCAACTTGTATTTTCAACTTATGTCCCTATGGGTTTACTCAAATTTCGAGAGGGAACACTCGTTGGATGCATAATTTGATTCCTCATCCATAGAGTACCCATGTTTCATAATTTCGATGGACCTACTACATGAAAAATGAGAAATACATGAAAAACTTGATTGTAATCGAAAGTAGAGTAGTAGGGTCCATCGAAAGTATGCAACATGGGTACTCCTTGGATGAGGAATTGAATTTTGCAACCAAAGAGTACTCCTAAATTTGAGTAAAACCTTAGGTTGATAAGTTTAAAAAACCAGTTGAAAAAATAGTTTTATCATTTTATTATTTTTTAATGTTTTTACTTTTTTACCCCAAAAATGGTGAATCATCCCCATAGTTGACATCATCATCAAGAATCCTATTGGTTCATACAAATTTTATTTTTGTTGTACATTTTTCTTAGGAGGCCCATTTTAGACCTCAAAATTTCTCTAATGGATGATGAGCCCATGGCACCCATGGATCCCTTGGCTCCCTCTTCGTGTGATCCTCCGTCTACTAGAAAGATACCATTATGGCTTCGTGACATCTTACAAGATGGTGAGAGACATGCTACTACAACAGGAACCTTTAAGGAAAGAAATAATATATCCTAATATCAGGGATATGTTGTAGCCACGAGAAACATTATACAGGTTGGACCATGAAATTTTGAAGAAGCAATGAAAGAACAAATGTGGAAGGATGTTATGGCCGAATAATATGAGTCCATCATGAAGAATAATGTGTAGGAGTGGGTGAAAGACTCGAATGAAAGTTTGTTGTGACTTATAAATGGATATACAAAATTAATCATGGTGCAAATTGAAGTATCTAGAATTAAAAAGTGAGGTTCATGGCTACAAGATTCTCCCATAAAAAGGGAGAGGAATATGATGAGATTTTTTCACCTATTTCTCGATATACTACATCTGATCTATCATTTCTCTTTTTATCTAGCCAGGGATGGAAACTTCATCAAATGGACGTGAATACCACATTTATACATGGAATACTCAAGGAAGAAGTATACTTAGAGTAACCACTGGGATTTGAGGAGCATGACAGGAATACTCAGGTGTGTAGGTTGAAGAAATCCATTTATGGATTAAAGTGAGTCCCTAGGGCTTGTTATGGCCACATTTATATATATTTGTTGAAGCTTGGATTTACCAAAAGCAATGTGGATCCTAATCTCTATTTCAAAGTCTTCCAAGGTATGCCTTTAATTTTGGCATTATCCGTTGACGATTTATTCTTGACAAGTGGAGAGCCTCTTATTCTCCAGTGTAAGAGGGAGCTAGCCTCTGAGTTTGAGATGAAATACCTTGGTTTGATGCACTAATTTCTAGGCTTAGAGGTGTGGCATAGACTTGGAGATATTTTCCTTTCTCAAGGAAAATATGTCATCAAGCTGTTGGGAAGATTTGGAATGGTGGAATGCAAGTCCATGGCCACATAGATGGAGATGAATTTTAAGAAGATATGTGGTGGGGTTACAGGATATGATTTGGAAAATACTTATAGGTACTGGTAACTGATTAGGGCACTAATTTTCTTAGTGAACACTAGACCAAATATATGTATTTATATCAACACTTTGAACAAATATATAATGGAGCCATTACATGCACACTGGGTTGCTGTTAAGCATGTGTTGAGATTCCTACATGGGAATATCAATATTAGATTGAGATACACTACCAAAGAATTGATAATTCATGGATACAATAATGATGATTAGGCTGGAAACATAGTTGACCTGAAGAGAACATTTGGGTGTTGTTTTAGATTGGGATCTGCCATGATATCTCAGATGATCAGGAAGCACAAGTTTGCTTCCCTTAGCATGAATGACATTAAGAAAATTATTGTTAGCATGGATAAATGTGAGGAAGTATGGTTGAGGAATATATTTGAGAAAGTACTAGATATGACTATGATATACTACGACAAAAAGAGTGGGATCTGACTCAGAGAATCCTCTATTCCATGATAGGTCCAAGCACATTGATATTAGATATCACTATATCCAAGATATGGTGTAGAGAGGAGTTGTAAGGCTCCATCACAATTCAAATAATGAGTAGATAACCAACATTCTTACTAGGCCTTTCTGAAAGTGAAGTTCTTGGTATTCAAAGAGAAACTTGGACTAGTGGATGTGACCCTTCTAGGAAGGGATCACGACTGATTAGGAACACTTAGCTATGCTATTCCCCCTTGTCTTATGACTTCCATTAATTTTGGGGGGTTGGAATGGAGCTTATAAGATCATGGGCTTGAGAGTGCTAGGGTGTGTCTGATCCTTGCCACTTGTGGCAAGTTACAACTGTTCCCTACTCTTCTATTTTCATTGAAAGGGTGTCTGATCCTTGCCATTTATGAAAAATTTTATTTGTCCCCTACTGTAGGTGTGTATGATCCTTTCCATTTATGAAAAGTTGTATATGTAACCTACTGTTAAGTCAAGGACTTGAACAAATATACCCTATTATGCCTCCTACCCACAAGCTAGGCTTGTTAGGATTTACACCCTTTTGGCCAATGGGTGAGGATACTTGGGACGTGTCCATTCCTTACCTCCCATGGGAAGTGGTATCTCCCCCAAGTTAGTGGATGTAGGTGTTCTACCACTTGATTTTTTAGGGTCAAGGTGGGAATATTAGTGTACAATAGGATGTTTATGATCCTTACCTCTCATGGTAAGTGGTATCTCCCCTATTTCCATTGGATATAGGGTTGGATATTGATCTCTCTATGATGATTCTTCTTCTTTAGATTGAGACATAATTGTTCCAAGATGAGAAAACATAAGAAAATATGGGCTGAAGATGACATATGATGTAGTGATGATGAGCATGCACATATGAGATGAGACTTATGATGCAGATGGAATCCCAAATAGGAATAAGTGTTGTAAATCATAAGCCGAGGTTGTAATTTACCCTTTGGGGAATCCAAAAAAACCCTAAGTATAACCTTCTTCCACTTGGAGAAAATAATTTTTTCACGTGGAAAAATATTATTTTTAATGCTAGTCCAAATAAACTTGAAAAGTACAAGTTGACCTAGAGAGAGAAATTCAACCTCCTAACTCTCATATAAATTGACCTAAGTTGACATCACTTGGAGGCATCATCACACATCACATATTCTTCATTTGGTTCAATCACTTATAAAAGTTCCAGGGCAAAGTTCACACGTGTGAAAGAAGGAGAGAGAAGTTTTGTTGACTTCTGTTTTTAGGCATCTTTGACCAACGTTGAATTGGGACTTATTTGATTTGGTTGACCGAATTTTATGATCTGTTTTGGAAGGCTAAATTTATGGAGACTATGAGCGAATTGTTCTGGGAAATTTCACCATCTTTGACCATAGACCTAAAGATAGGTTTGGCCATAGGCTGATAGATAGTTGACTTTGGCCAAATAGCAGGAGGAATATTAGATATGTTTTGACTGGGTTTGACCAAGAAAATAAGGACGAATTTATTATATCTTTGATTGAAGTTAATTTATCACATTTGACTGTTAACTTTGAATGGTTAGGACTGTCATTGACTGAACTTGACAAGGTTGAAAATCGTAGTACTCGTACTTTAATCATATTTGAATTTTATTCTCATCATTTATTGGATATTGATTTATTGACTTGGATGGTCAAGGCTTTGACTTTGAATATTGTTGTTTGATGCACTTGGACTATGTATATCTAATGAACATTTGATGAATATCTAATAGAAGAAGAGTTTGGTTGGGTTTTCCCCCTTGTGGGATTTTCCCCTGGTCTTTGACCTAAAAATTTATGTATCATTGATATTCATGGTTATATTATATTGTGCATATTATTTACTGTTCTATCTACAATTTCTTATTATTATTGGGTGATTGAAATAAATTGAAAAATTGATTGTTTCTGAAAGAAGAAATTGTTAAAGAGATTGTTATAACATAGAACATTGTAAAAAATTAACATAAGGCAATGTTTCAAAGGTAAAAATTGGGATAAGATCAAGAAGGGAACTTATGCTAGGAACAAGGCCAAATCCAATGAAATAAGGAATATGATGCTCTTCAAGAAAAACTATCAAGGGTACCTATAGCCTATAGTTTGAGGAATAAGAAATGAAAGTGGCTCACAAAAGCATATAAGACCAAAAAAAGACTTGTGTATAATATGTATGATCAACCAAAGGAACCAAAATCCTTCAACAAGCCCTAAGTTGAAGCCTTTGTGCGAAACTAGTCTTTCTTAGGGAAACTTTTCTAGGGTTGGTGATGTTATCCTTAGGGAGGATATTCCAACCATGAGAAAGGGTAGAATTTTATGCACTAACATTCAATCCACAAGACACACCTCACAACAAGCCAACAATTTAGCCCTAGTTGAATTCATATTCAAACCCTAATCCTAAAAAATTTCCTTCAAGGGTAGAAATTTTAGGTGCTAAAATTTTAGACTTAAAAATGTTAGGGTTGAAATTTTAGGGCCAAAAATTTTAGGGCAAAAATTTTACGACCAGAATTTATGGGGCCCAAAATTTTAAGGGTTGAAATTTTAGGGCTGAAATTTTAAGAAGAGAAGAAAAATAACATATTTTTGAAGTTTTATTTTTATTTTTTCACCATCTATGTGGAAGCTAGTGCTTGCTGGGTTGATGGGTTTTGAGGGTAAAATTACCATTGGCCCTCATTTTTTATCTCTTTTTGTTTATGAAATACATCTTATTTTCCATACTATCCATCTATACACCATAAAATTCACCTTATTTTGACCAATAAATTCATATCCAGGTATTTAAATTAAGTTTTTCAATTCTTAGAAGTTTTTATAAAAATTGAATTTTAAGAGCATTTTTGGACTGCATTAGAAATTCATGTAATGGTCTCATGGTTTGCATATTTGCAGGACACTTGGGCTCGATATGGATATATTTATAGAAAGCTTGGGAATTAAGATTAAGTGTACACCTGTTGGTTCAATGAAATTGAGCTTTAATAGGCTCGGTCAAAGGTAGTCAAACATGACCTGTTTTTATGGAGGATCCCTAGGAACTAGGTCAAATTTCTTATTTTATGGGATTTTCCAGATTTTGATGGATCTGATGGATGAATTCGACTTGCTTGGATATGATAAGGATAGCCATGGATATAGGAGACATTTTAGACAATTTTTTTGGATATTTGATCTATTTAAGCCTCAAAATTTGAAGGCATTGATATGTAGAACTTGCATGACTTAAAATTATTATTTCTGAGACTTTGGAGAGCTAATTGAAGATCTGTTCAATTCCATTTGATGCTGTTATATGCTTATTGATTGAATAAAGTTTTAAATACCTGAAATCACTTTCAGTGTGCGAGGCAAGGATGGAGGGCCCCCACACCAAGCTAAGTGCACTTAGTTATTTGTAGTTGCAGTTTCTGAATTAGTTTGTTTTATGCTTAAATTGTTGATTAGATTTATGCTGATGTTTTATGAGTGCTGATGAGCCTAATTATCATTCTTATTCTACATATGAAAGGGCAATCAAATTTTTAACTTAAACATTCTTTCTAGCTGATTAAGATCATAAGCTATAATTCATCTTTTCATGCTTTTCAATGTTTATCTGAATTCCTATTTTCTAACAATAACATTATTGATGAATGAATCTATGATGAAGGACAACCAGGATCTATTCAATTAAGAGCCTCTTCAATTATTGTTTCATGCATCTTAATCTATTGCTTAATTATTAGTTTTTTATTTCTAATCCATGAAGTAATATTGTTAGAGAAGGATAAACAAATTTCTTAAGTTAGGAGATTCTTCTGCTACTGATTGCACACTTGAATTTAGAAATTATTTAAGTTAGATTTATGTTTGTAATATGAATTTCCTTAATCATTGATAAATCATCTTCTAAATTGATCATAACTGAAACCCATATACTTTGGGGATGCTTCTAGGTCCTACTAGCCTAGATTGGTAATAAACACCTGTGTTTGTTTACCTGTTAAATAACCCAACATTTTGGTGCCATTGTCGGGGAAACATATTTCAAAAGGGTCAATTAGGAAGATAAAAAGATAAAAAAAATATATAAAATCATCGAAAACAACAAAACCATAGTTTTTATTTCAAGTTATGTTTTCTTATGCCTAGAGATAGAGATCAGAAGGGTAGATTTGTGAAACAAAACTCCCCAATAGCTCATTCATTCACAGGACTAGCAACAACAGTTACTAGAAGACCTACTATAGAAGAGTTAGAGGAAAAACAGAGATCACGACAAAGATTAACTTTAGTTGAAAGATAAATCTTGTTAGCCTTGGAGGTAAAAAGAAAAAAATCACCTAAAGAACCTGCTTCTCTAGGGAAACAAAAATATACAAGAAAACCAATTGTTGAACAACTAGAGAAACCTGTCCTTGAACAAATCAAGGTAGTGGAAGAAATACAGAATCAACCTCATATTGAAACACTACATATCTCTAAACAAGAAATGGCTGAAGAAGGAGAAGAATCAAATAGGCTAAACATGACTCTTGAACAAAGGCTTGAATATGAAAGACAACAAAGGGAATGGAGAAGAAAACGAGAGGAGGGAAGAAAAACTGAGGAAGACAGAAATGGAGAGGAAGAAAGAAGAGAAGAAGCACTTAGAAGGATAGAAGAAGAAGAAATAAGAGAAAATCAAAATAGAAAAACACAAGAAAATGAACAAGAAAATAAAAATGATCAAGAAACTACTTTTGTCTTTCCAATATTAGATGCATGAGAAATATTAGGAGAAGAAATAAAAATGAAAAAAATTCCACCTTCTGTATTGCCTAATTTCTATGGAATGTCAACAGAAAATCTTGCTGCATTCATGTTCGAGTTTGATATCTTGTGTAGAACTTATGGATATACGGATGACACACACAAGCTTTGACTTTTTCCTGCTACTTTGAAAGCAACAACCTTGAAATGGTTTATGGGTTTAGGGGAACATACAATAGCTTCTTGGGATGATATGAAGAATTTTTTTCTTAAAAATTATCAAGCTTACTGCGGTACTAGAGACTCAAAAGAAGACATTTTCAGAATGACACAACAAGAAGAAAAAAGTTTGGAAGAATATTTGGAAATATTTCCTTACAATTTACATAAATCCAAACATCATTCTCTAAGTCCCGATACCATCCGTACTATTTTTCTTAAGGGTATTAGAGATGAATATTTAGACATCCTTAATGTGATGGGAAAAGGAGATATCTCCAATTTACCATTTGAAGAAATTGCTGAACTTTGTCAGAATTACTCTAGGGGAAGAGCAAAGAGCGGAAAGAGAGATATTTCATCAAGAGCTTCCAAATCTACAACAAGTGTTGTAACAAGAGAAAAGATAGGAATTTTACTAGAAAATTTCAAAACATATCTCTTAAACCCTTTGGGAACACAAGTAGATGTCCTAAAATCTAAGAAAAAGAAAGAAGAACAAGATTAAATCTTAGCAATTTTCTGTCCAAAGTGTAGGCAAAAACATCCACTCAGGGAATGTCCTTTGCAAGGTATACAAGTGTGTGGACTTTGCATAGAAAATTATGCAACAGAAAACTGTCCTAAATGAAAAGAATTGCAAGGAGAAGAAGTGAAAGGAGTAGATTCTCTCTACTATATGGCACGAAGGAGACCTTGGCAACCAAGGATGCCTCAACAATTCCCTCAACAAAACCCCCAGAATTTTCAATATCCTCAAAATTCATGGAATAAACCAATACCATGGCAGGTTTGGCCACCACAACAATATCAAAATCAACCTGCACAAGGTTGGAGGGGATATGGTTATGGAACCCAACCACCTCAGCATATGTATCCTCAATAGTATCAATATCAACAACCATACCCTCCACAATCATTTCCTCAATAACAACAATTCTAGCATCATCAACCAATGCCATTTGGGAGACATTTGAATATTGGTAATAACTTACAATTATCATCATCCAGTAGCTAATCCAAGTAACAAGGTGGATAGACTAGAATAACATGTGGAAAAGGAAACATATTATCCTACTTATTCAATTCTTCCCATACAAGATGTCCACCTAAGGTCTGGGAAGGTGTTACAAAAACATTATCCTCCAATAATTGAAGAACAAACTGAACAAGGAGAACAAAGTCAACAGCTAGAACAACCAGTTCACAAAGTTAAATCTATTATGACTCAAACTCCACCATATCTTGAGAGATTAATACAACATAATATCCCAATAAATCTGCTTGAATTTAATATTCTGGATGAATTGAAAAACACATATGTCAAAATTCCTTTGTTGTAGGCAATTAAAGATATTCCGATATATGCAAAAACAATAAAGGAATTATGCATTAATAAATCTGGTAGAAGAAAGAAGGATCCACCTACAATCCAGGTAATTGAAGTTTAGCTAGTATCATGTCTACAAACACAACCATTGAAAAATATGTTGATACAGGGATTCCTATGGTTACCATTTCGATTAACAAATTTTCAGTGCCAAATACTTTAATAGACTTGGGAGCAGCTATAAATGTTATGAATACAGAGACTATGAAACATTTGAATCTGAACAAAATTATACCTACTACTACAGTTTTAGAACTTGCTGATAGATCTAAAGTTGTACCAGAAGGTATATTGGAATATATCACTGTCTCACTGGATTCATGGGAGTATCTTGTAGAATTCTTGATTTTGCATTCAAAAACAAATTTAGGAGGGAATCCTTTAATTTTAGGCAGACCATGGTTAGCCATTGCAGATTCTTACATTGGATGCAGGTCAGGAAGTATGATTATTGCACATGGAGATGACATAAAACATGTTACATTGTATCCTCCCGTTCAATATCCTTCTTTATTATCGTAGCTTGATGGAGAGGAACAACAAGAGCTTCAATGTGTCCTTAGTCTTAATCAATTTTATAATTTTAGAGAGGAGGAATAAAATGAGGACTTATTAGATCTTTTCATCTCAGAACCAAATATTTCAGAGCAACTTAGAATAACTCAATACGAAGCTGCTAGTTACCTTTTAAATGAATGTTTTCGGGAAAATTTCACTATACAATCATTGCAAAATACATTCGAAAGTATTTTTCCTATTAATTCAATTACCAATTCAAAGAGAAAAATCATTGAGATCAGTCCTGGGAGACATTTGAATATTGGTAATAACTTACAATTATCACAAGAGAAAAAGTTAATAACACTATTACAAAAGTATTCAAAATCTTTTGTCTAGGATTACACAGACATGCAGGGGATTCATCCAAAAACATGTATCCATAACATTTACACTGATGATAAAATTAAAACTGTAAGGAAACCACAAAGAAGGATGAATCCTATGATGAAGGAAATAGTGAAAAAAAAATTACAGAAACTGTTACAAGTCGGATTTATCTATCCTATTTCAGATAGTCAATGGGTTTCACCCTTATGTGTAGTACCTAATAAAAATGGGAAATGGAGAATTTGTGTAGATTATAGAGAACTCAATAAATCTACATTAAAATATCATTTTCCTTTACCATTTATTGATCAAGTGTTAGATTCATTAGCTGGAAAGAAATTCTTTTCATTTCTTTATGGATTTAGCGGGTACAATCAGATAAAGATAGCATTGGAAGATCAAGATAAGACAACATTCACATGTCCATGAGGAACATATGCATACAATGTATTACCCTTTGGTTTATGTATTGCACCTGTTACCTTTCAGAGAGCAGTCCTTGCAATATTTGTTGATTTGATCCATGAGTGTGTAGAAGTTTACATGGAAACATTTGATGATTGTTTACAAAATCTCGAAAAGTGTTGAAAAGATGCATAGAGACAAATCTATCACTCAGTAATGAAAAATGTTTTATGATGTTAACTGAAGGAATAGTGTTGGGACTCCATATTTCTTCTTCAGGAATCAAGGTGGACCCAATAAAAATTCAAGTCATTGTGAATTTAATACCACCCACAACACAAAAAGAAATTAGAAGTTTCTTGGGATATGCAGGCTACTATAGGAGATTTATTGAAAATTTCAATAAAATAGCTTTTCCATTATTCAAGCTACTTGAGAAAGATGTGGAATTCCAATGGACAAATAACTGTCAAAATGCATTTGAAAAATTAAAAGAAAAATTGTCAATTGCACCCATTATTCAGGGACCTAATTGGTCTTTGCCATTTCATATTTCAACTGATGCATCTGACACTGCTATCGGAGCATCACTTGGACATAAAGAGAATTAGTTTAATTATGCCATATATTTCATAAGCAAAAACTTAACACCGGCAGAATTGAACTACATTGTTACATAGAAAGAAATGTTAGTTGTAGTACATGCAGTTAATAAATTTAGACATTATATAATAGGTTATCAAGTTTACATCCACACAGATCATTCAGCCATAAAATATTTTATAAAAAAATCAATCAAAAATGGCAGAATAACTATATGGATGTTATTAATGCAATAATTTAACATTACTGTTGAAGATTGACCAGGTAAGGATAATCAAGTTACAAACTTTCTATCAAGACTTCATTCACCTAGTGATCCAAATCTAGTATCAGATAATTTTATAGATGAACATCTATTTGCTATAAATGTCAAAACTCCATGGTTTGCAGATATAGCCAATTATTTATCATTTGGCATCCTACCATATCATTACAAAAATAAACAGAAAAGAAGAATAATTAGAGAAAGTGCTAGATATAGTTGGGTCGATGGAGATCTCTTTTATACTGGTGCTGATCTAATGATTAGAAAATGTGTTAGAGAAGATGAGATTATCGATATTTTGAAAGTGTGTCATGACAAACCATGTGGTGGTCATTTTGCAGATAGGCGGACATCATACACAGTGTTGAAACTTGGCTACTACTGGCCAGCCATCTTCAAAGACTCCAAGGCATATGTGAAGAGATGTGACAACTACCAAAGAATTGGGAGAAAAATGGCATAAGATGAAATTCCATTAAAGCCACAAATATTGACTAAACCCTTTGAACAGTGGGCTTTAGATTTCATGGGATCAATCAAACCTCCATCCAATGGAAATAAGTACATCCTGGTATGTACATATTATGTAACTAAGTGGGTGGAGGAAAAGGCAGTAGCATGGGCAACAAAAGATACTATTGTGTCTTTTCTGTTTGAAGAGATATTTGTAAGGTATGGAGTTACGAGACAGATAGTAACTGACCAAGGCACACAATTCACATCAAAGCTTGTTCGAGATCTTACGGAGAAATACAATATCAAACACAAAAAATCAACTCTGTATCATCCACAAGCAAACAGACAAGTGGAATCAACAAACAAAGCCCTAAAGAACATCATGAAAAAGATTGTACAAATGAACATAAAGGACTAGTCAGAGAAATTGAGAGATGCACTATGGGCATATATGATAACATGAAAAAACACAACTTGGTTCGGTCCATATCAGTTGGTGTATGGAAAAAAAGTCCTATTACCCATATAATTTCAAATACATACGTTCAAGCTAGCAGCAGAATTGGAGATGGAATTATCTAAGAAACAACAACAAAGAATTATGGAATTAAATCAACTGGATGAGATACGAAATCAAGCAGTAGAGCACACATATCTTGTGCAAGAACAAAGAATCAAATGGCATGATCAATTCATAAATAGTAGTGTGTTTTGGAAGGGAGATTGGGAACTCTTTTTCGACTCCAAGTTTAAAGATTTCAAAGGAAAGTTTATGACTCATTGGCTTGGGCCATATGAGATTGAAGAAATCTTTGACAATAGAGCTATCAAGATAGAAATAATTGACGAAGCATCTATTTCATTTGTCGTTAATGGAAATAGGCTTAAATTTTACAATAAGCCTATAAATGAAGAGGATTTTATGAGAAAATTTCTACAGATACTGATATGGAACTAATGGGGCAGCATAGCAATATGCCTCCCATAATTCCAGAAGAAGAAGAAGAGTTAAAAAAAAAAATTATATATATATATATATATATATATATATATATATATATATATATATATATATATATATAGTTTGTTTGTGAAAATCTAGGAAACTGGCACAATACAAACTCGAATTCATATCGGAAAACCAACTTGTTTGGCCAATATGAACTCTATTTTTGTTTTGATTTTACTTCAGTATGATTTTTGCAGATTTACCCTCCAAGACATGTCAGACTTGAGGACAAGTATTAACATCAGCTTGGGAGAAGGCGTTTAATAAAACTATGTAAGTAATTTCATCAGCTGAATTGAAGAAGGAATATGAATTACAAGTACAAAGGGACCTGGTACATCATTCAACATATACAGAAGGGACCTGAATTATTATTGAGAAAAATATCCAGAAGGGACCTGTATCGTTACGACAGGAGAAATTTTCAAATATTATTGAAAATTACTCCAGAAGGGACCTAAAAATACAAAATGTCAGAAGGGACCTGAGCTACACCAATATTGAAGATCATGACAGAAGGGACCTGAAATGTCAAAATTTAACCTGCAAAAGGGACCTGAACAACATCATTCCAAATCAAATAAGATGCGAAGCAGAAATAAGTCTCTACATAGTCTGGAAGAGCCATCGTTATAACAAAAACAATGTCGACCATCATGAACATCAAATGGTTTGAGGGAATACAAGTACAATAAGTAAAACATTTTCTCTTAAAATTTCAATTTTTTGTGAAAATATTCTAGAATTGTTAAAGCTAATTTAGTATTGGTTATGCATTTTTATCACCTACATTTTCATCATCTACATTTCATCACCTATGTTCTTAGCCCTATTTTATTCATATCCACACCACTATCCTAATCATTCAATAAAAATTCCACAATCTACTTCTTATCCATACCATACCATACCATAGTAACCCTACTTTTTCTAAACAAAAGAATCATAAACAAAAGGCGTAACATCAAACCTTTGTTGGACCTACAATAAAAAAACAAGAGGTTAGTTTCATTGTAAATATTTGATTTTAAAATATGACCATTTCATTGGTCATTTTTAAAATTAAATAAAAGACAAAAACTGAAGTCTGAATAATATGATAGCGCACTATTTGAATTTAAAAAACAAAACAAAGATGCAAAAGCGCAATCATAAAATATGATTATGAGCTAAGGTAATGGAACGGAAGTGCCATCATAATGCAAACAAGGGAATGCATATGAAACAAACTAACCTAAGTATTAAAATAATGCTATGACAAAACAATGTATGTCAATGATGCATCTGTGGGATGGACGGGAATATGATGAGGAAATGATACATATACAGTGGTGGAACAAAAATATGATGGTGCATATTTAACAATGCAGTGATGCATATACAATGATGAAACGAAAATATGATGGCACATATTTGATGAGGCATGATGCATTTCAATAGAGACCGGAATGTGGACATAGTGATCAAAACAAGCCATGAGAACGAAACATGAAAAATCACTGTGTAATAAGTGAAGCCAAGGACGAGATGTACAGCGTGAAGTCAGCATGCGAAATCAGTCAGGAAAGGTAAGACACAGATGCACTAGTCAAGCGGTTGATGAATGGTCAAAACAAATTCAAAATGAAATATTACAAACACTATGTAAACTGTTGAGAGAAGAAAATCCACCATTTCTAAGACCTCAAGTGACTGAAACACTGTGTGTTTTCCACCATCATTTCCTTTCGAAGGCTCAGCGAGAGAAGGAATGTTGTGTAATCAAAAAACACATCCATTTTGAAACTCTGTGAGAAATGAATGAACAATAGAAGACAAAGGAGAGATGTGAGGATAATAGAGGAAATTTAACGCAGTAAAGAGAGCAGGAGATATATCAGTGAGAAGAACGGAAGGATAAGGAGAGTTGACTAAGATTTCAAGCCAACATATCTGGCAAATGTGTCAAGCAAGCACGCTGTCAGGAGGAAAAAATCTCGTGAAGAACGGGGTAAGAAGCAAACTCAATTTTTCTTGTTTAAAACAACGATTGTTCATATGAGTAAATCTCGAGCTTGTTGAACAAAATGTGAGTTATAAATGGAGTTCTTCTACCACGGTTTTTAAAACTTGTCATTGCCTTACGTTATGTCACTGGCACCACTCATAAACGCTCTGCCACCAGTCAACACTAAATCCTTTGTTGATTGAATGAGTAAATGATGAAGATATTGAGTGAGATTTTGATAAGTTGGCACTACTTGAAACACAGGGACTCCAGTCAAACTAAAAGAAAAATCACGAGGATCATTTCAAAATAGGTAAACTTGGAAAATATCTTCATGCACAGTCTTCAATTTCAATTTGAATGCAAGCAGAGAGTGGAGAGTTTGATTTGAAATGCATAGTGGGTCTATTTTAAATGAGTTGTGTAGTAAATTCATTTCATTTGCATACACAATTAGAGAATTCGAACCAGGATTTATGGTGAATTTTTGGTTTAAAAAGCACAATCAACATGTTTTTGCAATTTTGCATAACAGAGAGTAGAGTTTGGTGAATTTTGAAGAATACAGTGAACTCATTTTATGAGAATTTTGATGAAATAAGTGAGCCATTTTCCAATTTCTCTTGCATAAACAGTGAGCTTAGATCAGATATATAATGCTTTTCCTTAGAAAAACAATTTTGTATGGAATTGAAGGATTAGAAGACACTGTTGTATAAAAAATTTTCATTTTTTTACACAATCTACAAAAAAAGGCAGAGGATTTTTATTTTTTAAGAGACAAAGGATCAAATAAATAGAGTAGGATAATAGAACATGATTTTTTTTAATGTTTTTATAAACTTCTCTATATCAAATCTTGTGTCTGTTGAAGCAGTAAGCTCACTTCTTCCAAAGAAAACAGAGGATTTATTTCAATTACTTGGAAAAGGCAACAAACAGAGGTAAGCCTCACTACTATGATGAGATCTAGTACTTGAATTTTTGTTTTAAAAAATGAAGTTAATGACAATAGAGGGGTACATCAAATGGTTTTCAGGCAATATGACATCAAGAACAAAGTCTAAATATTTTCAGATTGAACATTGGAGTAGAGACACAATTGAGAAACTTTATCAATCAGGCTTGATAGGCTTCCTTCAAAATTTCAAGGGGCATAATGAAGATATCACAAGGGAGTTTATAAACAACTAAAAACAAGATCAAACTATGGTGGGTAGTTTACACATTCCTTTAACTCCAGAATCTATTTCTGAAGCCTTAGAGTTTCCATTATCAGGTGAACTTTACCACAAAGGATTGCATTCTAAGGACAAGGGTTGGACCTTCTTCCCGGAAAAGAACAGAAAGGGTTCCTTTCAGATGACAAAGTGGATTCCCAGGGAATGGTCCAATGAACCTTGGGCTGAATTAGTTTTGATAATCCAAAAGTTCTTCAATTGTGATAGCATACATAACATAGTACACTTATATCACATTAGGTTGCTACAACATATCAAGGGAGATATAAGGATCAACTTTCCATACTTCTTTTATAGAAACTTGATGATGATGATTGAAAGTGTAAAATCTGAAACCAAACCCAAGGAAGCCCAAATTAATCACCAGGGACTCATAAAAATCATTTTTGATTACTAGATGAAAACTAAGGGTATGATTTCAAAATATTTCTTGATTCAAAATAAATTTGTAGAGCAAGCCACAAAAGACAAACTTAAACCAATGCAGGAAACAAGAAATATAGTGAATTCACATCTCTATCCAATAACCAGATCAAAGAAACAACAGGAAATAGTCATGGTAAAGAGGGAAACATCATTCCTGACCATTTCTAGGAGACTGAAAAAGAGGAATTCAATAGATAGAAGCAACAAACAAAAAGAACCAGAAGTGCAAATCATAGAGACATCTCCTTTAACCAAACAAGCCAATTAAATTCTTGAGAGGTTGCAGCAAGAAGTTTATGAAAATCCCGTAGAAAGAGATTATTATTTTGAAAATGGTGAGGCTGAGGCTACTTTAGTTGCCAAAAATACCAAGGAGGAAGACCAAAATCTTAGTAGGATCAGAGAGTTAACTAATAATCTAGAGGTAAGCAGGATAATGGAAAGGCACCTAAAAAGAGAAAATGAAACATATAAGACAAATAATGAAAAAATAATTAAAGAAAATGAGAAGATAAGTGAAGACATGGGAAAATTGAAAGCCAAAAACAATCTTCTTTACATACAAGCATTCATGTGGCTTAAGGAGAAAAATTCCTGGAAGGCAAAATATGAGAAACAGAAGGTCAAAGCCTCAATCTACAAGGAAGAACAATGCAAAGGTATAGTTTATCTTTTACATGTAGCGCAACAGGAAGCTTCAGGGTCAGGAACAGGATCAACATCAGAACTCAGGAGGTCCAAAAGGAAAAATCAAGCGTGAGGACGTGCTTGAACATCAGCTTGGGGGAGATGTTGGCCCTCGTTTTTTATCTCTTTTTCTTTATGAAATACATATTATTTGAAATAATATCCATCTATACACCATTATATTCACCTTATTTTGACCAATAAATTCATATTCAAGTATTTAAATTAAGTTTTTCAATTCTTAGAAGTTTTTATAAAAATTGAATTTTAAATGCATTTTTGGACTGCATTAGAAATTCCCGTAATGGCTTGATGGTTTGCATATTTGCAGGACACTTGGGCTCGAGATGGATATATTTATAGAAATATTGGGAACTAATATTAAGTGTACACCTATTGGTTCATTCAAACCGAGCTTTAATAGGCCCGGTCAAAGGCGGTCAAACATGACCTGTTTTTATGGAGGATCCCTAGGAACTAGGTCAAATTTCTTATTTTATCGGATTTTCCAGATTTTGATGGATCTGATGGATGAATTCGACCTGATTGGATAAGATAAGGATAGCGATGGATATAGGAGACATTTTAGATGAATTTTTTGGATATTTTATCTATTTGAGCCTCAAACTTTGAAGGCATTGATATGTAGAAATTGTATGAATTAACATTATTATTTCTGAGACTTTGGAGAGCTAATTGAAGATATGTTCTATTCCATTTGGTGTTGTTATATGCTGATTGATTGACTGAAGTTTTAAATAGCTGAAATCACTTTCAGTGTGCGAGGCAAGGGTGGAGGGCCCCCACACTGAGCTAAGTGCACTTCTTAGTTATTTGTAGCTGCAGTTTCTGAATTAGTTTGTTTGATGCTTAACTTGTTGATTAGATTTATGCTAATATTTTATGAGTTCTGATGAGTCTAATTATCATTCTTATTTTTCATATCAAAGTGCAATCAAATGTTTAAGTTAAACATTCTTTCTATCTGATTAAGATCATAAGCTAGAATTCATCTTTTCATGCTTTTCAATGTTTATCTAAATTCTCGTTTTCTAACAATAGCATTATTGATGAATGAATCTATGATGAAGGAAAACCAACATATCTTTAGTTAAGAGCCTCTTCAATTTAATGCATCCTAATCTATTGCTTAATTTATAGTTTTTGATTTCTAATTCATGAAGTAATCTTGTTAGAGAAGGACAAATAAATCTCTTAAGTTAGGAGATTCTTCTGTTGTTGATTGCGCACTTGAATTTAGAAATTATTTAATTTAGATTTATATTTGTAATATGCATTTCCTTAATCATTGATAAATCATCTTCTAAATTTATCATAATTGAAACCCATATACTTTGGGGATGATTCTAAGTCCTACTAGCTTGGATTGATAATAAATACTTGTGCTTGTTTACTTGTTAAACAACCCAACGCCATGTAGATATCAAACCTTGGAAGGCAGTAAGGGGGGGGGGGGGGGGTGGGGGGCTAGTTTTTGACTTTTAAAACTATATTTATAACTTTTTTAGGGTATAAAATCAAGAGAAAACTTCTATAGGAGGTTATCAAGGGATGTCTAAGATCCTCCATTTAAAACAAAAAATATTTCACCAAAATTCCATATAAAGATATGTAATTGAATAAGACATAGAAAAAAATAACGAAAGTATTGCACACTATAATAATTAAAAGATATTCAAAAAAATACTCACAAGATATGCATGGACAATAATTTATTGTCCCAAAGTGAAATCTCCACAACAAGGACTAGTCTCCAATAATAAACATATGCACAAAGATCACATCTCCACAAGAGTAATAGGCTACAAGAGCTAGTTTTAAATATCTAAGGAGGTAGAACAATCCATAAGTGATGATGAAATGAGAAGTGAGGTGAAATTCATTTATATGATTTCCACCTCACTTAATTTTAGCCTAAGAATCCCCTAAAATAAGTTTGACAACAAGTAAACCTTAGGTTACAAGCCAACCCCTAGCTTAATGCAAAATTATGCCATGACATACCCACACAAGTTATATATTGGCCTCTAAGTGATGATGTCATGCCCTTTTTTTGATCTAGATGCCATGTGATGGTGAGTATAAGGCTGAAAAATGTATCCATGTGTCATGACCCTCCATCATTTTAGGAGTATCCCTCAAATCAACCTGAAAGTAGCTCTAGGGGTCCCAAAAATAGCTGGAGTGTCACCAAATCATCTCCATGGGTCTCCAATGGTCAACATAAGGCCTCATTTTTCTAGCATTAGGGCTCCATCAGGTGCGATAAGCCCTCCCTAGTCATATCATGGAAGACCATCCTAATCTAGGCTTTGAATTATGGCTTGCCCATCAGGAAGTGCGAAGGCTAACCTAGGAGCATGTAAGGTCTAGTGGTGAAATCATTAAGAATATTCTATGTTGGGACAAATGAGATCAACATTTTTGGTCCTAATGATGCCTTGAGAAATGCATAATTTTCATAATTCATCACGATTCCCAACATTGAAGTAAATGGGAAATGTTGCACATGTTAATTCATCAATATGTTTAGAAGGCATGACTACCTGTGGATGTGGAAAAATAAATAATTTTTGTTTTGGAGCAGTAGAAACATATTAAAAGGTATGAGGAGGATAAGTTGCTTGCATTGAGTGCAAACCCAAGGCACTTCATTTATTTTACCACCCATCTCCTTGAAAATATTATGGCCTTTTTGGTGTGAGAATTGGAGTTTTTTATGGGTTTCTTGAGTGAGGGATGAGCCCATAATTCCCCTATCCTCATAGGATATTTTTGCGTGGTAAACATACAGGACACGTGAAACCATGTCAATCGAAAAAATATATCGACGAGAAGGAGAATGAGACACTATATGCTTAGATATGAAAATTGGAAATGCGACAGAGATTGCAAAAGAGAAGGAATGGAACAACAAATGCGAGAGAATGGAATTAAGTGAAGGCAAGAGAAGAATGGGTGGATACATTGTGTGCTATACATTCTTGTAGTGTTTAACAAGTGGAGATACTGTGTGATCTATATTCCTATAATTTTCAACGAGTGGAGACACTGTGTGCTCTTGATTCCTTTAGTGTTTAACGAGTGGAGACATTGTTTTCTCTATATTCCTGTAGTGTTTAGTGGTGAAAAAATTGTATGCTTTGGATTCCTGTAGCATTTAGTGAGTGGAGACACTGTGTTCTTTGGATTCCTATAGTGCTTATCAGGTGGAGAAACTATGTGCTTTGGATTCCTATGTGATCTAGTTGACTTGTATTGGTGTGAATTTCCCTTAAGCACTTAACTCAAACTCTAATTTCGACTTGGGGGTGGAAAATGCAAGAAATATTGTACTGTAGCTGGCTTATGGTTGGGTGGAGACTTGAAGTCCCTCCCTTAGTTTCCAATCATTCAAGCTAATCATATAAGTGTATCTACTTGTATATATATGTTGCACTATGAATGATGAATATTGTTTGATAAATGTTATAGAAGTTAATGTGTTAGAGTTGGAGGAATGTGATATTCATTGTTGTAACTTATTTTTATTCTTAGAATTGTTCTACAAATTTCTGTTGATTTAAAAAAAAAAAATGAAAAAAAAAATGAAAAAAAAATGAAAAATTAAAAAATAAAAAAGAAAGAAGGAGAAAAGGAAAAAATGAAGTAAAAGAAAAAATATTATAAAAGAAAAGAGAAATACGTATTATTATGCATCAGAATAAGCGAGAAAATTTAAATGCCGCTCATTGTATTTTTTCGGCAATTAAATAACTTTTTTCAATAATATATTGTAAAGAAAGTTTTGATTTGACTTGCCACCAAAGACAATAATCTTCATTCAGCTTTCGACGGTCATGATTGTGCACACTCAAATCAATGACGACAAATTGATTGCGGTACCCCCTGCACTCTCGATAGTTGATGGAGGGGGTGTTCTGAAAAGTGGTTTCCCCTATCCCGCTCTGGAATACACGTCACACTCCCATCGATTGCAGGACCCCCCTACCTCAAGCCATATACTGTCGCAACACCCCCCGGCAAAACTTCTCGCTATTTTCTAGCTTCCGCCAACTCTTCAGTATTTCTAGTCATAACTATCTCTCCTGGAAAATTGAATTAGACGACTATTATTTCATTAATCACTCCCACCAACATATAATTGATTTATTTCTCCATGCCATTAACGATTAACCTGACATAAAGCCGTTATGAGCATCAAAATAAAACCATTATCCCTACTAAACAAAATTCTTTCACCTTCCACCTACAACCATAACATTTTGAATGTGATATGAGCAAACTCCAGCGACCATCAACTATCAGTCGCCATCACTCTCGGGTAAAATTCTCAATCATTTCATTTAATTTTATCCTTTCCAAAATGGATATACATAAGGGAAAATCTAAGGTATATATCAAGAGTCCCCTCCAACCTCCTGTAATTAACCTATATGAATTACCTCTCATCAATACCCAATTCAAAATCACAGAAACCCACTGTGAATTTGATCTGTATGAGCTTCACAATTGGGAAATATAGAAGTATGAGGATTCCAATGATGAATTCTCCTTCTGGGAATCCTTTCTTCCTCATTTTTATTTCCCCCCAGACCCATCATTTCCCAGAATTTGTCACTTGGTGTGAAGCTCGTTACCTCAAAAGTCAAAGAGATATAGTTGCTTAAAATAATGAAACTCTTTTCTCCATAACCTATGAATCAATATTTCAAGCTCTGCAATTAAATCCACATGAAACCCTCCACCTTTTTTCTACAAATGCACTTATGGATATTTTTCAAAAGCTTCTTTCCTACGGAGAGCTCATATTTTTGAGTCATTCCTACCTGAGAATTCTAAATTTCCTAGGAAAAATCCACTCTATT
The DNA here is from genome assembly GCA_034641835.2 of Pinus albicaulis. Classification (NCBI taxonomy): domain Eukaryota; kingdom Viridiplantae; phylum Streptophyta; class Pinopsida; order Pinales; family Pinaceae; genus Pinus; species Pinus albicaulis. The sequence continues at coordinate 488,166,502 of CM076581.1, forward strand.
CCTCTGCAATATTTCCTGAGATGTCTAGGTAGGTAATTTACATAGTTTTTTTTTTCTGTTAGGGTATCCAAATGATCAATGGGTAGACGAAGTTATATTAGGGTTTTCATCAGTGTTTTCATCTGGAAAGAAACCCTCAATTATGTTCAATTTTAGTCAATTCTTGTCAGATATTATTCATGATTAATTTCTCAAGTTAAGTGCTTAAGGATCATTCAAGCACCAACCAATTTGGGTCTATTTGTTTTTATATCATCATTAAGGAAGATTCAATTTTCCTCTACAAAAATCAGATTTTGAAGGAAAGCCACAGTCAATAATTCATTGGACCTCATTAGTGAGGAAAGTTTATGAATATTTCTCATTCAGTGACTTTGTCAACCAATTCTTGCATATGGAACTTTGCCTGTTAAGCAGTGATGTAGTTCCCAAGATTTCTGTAGAGATACAAATGATTCTACACTTAAGTGAGCAGTCCAAAGTTGGAGACTGGTATCTATACTAGAATTTTTCAGAGATTAGAATCTACAATTATGATTTTCCACCTTATAAATTACCAATTTTCCTCCCCATGAGGATTTTTTTCATTAGAATATATTAGACATGATGAACATGGATGATATTCAATTTGTTTTGAGGAAGCATAAATCTCACTTTAAACTGAAGCACAAATTGGCTCATTCATAGTCAATACCAAAGCCGCAAAGAAAGAGGTTAATAATTTGTTAAAGGATATGAAATTCATATTAAGTTTAAGTTGGTCATATGACCCACTTGGACTAATATCATCCATGAGAGTTGAAAAAAAGTCATCTCCATATGTAAACATTCCAAAGCCTAAGATAGAACAATATTCTAACTTATAAGAATGGGAAGAGAACAAACTACAAGAGGTTGAAGAAAAGTTTCCATTCAGACAACATTGGAAACTCCTAGGCTAAAAGAACTAAAAAGGCCAAGGGAAATCATGTCTCCAAGAGGATCAAAGTTGCATATAATGAAATTCAAAGTGTTTAAGGGAATAAAATCCATCAATGTTGAAGAAGAGTCATCAGAAGTTTGAAATTTTGAAGAGCCCATCACAATCACGCTATCAGGAGTCTATATTATCATTACAACAACAAGAAGAAACCATCATCGATTCTCCTTCTTCTCTTTCTTATTTAGGAAAACAAAGTATTTTTTCAAAGTTTTGAGAGATGAAAAAGAAAAATGAGGCATTGAAGACTTCTACATATGTAGAGTTCTGGAATCATTCTTCCACAACTCAAACCAGGTTGTTATCCACCTTAGATAGTGAAAGAGGGCAGTTCCAACTAACATTTCTGGAAGCAAAGGTCCCTATCCCTAAGAGTGCTGATGAATACAAGACTTATTTATTTTCCTTTGATACTAAACAAATACATCCTATAGATAAAATTGATCTCCACAAAAAAAGGGTGAAATGATCTATACATCACTAACAAGTTCTGCTATGGAAACATCCAAGCAACATGCATCCTTAAACAACATTCATTCCCAACCAAAATCTAGAAAAAATGTATTCTCTAGCTATAGATACCAGGATTAAGGGGTTAGAAGATCTGGTTATAAATTTAGGATTGGGTCCTAACAATGTAAAAGAGGCTGAAGAAATAATAAAGAACAAAAATGCAGACATTTAGGCACTAAGGAAAAAACTGAAGTTACCAACAACTGAACACCCCCAAGCATAGGAAGTGGGAAAACTAGAAAAGGAAAAGGAAAATGTGATTTGTATGATAGTTGAACAAAATGTGTAGATTCAGAAGATGGAGGCAAATATGGATAAATTAATCAAGGAAAAAGAACTTCAAATCAACACTAGAGCAGGGAGATATACAACAACAATATCAATAATAGAAACAAGGTCTACCCGTCAGAACCCAGTAGAAAAATTGTCAAAGGCTATGGGAGACCTATCAATAACACACGTCAAGATTGAGAAGATAAGAGCTTCATTAGGGAGGACCTAAGAAAAAAAATTAAAGGCTGACAATGCATACCTTGCTAAAGTACAAAAAAACTTTAGGCTAACCAAATATTTAGAGAAATACATGAATGAGACAGCCAATGCTCAGACCTTGACATAATCCAAAGAGAAAATATGGATAGATATAAATTCAACTATCTCATAATTATGGACTTCAATAGATATTATGTTTGAATAAGAGAAAGTTGACAATAAAGCCAAGGAAGCCATAGCTCATATCAAAGCAAAATTGGATCACAATCCCGGAGAGGCTACTAGGATTATCAAAATCCTGAATTCCAAGACTAAAGAAGAGTTGCAAGAGTTAGGGATCGAGGAAAAAAATTGTACATTACTCAAAGTAAGGAGAGTTATGACTAAGAGAAATCTCATGATACAGTTGAAGAACAAGTGCCAAAATCTAGAATCCCAGATTAAGAAATTTCACAATAAATTCTCTATTTTACATAAGAGAGGTCTCCCTTCTTTGACAACAGAATAATTAGCTAATTTCACAGGAGAATTACCAGGATAATTTGTACAAAATAAAAAAATACAATTCTAAAATTTGCAAGGTAAAAGGAATTATTAGTGGTAAATATTTCTTGGAAGGCCTGCAAGATGATTTATTCATCGTACATGAAATTCACCACCTTTTCCTAACTAAACCTACATTTGAAAAATATACTGAAGTGGATGAAAAATATAGAAAATCCATTAAGTTTTCATGCCCCAATGAAGAGAAATGGGATAAATTCCTTGAGCTCATCGAATAGGAGTGGTGAATTTATTAGAAGCAGTTGCAGTGAAAGTAGCAGAAAACAAGATTTCATCAACCAGTTGCAGGAAAACATGAGCATAAAGAACAAAAATTATTTTGAGGTAGTAGTAACTAAACAACACCCTCAAATAGTGTGCTAATTAGTCAAAATCAGTGTAGAAATTCTATTTTATATTCTATTTTTGTAAAAATCCAAATCAGTTTGGATAATATCTTATTTTTGTAAAAGAATTGTATTAGATTTAAATGTTTTTGAATTACACTATATATATATTTTGAAATTCAAAGTTAGAAGGGTTGAACCGTTGTGATGATCCAGTGACACTATTGTATTCTTTTGAAAGTTTTTGAAGATAATCATAGGATTTTGACTTCACTCATAGAAATATCTGTGTTCATGTGAGTCTTTATTATTTATTCATATTTGTTTGTTTTTTTCACATATATTCAAGGTAACAAAGGATTTAGGGTAAGGCTTAGTTAAGTATTAACTTACATAAGAGCCCACTACAAATTTATCATCTTTATGGAGATTAACTAATTGGACAGTCTCTTTAAATTAGTTCCTCTGCATCTTTAAATTGTTGCCTTTTGTCATCTCTTGAATATATATATATATATATATATATATATAATTTTTTTTTTTTAATTTTTAATTTTTTTTTAAAATTTTTTAAATTTTATTTTTATTTTTAATTTTTAATTTAATTTAATTTTATTTTTTTTCTGTAGAATTCTTCTGCATGCATCAACTAAATTTGATTAATTAAGTATTCAATATGAATGTTTGATTATCACATATCTTCTCCATTTCCACTATCAAAATCAATTAAAAGATTTTATGTTGTTATGAATGAAAACCATCCCTTTGAACTTCTCAGAACTATTTGGATTATAAAGTGTGAAAGGTTTAATGCATTGGTCATCCAAATCGATTAAAACCCTTACTTAGATTCTTTGGCACAGTTACCCAACCTAGAACTGTCTACAAAGATACAACATTCGTATTTGTCTATTATGAGATGATTTATGCGTCTGTTTTCATGAATTATGAGGGGCTTGGAGGCCTCCATGTTTTGTAATTTGTTCATGTGCAAAGCTATTTACATGGTCATTTATGACTATTGGATGTGCCTAACTAGGCTATTGCAGTGTATGAAAGTTCCATTATCCAATATGCTATTAGTACCATGGATCTCTGTTTGTTTAAGATTGTTGTTTCTTTTTTCTATCAAAGGACTAGGAGTGATGAAATGCATGACATATCAATGGATTTTATAGTGTTTTTTACGGTTTATGTTGTGGTATAATATGCGTTGTTGTATATGAATTTTTAAATTTTCACTTAAGGCTATATTGTTCTTTACTTTGATAATTTAATTACATCATTAAATCATTGAATTCACCCCACAAGACTATAAAATTATTACATCATATGCAATTATGTAGAAAGAACAACATCATTATTAATGCAACAAAAAAATAAAAGGAACAACAAAATAAAATCATGCACGAAAAGAGACACCAGAATTTGGTTGGAGACCGAGGAAAAACCCAACAAGGGGGAAAACATGGAAATCAATTCTTCTTCTTCTAGTAGATATTGTCATTAAAATTTGAACAAAGAGGAATAAGGTTCAAATTTCATCCAACTTCTAAGAGCCTACACATGAATTGTTCACAACTTTGTTTGTGAACAATTTTCATTGTTGATGTTGCTACACAATACTGTCATCAATAAATTACAATACTATCACATAAATAATACCGCTGCTCGCCTATATATATATCAATGATACCAAGCATACAACTGAGATGAATCATCCAACTATATTCCTACATAACCAATCATAATGCTAAGGCTGACCATACTTCCAAAGTGTGTTTCATGCGCACACACACACACAAACACAGATATATATATATATATATATATATATATATATATATATATATATATATATATATGTCTGTGTGTTTATGTGTGTGTAATTCCAGGGTGGTGTGATTAACCATACCAACATTGTCTCATCTATGCATATATATATTGTGACATATAATCCTATGTACCATACTATGCATACTTCTTACATACTTCATCATGCATACAGTGATGCCTATACATAACTAGATTGTAAAGTAGAAATATACTGTAGAAAAACACTGTAAAGGAGCAAGACCATAACTAACACAATGATGAAGCAATAATATACATACCACTGTGGTGAGTCATACATCATAGAGCATATAGAAACTATAGATAACACAATGCACTATAGAAATTCCATGATATATCAAGAGTAGTGGGACCCTATCTATACCACTGAGCCATCCAGACCTCGTTTATAATACCGAGCCATATGAAACTCATATCTGAGCCATCTACAAGTTCTTTGTGCCATAATTGCGAGACTATGCCATCACTGTGCAATATGTTCGAAAAGAAAAATACTGAGCCATTCATCGAGTTGAGCCTTGTGAAATGTGAGAGAGCGAGAGTAGTATACCAAGAGCAAGGGCATTAGATATGCGAGAGCTGTGTGAGACCGATTACATTGAGCAAGATATTATGATATATAGAGTTTTAGTCCAAACTATATCACCTAAAGAGCAGGGGTGAACTGAGCCTCAGAAAAAAACAAAAAACCTCAGAAAAATTATATTATAGTTATCGATGGAGGAGCCATGATGAATATTTATAGATGAATATATAAGATAATGGGTGAGACTTTTAGGGCAGGTCGAATTGATGTCCAACATGAAAATTTTTGGAGGGAATTGAAATTCAAATTTGACAAACTATTTGAATAATTATTTTCAAACCCTATTTTAATTTTAATTCCTTTTGACCAAATCATAATTATTCCCTTTTGGGGCTTTAGGGTTTCTATGGGAAATTCATCCCATAACTGCCCTACTTTTTAACACTCCCTCTCAACTAGGGAGGAATTTCCATTTCCATAGTCTCATATCATCTCATAGAAGAAGAATAATGCACAATCAATTAAAGGGAAGATCAATCCTCAAATCATGTCTTTCGATCAAGTCTCACGATTTCCATCTCATATATATCAACAAAACATCCATCTCAACATAATTTAGTTCCTTTGATCATCAACTAAACAGTCTCGATCTAATATAAGAAGAAGAAGAATCATCATAGGGAAGCATCCAACTTCCATCCTATATCCAATAATCATTTAGTCATCTGAAATAGAATCATTATCTTCATCAAGTAATATCTCGTCCCAACTCATTTATGTCCATCTCCAACTATTGAACAATCTCAAATATGAAGAAGAATGATATGAAATCATATGGTAGCCCAGCTCAACCCACAACAAAATAGGAGAGCTAAGCTCAATCCAGAACAATATCAGGGAGCCTTGCTCAACCTAGAACCACATCGAGGAGCCCAACTCAACTTAGAACATATCCCAATGGGGAACCCTAATGCTACTACTTGATAACCATCTTCCAGTGGGGAGCTAATGCTACAACCCTAGAACCTCATCATCGGGGAGCCAATGTTACCACTTGGAATCTGCAGACAATAGGAGGGATGCCACTTACCTTATGAGGTAAGGATCACACATATCCTACTTCCTAGAGATAATAAGAGGGATACCACTTACCATAAATGGTAAGGATGATGCCTATCCTACTATCTGCCTATCTTCCCAACATGACCCTAAAGAATTATGTGGTAGAACATCTGCATCTCTTGCTTGAGTGGGATGCCACTTACCATAAATGGTAAGCATCACACCTAAATGAAGCAGTAAAAACCCATTGACCATATGGGTAGGAAAGAAAGATTCGAACTAGGGTATACTCGGCAGGGGGAGATACACACTTACCATGAGATAAGTATTATACATGCCCTAATACGAAAATAGGGGAGATACACACTTACTATTAGCTAAGGACCAAACACACCTATTTTCCATGAGTTCCCTCAACCCTAAGAGCTCTTCGGCTCAATTCCTCATCCCGAGAGCTCAGACAGGGGGAAGATATAGCTTAGTATCCTCGATCAGCCTAGACCCTTGCCTAGGAGGGTCACATCCATCAATCCATGCTACTGTGTAAAATAAAAAACATATCTGTTAGTATGAATCTTAATCGCAAGTGTACGATAAAAGCTCACTTTAGATGTGCATAAAAAACAACCCTAACAACAAAGATGGTTTCCAATTTCTTTAGATCTGCAATTAGTTGACCAAGATAAATGCTGCAAATCTAGATCTATGTAGAAAAAGACATTAAGCAGTAATAAAAGCAAGAGTTGATCCATGCATCCAATAGACAAGACAATAATATTTTAAAGAATTTTTGTATTTTTGACACCTGGGAAGGGAACATAGAAAGATTTTACCAGTCCCCCTCGATGGGATGGGTTCTTGTATGTCCTCAATGCTTCAGATCTAAAATCTCTCTCTCTTGATGGTGTAGAAAACCCAGACAAAAAATGGAACTCAAAGGGAGCTCACAAGAAAAATAGTAGCAAAATATGACAATGATGGAGGATCAAAGTCAGACCAAAAGTATAGATCCAGAGTGATATTTAGGCAACAAAAGGTAGTGAATGAATGGAAAAACCCTTCTATTTATAACAAAATATTGAGTTAGTCTAGATATTGGTGCATAATTAAAATATTATTAACCAATTCTAGATCCAACTTTTATGAAATATTTTATTATATTTGTTGGAGGGAAAAAGAATGACTTTGGTCAAATCCCTTTATTTGTAAATAATAAATAAATAAATGATTTATTTATTATTTTAAGGATGTGGTTGAGTAATAATCAAATAAATAATGATTTATTCAATTATTTATAAATGATTTAGTCAAATCTAACAAGGAATATTATTTAGATAAGGTTTAAATAATTATTCCTAGAAAATAATAAGATAAATAATGATTTATCTAATTAATTTTCCTGTTTTGGGTTAAATATGACCAAGGATATTAATTAAAATTTTGTTTAACTAATTATTCCTTGAGGAAAATAAAACAAATGCGGATTTATTCAATATTTCCTCATGGGGTTTCCTGTTTAGACCATAAACAACTTAATAAATGTGGTTTCCTAAGTTATTTTTCATAGTGAAAGCAATTTTACTTAGGGTAAAATTGGTCTTACATGGTATACTTTGGTCCATTTAATAGTCACAGGTTAGATGACCAAAAAATGGTGTAACATATTTCCCCCCAACGTGTGAGTGTTAGGAGCTAATCGTATGATCGAAGTACGTTGTAAGAACTCAATCATGAGACACTGAAGGGGAAATCAGAGAGAGAGAAATATAAGGTAGACCAAAGTGATAGAGGACTAGACCTCGAGGAGGCGAGACTTATAGGTGCAATAAGTCGCTTTTATGAGTGAGTACTTATGCTATAGGCGGCAGGGGAGGCATACCTATGCCCGCCGAGACAAAGTACAAAGAATAATGTATCCAGTAAACAAGGGACTGAAATATATAGTACATGTTGGCATAAACATGAGCTAGATAAAAATATGATAATGAATCCCACATACATACTGTGCCTGGGATAACAGCCAGGACTTATACAATAATATCTGAGTACATGAGATATAATAGTAACCAAAGTGCCCCTGTAAATAAGAAAGGGCTCTAAAAATCTGACGGATACATGCAAACAAAAAGGTGCTGCAAGCGGTTGAGGCTGACATCATCAAATCTATGGAGCTGCATCAAAGGCTGTAATGAAGAGGTCATCCAGGCATGTGGGGGGCTACCTGAAGGGCCACCCCCTCATGAGGTCTGAAACATCTCACACACACTCAGGAATCATCGGTCCAATATGCTGCATCACTAACCCATCAAGTATACGGATCTCGATCATGCTGTAAGGATCTAGAGCTAAGAAACAATCAAGTCAAAGGAAAATAAGGGGTCCCTTTGCCTGATCCGAGGCACCGAACAAGAGTGGAAGCAGGAACTAAGGTACACCACCCTCTAGACTTGTCTTCTGGAATGAATGATCTGATGTCGACAGAAGGAGGTCTGCCATAGGTGAGGCCATACGGGATCATCAAATAAGGCACGAGAGATAATAGTAGAGTGACTGAAAGATTGACACCAGGGATGATGATGAAATGGGGGGTACTGAGTAGCGGACGAATGACTTCCCTTGTTAGAGCATAAAGGGCATGGATGACTTGGCAGCAACTGACACAATATCAAAGGGGACAGCGGACAGTAGGACTGAAGGCCATAATATGTGACACAAGAGAGGAACCAAGCAATGAAGGATGGAGGAATATAGTGGGATACAAAGGGACTCGAGATAGACTCCATGCATGCGATGATGACTCAACTCGGATGCTCTAAATAAGGGTGACTCGATGATGCTGCCACACAAAAAAGGTCTAGTGGGGACCATAAAAACATGAGTACAAGGTGGTTACTCATGACGAAATTCGACACGAGCATGGACAAGTATGGAGGCAAAGTGGTGCCCCAAGTACAAGTGTTTCAAGCGGAGAAATTTTATTTTCAGGAGTGGTGAAGTGATCCTTATTGGAAAAATGTGTCCTGGTGAAGTATCAAATCACAAAAAACTAACAGATACTCATTTTAGAGCTTGGTGAGAGCTTTCCAACGATACAAACGATTTATCAAATTGAGGCACAGTTTAGCCGCAGTGGGTGAAAGAAAAATTTGGGGTTTCTATTTTAATAAGGCATTTTCCCTCCAAATTCACTCATTTGCAAGTGTAGCTGTGGTGAATGTAGAGAGGAGAAAAGGCCCTAAATCTTGCGACGATCTTAGCGGATAAACCGACTGATGGAATCGAGATCCATTAGTTGCAAGTAAGAGGTCTAACCCTACTCTTTCATTTAAGGGGATCAAAATTTCAGTTTAGGCACCCAGAGCTCATGAACAGGCCAGGTCACACTTTTTGGGGTCTGTTATGCGACCAGGGTAGCAGGTACTGTGCAAAAAACTGCAACCTATCCCAAGAAATGACCTGAAAAGTGCGACCTGTTAGAGAAAGGGGGTTTTAGTGCTATTTTTGGCTAAGATTTGGGATTTTTATGGTTAATGGGCATAGGTGCCCCCCAGGCATGTTATGGTCATGCAAAAATGTATTTAGAAAGAGGGAATCTAAACACATTTTTATGATGTGGTGCGCCATTTGTTTTTCGTTATGGTTATGCAGTTCGAGAAAGGGAATGGAGGATTACCCATCTCTTTTGGTACTGCATATATGAAGCAAATGGACTAAGTTTCTGGGTTGGAATACATGGTGTCACTATCCCAAAGAGTGGATTTGGAGATAATAAACTGCTGCTCTCCTAGAAAACCCACAGGTTGGTCAACAACAATGTCTAGGGGACTGGGTTGCTGATGTAAGATGAAGGAATGATGAGGGGTATCATCCCTAGAGTGATCTGAAGTGATATAGGACTCTAGAGGTTCTTATAAATGGGGAAGAATAAGGGTACTAGAGTTGACATGACCAGATACACTAGGAGATTTGCGAATAATTTCTTCTGCTGGTCTCTCAAATATGGGTGCCCCCTTACCCAAAAATTGGGTGTCAATTTAATGGCCACAAGGTGTATGTGGTTCGAATGCATGGGGTCGATGTAGGGGGGGATAGATAAAGTCAGGAGTGGTGAATACTTCCATAATGCTATCATCGTAATAGAATATGGGGTGGCTGGTGGAAGAAAGACCACCTGACGCGGCGAAGCTAACTAACTCATCATCATGAGAAGAGAGGTTCACATGCGCATCATAACAAGGGGTGATAGAAAAACAAGTAGATGAAGGGTCCACTAATGTTGAGCCCATGTTGATCGTTGAAGGGAGGTCAGGCGAAATAGAAGGGGAAGTCCCATGGGGGTCTTCCACTGTGGATCTCATAGATGATGACAGGTAGTGGACTATGGCTGAAGACTCTGAAATTTCGACATCCGGAGGGGGAATGTTTATGGGAGTGGATGTGTCCTCTGGTTCTGCTGGAGAAAAACGTGCAAATAAGGTAGCGGTGGACTCGTTGTGCTTTGCTTCGAATTGGCGAACTGGTGCTAGAGAGGTGCAGAAGTCCTCGAGGCGGGGATAGAGGTGAGTATAGTGGCCATGGAAATCGCACAAAGCACAAGGAGGTGTAGTGACTGAATCGTTGAGTTTCGGGACTGAATCGGGTATAGTGACATATACCTCTGGGATATCAGACTTCGGAAACGCTTCGTTAACCATGGGCTTGAGATGAGGCAATTCAGGACAATTATGGGTGGCATGACCGACAACATCACACAAAGCACATAGAGGTGTATGCTTCGGAGGCTGAGGAGGAGCGTCAGGGCAGACTTGTCTTTAGATGCCTTCTTGCGAGCTTTGCCCCCTTCACCCAAAAATGTCGCAACAGGAGGAGGTTCCTATTGAGGTGGCTGAGGCACTGTAGCAAAGGGAGGGGTCATGGGGACCAGTTGGACTGGGGTAAAGGAAAGATAAGTTTTGGGTTGACCAAGCGGGGTAGCGGCTGGGGGATCAATATACCATACTGGGATCCCCAGGGTCAAGTTAGGAAGGGATAAGGTAGCCATAACAGGTGCCGAAAACACTCCAAGAGGGGGAGCTAGGAACGGTATCTGATAGGAGGGGTAATGGCCAGGTGGGACAACTCCGAGATGGTTAAGGCTAGGAGGAACCGTTCTAGAAGGGTAGAGAAGCTCATGAATACTAGCTGAAGGTGAAGGGTCAGGAGGAGGGGGTCCAGAAGGCTGAGCCGAAGTGCTAGGAGCAGGTTGCGGAGGGCGAGGCTGCTGACTAGTTGAAGCGGGACGCTTGAGGGAAGCCCGAGACGATTGCATCATGCAAACATTCGACGAGTTTGGATTAGATACAGGAGGAGGAAGACTAGGGAAAGAACCAAGCAAAGAGGAGTCTTTGTAGATTCCGGGTGAAACACTGGTCAAAGATTCGACGGTTTGCTTATTGGCCACCGAAAAGATGATGGATTCAAGGGAGGTCTAAGACTTCGGTTCGTAATATGTCAACTGGTCAATGGTGACTATCTTTCCATTATGAGGAAAGGAAATCTTGCGGTGAACCGTAGATGGTACAACAAACATCGCATAGGTGTAGCTACGACCCAATAGAACGTTGTAATTGAAGGGGGCATCAATGACTTCTACATCAACGCAAACATTCTTGCCCGCAAGAGTAATAGGACAATTGCGGAACATGCCAATGGGCTTGGAAGAGTGGTCATCCCACGCTCAGAGGGTGATAGTGGAAGGGTCCAACTCAGGTGATCCGAGTTGCTTCCAAACCGAAGCGGACATCACACAGGTGGATGCCCCCTCATTAATGATACAACGGGAGATGTTGGCGTTCCAGATCTTAACGAGGATTTGGAAGGAGACGGAAGCAGGAAGAGGAGGGTGTTCTGACTAGTCAACATCGAAGACGATCAAACGATCATCTGAAGGATCTACGACACCTATGGTAGTTAGTAGAGCTTTTCTTTGTGAAGGGCACAACTGGAGGAGTTCTAGCATTGAGATGGCAGCAGGATATTGCGCTAAATCATATACTATACTATACGAATGGGCAACTTTTCCAGAAGCATCGTTTCAGCGTAATGGTCCCTTAGGGATCTTGGTATGAACCTCTACCTTAGGCTGAGGGATCTGTAAAGGACCATTGATTATCGAAAGAGGCTCTATAGAACCTAAAGAAGGGGGTTTGGGGGTAGATGTAGCGAGAGGCTTGTTGTACTGATGGGACCGAGTCTGAAGGTTGAGGTCAACGGTAATGGGTTGGTCAGAGTTCATCATGATAATCTGGTAATCGGAGGTACCAGATGGAGGAGGTTGAGTGGCCGCCTGACCTTCAGGTGGTTGGGTAGCCACAAATCCTTGTTGAGGGAAAGGATTAGTAAACACAGTCGGCTGACTAGGCACAACATTGGGAGGGACAGAAGGGGAGGCTTGCTGTCCTCACGATGCTGCTTGAGTCTCCCACATCTACCACATATGTTGTAAAAGTGGACAATCGTGGGTGTAATGACCATAGACACCGCAACATGAACAAGGATTATTCATGCGAATAAGCTTGTCCTGCTTAGGCTGAGTGCCTTGTTTCTGGTTAGCAGTGTTAGGTGCATTACCTTGGGGATTAGGTGCAGGATTACCGGGGGCAGATTGATTTTGAGTGACTTTCCTCTTCTTTTTGGAAGTAGGACGATTAGTCGTGCCCTGCTGTGAATATACCTGCCCCTGAGGGTGTGGTGGCTGCTGTTGAGGGGGTTGAGAAGGCAAGGGAGGCAGAGGTGCTAATGCTTGAGGGGCTGGAGCACCAGGCTGTGGATACAGATAATAGGGAGGTTGGGTAACATTGTGGTAAGCAGGTGTTGGGTGCTAAAAGGTGCCTTTTAAAACTCCTATTTATCCCACATTAATTATCAACCCGGGCAAGTCCTCTTATTTCAAGAGTGTACACAATATGTGCACGCTATAATTCCAGAGAGTAATGTTTCTTAAAATGTAGTATAGATCTTTCAAATACAAGAATAAACGGATGCTTTTAATAAATCCCACTTTCAACTAAAGCAAACTCAATGCTCTAAAACTAAATCATTCATTTAGCAAAGTAACAACAATTATCAGTCGAGGATACAGTAGAAATAACTCATTCCTCTTTTAACTGATGTAAACTAATCAAGCATAAATAAGATCCTCAATTTGAGAGCTTTGACAACAATAGCCAATGTTCTTTACAGTTGTTGATCTCACACACAACACACTAAATAACCAATTGGAAATGGCAACGAATTAAATCAATAATGCTACTGCAACTGATGGAAATGAGATATTTATGCTAACTGTAAGAATGCTAAAAGGAAAAACTAAATGATTGCAAAAAGTAAATGAGCAGCAATGCTATATAATAGAAATAGACAACAATGCTTATGTGACTGCAATGAACAGCAAAACTAAGTTACTGAAATGAACATCGAAGCTCTGTAATTAGAATGAGCAAGACAACAATATACTTGCAGAAAGCAATGATCTTTTTATGAGGGAAAAGAACAGCAACGCAATTTAATTGCAGAAAGTAATCAATAAAAGAACCACACTTGTAGAAATCATAAATAAGGCAAACAACATTGTATGGTACAGGAATGACAAGTAGATCTACCAGGAGCCGGGCCCTTAGCCACCGGAGAATCATTAGGCGAATTTTGAGGTCTAAAATGGGCCTCCTAAGAAAAATGTACAACCGAAATAAAATTTATAAGAACCAATAGGATTCAAGATGATGATGTCAACCATGGGGGATGATTCACCATTTTTGAAGTAAAAAAGTAAAAATATTAAAAAATAATAAAATAATAAAACTACTTTTTCAACTCGTATTTTCATCTTATCTCCCTAAGGTTTTACTCAAATTTCGAGTGGGAGTACTCGTTGGATGAAAAATTTAATTCCTCATCCAAGGAGTACCCATGTTGCATACTTTCGATGGACCCTGCTACACGAAAAATGAGAAATACATGAAAAACCCGCAATCACGTTTTTCATGTATTTCTCATTTTTCATGTAGCAGGGTCCATCGAAAGTATGCAACATGGGTACTCCTTTGATGAGGAATCAAATTATGCATCCAACATGTGTTTCCACTTGAAATTTGAGTAAACCCATAAGGAGATAAGTTGAAAATACAAGTTGAAAAAATAGTTTTTTCTTTTTTCCCTCTAAAATTTGATGATGTCATCTAATCTTATTTTATTATTTCCACTATTATTTTATAATTTCCTTAGGAGGCCCATTTTAGACCTCAAAATTCCCCTAATGACCGCCGTATTACTTCAAGAGATGCGAAGGAACTGCAATGGTTTTTATATATTCATTATTGCATAATCATTACATCAAGTTCGTGCTCTGCTTCAACAGCGAGAGTCGATGATCAAAGTTACAATTTCAATAGTAATTATCCCATTCCTCCTATCCTATCCTATATATCTCTAATCTAATAATCCATGTAATTCTCTCTCTAATAATCTATCATGAATCCCCATAATAACCCCTTCCTTCTCTGATCTCTGTTTTGATTTAAATACACATAGAGAAAAGAGAAGTTACAACCGATATGATTAAAAATGATTCCTATTACAAAATTGGATTGCTCACAACCAATTGATCACCAAGATCATATTTGAAATATCCTTCCATCAATCATTTAACAATAACAGGTCGAATTTGGTATTGCAACTGGAAGAATTTGGAAAATAGCCACAACAGTGAATCTGGGAAAATTGTCCTAAGAGAACCTTCCGTTTCTCTCAATACAGGCCGAATTTGGGCAAAATTTTAAAGTTAATTCGGTCTGTTCTGGACAAAACCCATGTTTCGGATTTTCTAGATTCTTCTCCATTTTCCCAATAAGTCCAATGCAAAACTGTCACTTCTTATTCCAACAAATTTCTGAGTTGGCATATTTAATGATGAGCTGGAGATCAACTCTGCAATCTGGAAAATATCTTGGAGGCTAAAATGGTGAGTGATGTTACAAAAATTTTATTAATAAACCATAATTGGTAAAATCATGCATAATCATCAATTTATTAAAAATAAGGGAGAAGAAATAATATTTATTCATAAGAGCATAAATAATTATAAAATGGAATTATATGATAAATTATGATAAATGACATGATAAAGAAGAGTAGAAATGGATCAAATAGGTGTTAAAAAGTGATAATAATAATGACATATTAGCGGCCCAATAGCAGGTTGGGCGAAAGGAGGAGGCATGCCGTATCCTGGATGCATGCTACTGGGAGGGGGAAAAGTGTTGGAGGTGTTGCTCCCTCCCTGAGGGAAACCATAGCCCATGGGAGGCTGAGCGTATGGATGAGAAAGAGCTCCAATGATACCATCGGTGGCATGGGATGCCCCCAGTGTGTTGGCACAACCGGGTATAGGGAGATCATTTAGGACGGTATAAACATAACCAAACTGAGCGTAGATCAAGTCATATTTTAACACAATCTGGAGAGCAGCTTCTTCAGTTCTGACCTATTTTCTGCAAAGGTCGCAGGTTTTGGCCGGTTTTCTGCGCCCTGAAGGTTCAGGTCACAAGTTTGGGCCCAAAAAGTACGACCTGCACTTCCGGCACTCTTGGGAGCAGGCTTTAGAAAAGTTTGTCGTCTCAGCTGCGGCTGATGCCTGTCACCTGCGCAATAGGTCTGAAAATACATGGAAGTTATAATTTTTAATGTTTTAGGGTTTTATAGGTTAAAAACAACATCAAGAAAAGAAAAACAAGAAGCTGAAGAGAAATCCTAGGGTTTGAAGCAGCTGGTCATGCAGGGATCTAAAAAACGACATCAGTCGTAATCATAAACCCTTGTGGAGTCGCCAGTTGTTAGTATGAATCTTAATTGCAAGCGTACGATAAAATCTCACTTTAGCTGTGCATAAAAAATAACCCTAATAGCAAAGATGGCTACCAATTTATTTAGATATGCAATTAGTTGACCAAGATAAATGCTGCAAAATCTAGATCTATGCAAAAAAAGACATTAAGCAGTAAATAAAAGCAAGAGTTTCTCGCATCCAATAGACAAGACAATAATATTTTAAAGAATTTTTGTATTTTTGACACTTGGGAAGGGAACATAGAAAGATGTTACTAGTCCCCATCAATGGGATGGGTTCTTGTAAGTCCTCAACACTTCAAATCTAAAATCTCTCTCTCTTGATGGTGTAGAAAACCTAGACAAAAATGGAACTCAAAGGGAGCTCACAAGAAAAATAATAGCAAAATATGACAACGGTGGAGGATCAAAGTCAGACCAAAAGTATAGATCCAGAGTGATTTTAGGCAACAAAATGTAGTGAATGAATGGAAAAATCCTTCTATTTATAACAAAATATTGAGTTAGTCTAGATATTGGTGCATAATTAAAATATTATTAACCAATTCTAGATCCAACTTTTATAGAATACTTTCTTATATTTGTTGGAGGGAAAAAGAATTTGACTTTGGTCAAATCCCTTTATTTCTAAATAATAAATAAATAAGTGGTTTATTTATTATTTTAAGGATGTGGTTTAGCAATAATCAAATAAATAATGATTTATTCAATTATTTATAAATGATTTAGTCAAATTTAACAAGGAATATTATTTAAATAAGGTTTAAATAATTATTCCTAGAAAATAATAAGATAAATAATGATTTATCCAATTAATTTTCCTGTTTTTGGTTAAATATGATCGGGAATATTAATTAAATTGATGTTTAACTAATTATTCCTTGAGGAAAATCAAACAAATGTGGATTTATTCAATATTTGCTCATTGGGTTTCCTGTTTAGACCATAAACAACTTAATAAATGTGGTTTACTAAGTTAATTTTCATAGTGAAAGCAATTTTACTTAGGGTAAAATTGGTCTTACATGGTGTACTTTTGTCCATCTAATAGTAACAGGTTAGATGACCAAAAAATGGTGTAACTGATACAAATTAAATCAACTCAGAAACTTATTGCAGAAAACATAGATACGAAACTAGACAAAACACTGACAGAAAAGGCAGAAGCCTCATGGCTTATTCATGTAATATCTCTTATTAAAAGAATTTTAATTTAAAATTTAAATAGATGAGAGAAGATAGTCCGTGCTATCTTAGTCTCTTTTGGTTGAGATAATTTCTCACCAAAAACCCACCAAGATAGGAGTTCCTAAACAAACTCCAACTTTTGAGGAACAACCCAACAACCCAAGAATTAGGCACATATTCCTAACTAGGAATATTTAATTAATTAATTTATTATTTTGGATTTATTATTGCATTTTAGAGAGGCTAACATTCCCTCCTTCAATGACAAATCCAAAATAAGAACGAGGAACCATCTTCCAAGTTCTCATGTTGATCCTAAAAAAAACATTGCCTGAAAAACCGCCAAAGTTGGATGTTGAAAAATTGCAATTTGAAGAGACCATGAGTCAGCTGTATGTCTGATTCATCTCTGAATTGCGCTTGAAAATTCCATCAAGTGCCAAGTTGAAAAAGGATCCATCTGTCCTTTGCATGAAAGCAGCATCCTTTGTCCACTAACAAAATTTGTTCAAAGCCCACTGGCTGATGATGACAAAAACAACTCACTGTTGCTTTTGCTGTGCTGAAAACTGTTCACTGCTTCTTTGCTGTTGACTGCCCACTGGAAAATTTGTTGATGCCCACTGGAAAATTGGTTGATACCCACTGGTTGTTGAAGATGTCCACTGGCTGCTTTTGCTGGTTTTTTCGAGACTTTCAGTCTGACAACCATTGTCAATCTCATTGACATTTTCCCCCCTTTGTCAGCTGAAAGGAGAGACACTTCTCTGTGAAATATTGCTGAACTCCCCCCCTTCAGGTGTAGGAGTTTTACACTATTGTACTCCCCCATTCAACTGCATGAGAGTACCATCATATTTTCACTGTTGGCTGCACAATGTGTGATTGGATTCGATTGTAGAACTGAAGCAATATTTTAACTGTGGATGACCATTCCCAAGGGTCAATCCATTCATAATGTATCTTGAATCTCTCTGATTTGTGTTGATTGCGACATTTTGCTGAGGAATGATTGGACTTGCTACAATGTCTACAGGGATGGAGATCAAAACACTGATCTTCTAGATGACCGGTTCTCTGACAATGAGAACATTTTGGTTTGTCGTCAACTTTAGGTTGTGTGGAATTCTCTTTTTCGGCAACTTTGGGTTGCATGCACTGCTAGTTGTCTGCAACTGTCTCTGAATGTGCTGAGGGGATCTTTTCAAGAAATCCCGCACTGACGAACTGAATGGGCTTGGAATAATCGGGAATATGTAAGTTGGCGTCATCTTGGACATATCCTCAGCCTCGTCGATTCTTGTTATTCTGAAGTTCTTCCCAGGGCTTGATGATGGGCTTGGAAGAAATTTGAACTGGAACAAATTCATCACTTGAAGCTGTTTGAAGGAAAGACTTATCATCTGGAGGGTTCAAAGACGTGAAAGTATCACTCTTTTCTTGCAATTCAATCCTTTGAAGTTGCGACTCGAGCTGAAGAAACTCAATAGTTTCATGTGTTTGTTGTAGATGTCGTGAAAGATCAACAAGAGTTTCTTTGCTGACGTGCACCATGTCTTCATCACTGGAGATGATCAAACTATGAAGAATGTTTAACAACTGAATATGTTGCGCCATCTGAACTTGCGCACTTTAAAACAGGCTCTCTTGTCGAATATGTCGTTCTTTGAACTGTTTCACTTGAATGACAGGCTCGCTTGAATGTGGCACACTCGCTTGATTTTTTTTGCTTATTACGCTTGCTGAGAACACTTGCTAGAATTGTAGAATTTTCTCGCTTAATCTCTGGAATTCACGCTCGCTTGATGACGATCGCGTTTGCTTGTACACTCATTTGACTGACTTGATGACTTTATGCTCACTTGAATGAATAACCATGCTCGCTTGATGTCGATGTCAACTTGGTTGATTGATGTCAGAGTTGAACTTGTTTGGTTGCTTTTGATGGTCACTGCAATAAACTACACACTGGTTTTCTTGATGGTTTTGACGCAAATTGTTTGAAATCACGCTTGCTTGGAGATGTAAACTTGTTGCTTGTCTGAAAAAAACTCATGCACTCAATTGATTTTATGTAAAGGAAGGGTGTCAAACACTGTCGACAATGCACCCAAGAAAGCTTACAATGATTCACTTTAATATAATGAATTCACTTGTCTTCTTAAAAATTCATGAACAATGAATTTTTAATGAATCACTTAAATCAATGAATTTGATTACAAGTTCTTTAAAGGGATTTGAAAGAACGTTGATGAAGACTTTGCTGTGAAAAGCATTAACTTGACTAAGTGAATTTGCTGTTTGATGTAGTATGCTGATGTAGACAATCTTTGATTAAAGGTTCTAGCATGTGTTGACCTTGCAGCTATTTCGTTTTATGTGTTGTGCTTGCTGATGTATGCGATATTAAATGAAATCATTGATGTGTCACAACTAGACACAAATAAAAAAGCAACAACTTGAAGCCATAAAAAACATGCGCCATCAAACACACATAGTGTACCTTAGATCCCCTTATTCAATTTCGGGCGGATCTAGGACACATCAACACCAAAAACAAATGATATCTTTATTAATCACTGGAGTACATCATCTGAAGCAATGATAATGTCAAGCTGAAAACCCTTTGAAACAACGCGCCTTCAAAATCTGAATGGATAGTGACACGATCTCTCTCAAAGTAAAACAATACTTTGAGTGATAATAAAGGCATTCCCTTATTACTCCAAATACAAATGGAAACTCTCCTTATTTCTTCAATTACAAAGAGAGTAACTTTTTATTTCTCCCATTCACTTAAAAAAAACACCCTTTTCTCCATTACATAAAGAATACTCCTCATTACAAAACTTTAAAATTTTTATGAACTCTCTTCAAGGCATAAAAAAAATATTAAAATTCACTCCACTTTCAACATTTCACCTTTAAAAAATAGAAATTTATGCATACCATTAATTTTATGCATAAGTACCATGCCATATGATGTCTTTGCAAAATATTCTCCATGATATATTTTGTATGCATGCCTCACATCATTGGGTACCATTTACACTAGCACAAATCTCCACGTACAGGGCTCATGAGTCGCATGTACCCGGTCCCCATTTTCACTGCTACACCCCAGAAATGGACTTCTTTGTATGCAGATCCAACATCTTTTGGAGCCACCTTTAGCTGTGTCAATATTCTTAGTGAATAGATATTTCCAAAAATCACTCATTAAAAAACTTTAATCCATGAGTAAAGATACACGACTTTATTTGTTTGTTATGTGCATCTGTTCATCTGACTTTCGCTATTATTCTTCGATGGCATGAACCTCTGCCGCTTCAAACTGAACGAATGAATGAAAGAAAAACAATGAAACAACCCACCTACTCCTCCTGGCATCGGCAGTTGCAGAACTTATATTCCAAGTTGGCTTTTAAAACACAATTTTTAAGTGGAATACAATCACGCAGATGCTGACTGCAACTATGAGCTTTTGTTGCTTTGATTCCTTCTGGAAGAAGAAAACGTCAAAAGATAAGCACCACAATGTAATGAAATAGGAGACGTCATTTCAAGCATTCCAGATGTTAAGGTTTATCCATACGCCGAGTTGAAAATTGCAACAAACATATTTCACGTGGATAACAAGATAGCGTCAGGTGGCTTCGGCAGTGTGTACAAGAGAACCCTCAAGGATGGCACAATGGTAGCAGTAAAACAATTGTCTGCACAATCAAAACAAGGTGTTGAAGAGTTTCTAACTGAGATAGCTACAATCTCCGATGTGCAACATGAAAATCTTGTGAAACTTCATGGGTGCTGTGCAGAAGAAGCACATCGCATTTTGGTCTATGAGTATATTGAAAATAACAACATTGCTCAATCGATATTTAAGAAAACGTTGTTTTGAAACGCAATTGAAACGGTGGTCGGAAAGACAATACAACGTTTTTGGAGATCGATTATAATCAAACCTTGGGCATCAACGCTTCAAAATGCAAATGCTGGAATGAATGCTGGCTCAATTTAAACATGCAAAATCCACTTGCATCAAGCAGCAAGCGATTCAAATACATTGTCAAATGCAGATTTTAACGCTGCATTCAAATGCTGTCAAACGCATTTTCTATGTTCTACACTCGGCCCACAATATGGTTCATACGCTGGTTTTGCAGAATCGATGCCAGAATCGATTTATATAAACGCTTTTACAATATGAATCGATTTATATAAACGATTTTACAATATGAATCGATTTAGAAATATAAATTTGCAGCAGAATAAACATCATTCACGCTATATAAACAAAACACTAATCAGTAAAACTACAGTGTTTGGAGAGCAGAGGGGCAACCTCGATGCTGCAGATCCATCACGCTGCACCAACACACTGCACCAAAAGAAAAAAAAAATGCAAAGATTTCTGGCCGCAGCGCGCAACAAATTTACATTCCAACGATCACGACCTCAACACAACCGATGTGAAATCGCGTCCAGCAATCGTCGCTCACATGAGGAAAATTCCTAGACTCATAACGCTCTGATACCACATGATACAAATTAAATCAACTCAGAAACTTATTGCAGAAAACATAGATACGAAACTAGACAAAACACTGACGGAAAAGGCAGAAGCCTCATGGCTTCTTCATGTAATCTCTCTTATTAAAAGAATTTTAATTTACAATTTAAATAGATGAGAGAAGATAGTCCATGCTATCTTAGTCTCTTTTGGTTGAGATAATTTCTCACCAAAAACCCACCAAGATAGGAGTTCCTAAACAAACTCCAACTTTTTAGGAACAACCCAGCAACCCAAGAATTAGGCACATATTCCTAACTAGGAATATTTAATTAATTAATTTATTATTTTGGATTTATTATTTCATTTTAGAGAGGCTAACAATAACAATATCAAAGTGCTAATATTTGGTATTGGATCAAACAAATTACTAAAGATTTAAACCATACTGCCTTATGTCGTACTTTCGAGCAAAAGTCCTCTGTTTTCCTGTTCATATAGGATATCAAATGTTAGAGAAAATATACAACATAAATAAAAAGAAAATCATATTCATCCTTTCTCCCTCTCACATAAGGAGGAAAAAATCACAAGCCTAAGTTTGTCTCATACAACAACATAATCTCAATCCATGAAGATGTCTTTGTATCATATATGTATGTCCATACTTTATCTAGATCAAGGTGCATGCAATACCAGGATCCATCAGGATGATTTCTCATCACAGGATCTACCAAATCTAGCAACAATAACCCATCAGTGAAATCCAACATGTCATGTTTATGAAAAAAAATACTTCATGTAGCAAATAACTCTTCTACTAAACTTCTATACAAGAAGATTATGTTGAAATTGCTTAGGTAAACCAATCCTATCATCAATGAATTATTAGCTCATAAAATTAATTATCAAAGACATATCTTTAACAACATCAAATGATCATTAATTCATGCATAGAAGATTTGTTTCATTTTGCAATAACAAGTGTTGGGATCTCATCAAGGGTTTCTCCCTCTAAATGGGAAGCCTCTTCAATCATCCTTAATCATGACATTAACTTGTAGCTCATATGTCATGCATCAACAAAATTTCCAGATCATAGAGATAAAATATATAAGACTCTCTCTCTCTCTCTCTCTCTCACACACACACACACACACACACACACACATCATAGTCATGAAAATTCACCATAGCTATTTTATTGTCACATATGAGCATGTAATCAAACATTCATCAAGGGTTAGTGTCATATAATTAGGGTATCTGACAAGTGTATCACAACATTTGCACAAACATATTTCATTAGAGTAGTAACACCATTAAGTCAGGGCATCCATTTGCTACATTTTTAAATTCAATATGTTAAGTAGTTACATATTATCAAGGCCTTATCGAGATAAAAAAATAAAATGGTCAGTATATCAATATTACAACCACACTTTTTCCATTAAGGTTACCATACTCATTACATGCACTGGCAATAATATTAAGTTACCACACATCAAAATAAATGTTTGTTAGGTCCCTATAATACTAGTGTAACCCCTTATTGTTATTGTTAGTGTAGCCCCATAATTGTTATTGTTGTGCCCATGTTGTCCCCATATTATTATTATTGTGTCCCATATAAGCCTACAATTTTTATTGTTGTGCCCTTACATTATTATTGTTTTGTAGGCTCCGATTATATTGTGACCCCTTAGATTCCTATATATAGAAAGTAGGTTTTGTCATTTGTATCATCCAAGAATTGTTCATTTATGTAATTGAAAGGAGGTTTCCCCCTCGAAGTGGATAAATTTTGAGTCATTGATCAATATTTTATTCTATTTTGTGAGTTGGTTGCATAACATTTGGGATTAGAGCTTTGGATTCTAGGGTTTCACTTCTTCAAACAGTTCATCTTGGAATTTTATCTATAACGTTTTTTCTACGAAGCTTTAAAAGTTGAAATTGTAGTCACTTGGATTAGAAATACTGGTGAACCTCGTGTATGAATTTTAGATATTAGTTCGCTATATTTTCGGTGATATGATATGAGGAAGTTAGGGTTTTTCTAGGATCTAGAATTTTATCTCAAACAGGTGACCGTCATAACTTTCATTTCAGGCATCAGATTTAAATTCTATAAAAATTATCTGAAATTTCATGAAATTTAGTTTTTTGTGTATCGATTTTAGAGCCGAAGGTCGAATCAGTGACATGTGGCATGCTGTACAAGTTTTCTCTACTGAAACAGTCCATAATTAGGTCACTTGTGGGATATCAGACATAACATTATCTTGAAGAATCCAAATTAGGTATGACCTGTGGCATTGGAAAGAAGACTCGGAGGGATAATATAGGAACAAAGTTTAAATCTTACGGATTCGAAATTACACAGATACAACAGATTCAATATCAAGCTCCTACAGAGCAAAGTAAAAGGTGTGTATTTAAAAAAAAAATATTACATAAGTTTGTTTGAAAAATCAGTTTGAAGTGATTCAAGGGGCATAGTGAAGAATAAATATCATTTTTTCATTCCCAAATGACTTAAAGAAAGAAAATGGAAACACCTAGTAAGAAACTAGAAAAATCTACTACGATGCATGAAGAAGAGGTGATATATCAAAATTACGAGACCAAGTGCAACCAATGTCGCTCTCGCAAAGAGTAAAAAAAAATGAAATGGAAGATAATATGGACGGTTTAAAGAATGGTTTAAAAAAAGACATGGAAGGTTTGAAGAATGGTTTAAAATCAGACATGGAAAGTTTGAAGGATGGCATAGAAGCAAAAATGAAAGGCAACATGGAATATTTGAAGAATGGTTTAAAACCATACATGGAAGCTTAGAAGGAAGGTTTGAAAAAGCTACTACAATAAATGCTTCCTAATGGAAAAATGTATTTGATGAAATTCATGATGAGAGCTAAAAAAAAAACAAAATAAATGTTAATCATGATTTCATAGACTCCAACGTTGGATCGAAGAGCCACCATATTCCAAAGATCGATATTAGGAAGTTTTATGGCAAGGATCCGGTAACATGGATACTACATATGAAGAAATATTTTGATCTCCATAATGTGCAACACACACAAAAGGTACACATTGAAACTTTATATTTAGAACCCAATCAATTTGTATGGTATCGATGTATTTGTTATCGTAAACCACTTGTCACTTAGTCAATTTTTACGGAGTAAACGATAACACATTATGAGTATATAAAAAGAAACATCTTCTTTATCCTATTGATAAATCTCAAACAAAAGGGTTCAATGGAGGAGCACATTCAGGACTTCCAAAAATTGAATATAAGAGGAGCATATGATTGATGTATTCATAGGGAATTTAAGGATAACATCCAACATGAGGTTTTCCTTTGGGAAACTAATTCATTGAAGAAGGAATTCAGGTTGGAAAAAATAATTGAAAACAAAATTATGGAAACAAGGAAGCCTACCACTCACAACTATAAAGATGGAATTGTTGTTGCTCCTAGCTTTCCACAACCTACAAGGTTGACACCACAACAATTGGAAGAAACAAGAGAAAAAATTCTTTATTACAATTGTTATAGAAAATACACTGAAGGTCATAAGTGTGTTGAGAATAAATTAGTTTACATCAATTTTGAAGAGGAGGAAGAAAAGGAACAAGAAACTTCAAAAGAAGAATATATACACAAGGAACTGACCTTAGAGAAAGAATGAATCTGACCATAACTTGTACTGCATTGGTAGGAAATACCACTCCTCAAACTCTCAAGATAGAAGGACATATCAAGAAGAAAAAGGTAATAGTGTTGATTGATTCCAGGAATACCCATAATTTTATTCATTGTAAGATAGCCAAGGAATTGAATTGCTTCCTATATCCAACATCGAAGTGTCAAGTGATGGTTGCAAATGGAGGAACTATAAATTTCTTTGGAAAGTGCCATAATATCAAGCTAACCATGGGGTCATATGTACTGAATAGCCCAATGCTTTCCATCCCAATGGGTGGTGTTGATGTTGTACTAGGAGTTCAATGGTTACAATCTTTGGGTACGATAGCTTTTAATTTTCAAGAATTTTTCTTGAAATTTTTTTGGGAAGGAAAGGGAGTTGAATTAAGGGATATCACAGGGAAAATAGGAAATATAATCAACTCTAATGGCATGAAAAATATTCTAAAGAAAGAACAACGAGGCGTAATTGCACAATTATGCTCACTGGAGTTTCAAACATCGAAATCATATTTAAGAGAAAATTCTAAGGTTCAAGCAGTGGAAGACCACATCAAGCATCAACAAAAGTTCTCCAACTATTAAAGGATAACCTAAATTTAGTGCATAATCGAATGAAACAACATGCAGATCAACATCACAGTGAAAGAAGTTTTAATGTAAGTGACTAGGTATTTTCACAGCTACAACCATACAAAGAAATGTCCCTCAAGCAAGCTAATAAGGATAATAAATTATCACCAAAGTAATATGGTCCTTACAAAGTGTTGGAAAATATTGGTACTATGGAATACAATTTTGAGCTTCCTGCATCTTCCCGAGTGCACCCATTTTTCCATGTTTCATGCTTAAAGAAGGTTATAGGTGACAAATTTCTAGTTCAAACAATATTTCCAGAACTTGAAGAGGAAGGAAAATCATATTGGAACCTGAAGAAATCACGGGAAAAAAAAACTCATCAGCTACGAAATCAATCAATTTCAGAGTATCGCATCAAGTGGAAGAACTTACCTGCTGAATATTCCACATGGGAGGATGAGAATTTATACAGAAGCATCCAAAAATACTCAAGCATTGAGGAAAACACTTTTTTGAAGGAGAAGGGCATGTTAGGTCCTTATCATACTACTGTAGCCCCTTATTTTTATTGTTAGTGTAGCCCCCTTATTGTTACTATTGTGCCCATGTAGTCCCCATATTGTTATTATTGTGCCCCATAGAAGCCCACTATTGTTATTGTTGTGCCCTTACATTATTATTGTTATGTAGGTATTGATTATATCATGATCCCTTAGACTCCTATCTATAGAAAGTAGGTTTTCTCATTAGTATCATCCAATAATTGTTCATTTATGTAATGTAAAGGAGGTTTCCCCCTCGAAGTGGATAATTTTTAAGTCGTTTATCTATCTTTTATTATATTTTGTGAGTTGGTTGCATAACAATGTTTCTGGCCTTACTTTTGAAAATCATATGACAAGTATCCAAATGCCATATTTCAAGGAGATCATATTAATCATTACTATAAAGTTCATTAGTATATCACATGTACCAAAAATCAAACTTACTTTCATATGCACGTGACTGGTATGCATGAATCAGGTCATTCATAAGGGTGATATTATTTTCATACCCCAGGATTCAACTTTTCATCCAAAATTTTAGCTAAATCATAATACTGAAACAATATTCTATACATATCTTGTAATATTCAGATACCTTTAGCAACTTGTAGCGCTTATATCTCCTTGGGAGTTGTAGCACCATAGTTGCGTTGTCAATTTGCATATCTGCTCTAGCTTTCTTTTCTTTTCCTGCACTAGTTTTGTCAAATGATCCGCAAGAAGGACATTATTATTACATCTTAAACATGAAGTTAGAAATATTCAAAAACTCAAATATTCATGCAGGAAAGATAAGCAACCATCAAAACAATAAATCTAAACAAGACTAGTTCAGAAAGTAGCAACGTAAATCTAGAATATACTTATCTTTAAAGAGAGGTGATAAAATATTCCTTGAACCATCCTTTAAGAATCATTGTTGTTCATCATCCATATATAAATGTTGACTACAATATTTTCAATCGTCTTCATCAACAACCAGGCCTAATAGAGACTAGCCCATCTAGGGTTTCACTGAATTTTCAACTGACTATCTAGTGAAACCAACCAAACAATATCCAAGAGATAAGTCTAATAGACAGATTATGTCCAGGCTAGGGTTTCCAATCCTACAGTTAATGGTAGAGGTTAGCATTTAACTGTCAACAAAACCCTAGGTCACAACTGCATGAATTTAGTGACCATGCATGCAGCTGGAGCTTTCCAATCACATGGAGAACCCTATCAAGAGTGTAGTTACAACAAAAAATTCTAAGTTCCAACCATGAGGCCATAGGTAAAAATATTTTCTTCACATATGCAAGCTTGGACCCTATAATTTTAGACTTCCACAAACTAATTTGTGAACCAACTTCAGAACTATGCGAGCTAATCATATCCAGGTCCTTCTTCGAGGCATACTTCAAGTGATTCTCTCAAACCCTAGCTTAAAATTATCTACCAAACCATAATTCCTCTTAGCAAGGGTACCTGCAGTTTCCTTCAAACCTTAGCATTCTTTTAGGTATCTACCATCTTCGCTTGATTTCATCATCGATGTCTTCATAGGGGTGATCTCAATGAATTTTATTTAGCCCACCTTTGATACCATGTTAATTTTCACTTAGGGCCATATTGTTCTTTGCTTTGGTAATTTCATTACATCATTTAATCATTGAGTTCACCCCACAAGGTTATAACATTATTACATCATATTCAATTATTTAGAAAGAAAGACATCATCAGTAATTCATTGGAATAGTAAAAGGAACAAATAAGAAAAACATGCACACAAAGAGACACTGGAATTTAGTCAGAGACCAAGGAAAAATCCCACAAGGGGGAAAAACTGGAAATCAATTCTTCTTCCTCTATTATATTTTCATTGAAAGTTCAATAGAGAGGAAAAAGGTTCAAATATCATCCTGCTTCTAAGAGACTATATATGACTTTTTCACAACTTTGTTTGTCAACAAGTTTCATTTCCGATGTTGCTACAAAATACTGTCATCAATAGCTTACTATATTGTCACATAAATACTACCACTGCTCTATTATATTATCAATGATTCCAAACATACAACTGTGATGAATAATTCAACCCTACTGCTGAAGAACTGATCATAAATTCAATACTGACCATATTTCCAAAGTGTGTTGCATATGTATATATATATATAATTCTAAGCCCATGCGATTAGGGTCAGATGAGTTATTGACATATTTTGTATCTGGGGCCGTACATGTTTTTTGTGTTCAACACTTATGCACATCCAGATATAAAAAATAAATTGATACTTAAAGGTTTTGAAAATGCATCCAGAGATCCAGTCATCTGACCATCCAACACCTATAAAATATTTGAAAAGTATCGAATTCGAATGGAACTAGATTTTGGAGTAATTGTAGTGTATCTAGGGTGGGGATCAACATGGTGGAATAGTTTCATGGATCCAAATACCTTGTAATATTAGAAGAAGTGATCCGGGGTTCTAGGGAGAATGACAAAGTGAAAAATCCTGTGCATCTATATTTCCCCTCAAACCGGATATAGTATAGAGACATTAAAAAACATGAAGGGGTCGAACCATATGGGACCCACAAGAAGATTTGACACGGTAGTGCCATGGGAATATTGATAAGAGACCACATGGATGCCACATAGGAGAAATTCATGATGTGGTGGTGCCACGTGGACCATGTGTACTTTACACATGTCGTAATCTTGATGATGTGGACTATTTAGGGTGACTTACTAGAGCCAAGTGGGTCACACATGGGTGCCATGTGGTAGTGTCTTGTTAATGTGGCAGGAGTTACTTGGTAAAAATTAAATGATAATATATTTTGATCTAGGATTTGGATTGATGTAAAGTTTATATCATCGAAAATCTCTTGATGAGCTGAATGCGATGGTGTCATCCAAAGTTAATTCCACACGCCTTGGAGAAGGATGATTTTTATAACCCCATATTCATAGTGAGAACATGAAAGTCAAATTAGTTAAAAGTAACACCTCCCACAACTTGGGAACTCCAAGGGGGTTGGAGGGAGAGTTACATAGTGGTATCAATGAAAAAAAATATTCAAATGTATTAATTCAAAAATAAAGGAAGATCCTTACAACCATGGGAAATTTAAAGGATGGAAGTTTATCTTAAAGTTTAGCAACCTTGGAGAATAGAACTAGTCCCTAATATCCAAATTTTAAAATGTTTGATAATAATTCTGTAAAAATGTTTAGATTTATAATTATTTTTTATTACACATTATATAATATTGGTGATTTATAAGGTAAAATAATTTTATACTATAAAATTTGGGCGAATTCATTTTTAGAAAAATGGAAATTGGCAAATATTTTTTTGGAAAAATCATGGAATATTAGCCCCTAAAATTTTACCTACTTACAACCATGCCTTGATGTCATGAGGTTCCTCCCAAATGCCTCAAATCCTTCTCCTTGGATGGCAAGCTTCCCAATCCAAAATTACCAACAAAAGACTACCTTTTGTGAACTCCCCTAACCCTCTAGCCTCTACTCAATTTATAGGACAAATGGAGGAGGTTTTAGATCCACGAAAGAGGGATGAGATCCATTAATAGTGGTATTAGGGTTCCTTGATCCAAGGGAATTATCTCCATGTTCAGATGGGTTTGGCTCGAATAGATATGACCTAGAAGCTTCTAGTTGGAATATATTATCCCAACAAAGGTTCCAGAACTTACTTTTTATTTTACTTTTCATTGAGTCATATGTGTAGTGTGTAATGGAAGACAGAGCCAAGTTCTGCACATATTTCAATGGAAGAAACTATATGTGTGTAGAAACTGATTGGGAAAAGTGTGCAAGTCATGGTAAACAGATAGAAAATCCATTTTACCCAAAATACAAGAATTTTTCGAGGAATATAGATGTTTGACTTGCAATGGAGTGCATTGAAACATGTGTATGGATGGCGAGAGATCCATTTTAACTGTAAAATGGCATGACGTGTAACACCATCATATATATATTGACGAGGAATTTCAAGAGGCAAATGAAGGGTATTTTATAGAATTTGTAATTATTTCATATATGTTGTTTCTTGTATTAGTCCTGTGAACTAATTTTTTTGTATTTGCGTATAAACATTAGAGGAAATTTCAACCTAAAAGTGGCCTCCTAAGGAAAAATAATAAAATAATAGTTAAAGTAATAAAATAAGAGTTATGAATTTTGGAGGGAAAAGAAGAAAACTACTTTATTAATTGTATTTTTGGCTTATCTTATTATAATTTTACTTAAATTTCAAGTGTAGACACTCGTTAAATGCGAAATTAAATTCCGCATCCAACGAGTATCCATTATGCATACTTTTGAGAAGACCCACATTGATAAAAAAATTGAAGATATATTAAAAAAGCGTGTTTAACACACTTTTTAAATGTATCTTCATTTTTTTATCAATGTGGGTCTTCTCAAAGGTATTCATAATGGGTACTCGTTGGATGCGGAATTTAATTCCACATCTAATGAGTGTATACACTTGAACTTTGACTAAACCTATAAGGAAATAAGCCAAAATACAACTAAAAAAAGTAGTTTTTCTTCATTTCCCTCCAAAATAATTACATGTACCTCTTTTTAAATTTAAATAATTATGATTGGTTTACATATTATGACATGGAAATTACATGGGCACTTGTAGGGGTGGTGGCTCCTTGTTAGTTGTGGCCAGTAGAACTTATATAGAGGAGTAGTAGGTCCTAGATATTTTGGGCTAGCTTATGATTGCAAATAAGAAAATTGATTGAAATAAAAAGAGAATAAGCAAGCAATACGGTGGTTTTCTTCCCTTAGAGGGTTTCCACCTAAAATTCTGGTCTTCATGTGTTGTGATATATGTGCCTTCATTATTTCATATTTTGATTAATTGTTTAATTTTTAAAAAGCCATAATATTGTAAAATTTTATGCAATACTGATTCACCCCCCCCCCCCCCCCCCCCACATCAATATTGCTTGATCCTAGTAGTTCAAAGTCAGATCGGTGGACAAGGATTGTGTACAAACACAATACCAGAGGACATAGAAAATAAGAAGAGGAAATCAAGTGGGTCAAGGAAGAAGGACCACCAGGAAGCTTCCAAGGAGGTGAAGAAGAAATGGAAAGGCGGAAAGGACAAAAAGACAATAACCACAACACACCAGTGCAAAGATCCTAGTAATCACTACAACCATTGTGCCACTGTAACATTGGAGACCATACAAAGGAGAAGTGTTGGAAGTTACATTCAAAACTCAACCCAAGGAACAAAAAGAAATATACTAAGAAGAAAAATATCCTCACCATAGATTCGAGTAATCAGGTGGAAAGTGACTTGTACGTGGATGGGAATATTGTATGTACATCAATGTAGAAGTGGGTGGATATACGTAGCCTTCAAATTCAGGAAGAGAATGAAAATATCAGAGTCTTCCATACAATGATACATGTCAAGAAGATAAATATTGATGCTTTGCTTAACTTAGGATCACATGAAAATCTCATTGTAATATAACTAGTCAACAAATTTGGATTGAAATTTTGTGATCATGCAAGACCATATCCATTACAATGGGTAGATAAGGATGTGGAAATAAAGGTAACCAAAAAATGCAAAATCATATTTACTTCCAGTGCTAATTTTATTGATGAAGTAGAACTAGATGTAGTTCCCCTTGATGCATGTGAAGAAATGTTTGGAAGTCCCTAATATGTATATGCGAGATGAAATATTCATGCAGACTTCATCAAGGATGGAAAATTCTTCACAATCAACACACATAAGGGCAAGTCAAAATTTTTGTTTCTAGGTGCCAACCAAGCCAAGAAACTAATCAGTTCTAGTAATATGTTTTACTATTTTTGAGAGAAACTTAGTTTGTAGAGGAGTTAGTCAGAGAAAATTCATGCCCATAAGGGTGCACTAAGGAATGAAAACAACAATTGAAAGAGTTTCTACAGGAATATAAGGGTGTGTTCTAGGAGCCCAAAGGGCTATTTCCTAAGAGTGAAATGGAGGATGAGATCCATCTATTTTTGGACTCCCTATTTCCAAATGTTGAGTTGTACAATGAATTCATTATAAAAGAAAGTGAGGTGAGGAAGCAATTGCAACTACTACTGGAACATGCCATTTGACCAATTACATCACCATGTGGGTCACCTATCATCATTATGCCAAAGAATGATGGGACTTGGCGTAAGTGTATTGATTATAGGGAATTAAACAAAAATACGCTCAAGAGAAGGTACCCCTGACTAATATAGATGATTTGTTGGATTAGTTGCAACAAGATAAATAATTCTCCAAGCTGGAATTAAAGTAAAGTTATCATTAGGTTTGAGTTTGGGAAGAAGATACCTGGAATACTAGCTTCAAAAAATGGAAAGGTTTGTATGAGTGTGTAGTTATGTTGTTTTTCCTATACAATGCACCAACTATCTTTATGAGATTAATGAATAATATACTACACCCTTTTATATATTCATTTTTATTTTCTATTTGGATGATATATTGGTATACAATGATACCTAGGAGAAGCACATATCACATTTGATGAAAGTTATAGAGACATTAAATAAGCACTAACTACTGGCAAATATCTAGAAGTGTGAGTTTTCATAATAGAGTTTGGTGTATCTAGGGTATGTGGTAGGTAGAGGATAGTTGCAGACATATCCCACCAGGATGGAGACCATCATAACGTGGTAGGTTCTTACTAATGTTTCTAAGGTTAGGAGTTTCATTTGGGTGGCATAGTATCTGAGGAAATTTATAACCTTTTTTTAAGCAGTAGCAACACCACTCCATGCCATAATAGCAAGTGGAAAGAGCTTCCAATGAGGAGAGGGTCAACAAAGGGAATTTGAGTAGTTAAAGAAGAAGATGATTCAAGCACCAATTTTGGCATTATCAAACTTTCAACAACCCTTCAAAGTGGAGATAAATGCGAGTGGGTATGCTATGGGAATGGTATTGATGTAGGGAGGAAGGCCTCTATGAGCACTACCATTAATATTGGAGAGAAAGAGAAAGAAGTTATCATGTTTACTACAACAGCTCGAGCTACATATTTAAATGGTTTACGATTTCAACTGTCCTTTTCATATAATCGATATGAGAAGACGAAAAAACTAACAAGGGTGACGATAAGAATAGTATAAAAATTTGTTTGAGATTGATCACAATGAAGACTATTTGTAATTGACTACATTCTTATTATTCACATTTTATATCATTCAACACTATTACATTGTTTTTTTTTCTCTAAGTAAAACTATTCTATTAACAGATAAAAAATATTTACAGCAAGCCAGAGCCTGAACATTGCCCTATGTAGTGGCATTTGAACATAAACTCCTGAGGAGCACTGCCCTGAAGTAGGGAAACCAGTGCCAAAACATAATTCACAAAAAAATCCCTCGTAGGGGAAATATAAACATCAGTTTTTGGATCCCATAGCTGATAACAAGCTGTAAGGTAGGCAAGATAACAATATAACAAGATGATAACAAAAACATTGAGACAGACAAGAACAATCAGAAAACTATTACATTGTTACTTTGCATTCAAAATTTTTATTTCATCATTTTTCATCATTAAATTTATTAACAATATTTATCATCTCAACGAACTAAGGTAAGTAAGAAAATTTAAAATTAAAATCATGAGACATATTTAGCATATTTAAAATGATTATATTAATATTGTTTACTATTAGTTATTATTGATTTATCAGAAGTACAAAAAAATTATCAAGAATGCACATTTATTTTTTTGTTATAGTAATTCAACATATTAACATTTAGAGAGAAAAATACACAAGGTATGTTGTTTACTACAACAACTCGAGCTAAAAATTTAAATGGTTTATAGTTTTAACTGTCCTTTTCATATAATAGATATGAGAAGATGACAAAACTAACAAGGGTGA
Organism: Pinus albicaulis; assembly: GCA_034641835.2. Lineage (NCBI taxonomy): Eukaryota > Viridiplantae > Streptophyta > Pinopsida > Pinales > Pinaceae > Pinus > Pinus albicaulis. The sequence goes on from CM076581.1 coordinate 488,201,187, forward strand.
CAATAAGAATAGTAGAAGAAAATAGTTTGAGATTGATCACAATGAAGACTATTTGTAATTGACTACATTCTTATTACTCACATTTTCTATCGTTCAACACTACTACAATGTCACTTTGCATTCAAAATTTTTATTTCATCATTTTCCATCATTAAAGTTATTAACAATATTTATCATCTCAACAAAACGAGGTAACTAAGAAAATTTAAAACTAAAATGATCGACATATTTAGTATATTTAAAATGATTATATTTATATTATGTTTATTTACATATTTATTGATAAAATAAGTTAGATAAGTTATGTCTTCCAAAAGGTGAATGACTACAACTGATTAGATAGGTTCACACCTCTAAGGTTATAGGGAACTTTGGTGTACCAAATGATAGTGGTAAACTTGTAGAGGTATGTGTATTTTCCCAAAATGCAAGAAGAGGTAGCTAGGTTTATAAGAGGATGCGTATTTTCCCAAAATGAAAGAAGAGGTAGCTAGGTTTATAAGAGGATGCATGCTTTATTGTACTAGTAAGACTATTAACAAGAAATCAGGTCTATACCATCACTTACCTATACCCACTTATCCTTGGGAAAGCATTTCCATGGAATTTGTGGCAGTTTTACCAACCAGGAAGAGACATGACTGCCTATTTATGGTAGTTGACAAGTTCAGTAAGATGCATTCTCTAATTCTTGGTAAAAGGACCATCAATGGGTAATAATCAATGAACTTATTCTTTGGATAGGTCTGGGTGCACTTTATGATACCAAGGGGCATCATTTTAGACATGGACACAGTTAGCCTCCACAATGTCCTAAGGCTTAAAGGATATCGATGGAGGTAACCTCAAACCAAGCTTTTAGTTTGGTAGCTATCCCTACCAAACTAGAGAGGGCTCTCTATATGAAAATCACATCCAAGGATTTGACTGGTATAAGAATGGATTTTAGGCTAGATAGCTCAGCTCTAGGGTTTGAAATATTTTAGGGTTTTTTGCTGGATCAAGAGTGAAAATCATGGAACTAGGTCAAAAACATCAAAGGTTTCAGTTGCAATAAATTAAGAGGAGCAAGGTAGGTATTCTTTTTCGATAGCTCAATATTTGGTCAGTGTAGTGTAGGGTTGAATGAGCAAGAAGATCATAATGAGAATGTATGCCATGAATTCATTAATCAAGAAGATAAAATACACAAAATGAGATTCCTAACAAAACAGAGCTTAATTAAAAGAATTATGCTTAAAACCTCTTAGGAAAATCATTGAAGAGAGAATATATGGTAAGGAGACTAAATTATCATTCATATAGATCTATAACAGAGAGAAAAAATTATCACAAACTCACAACACAATAATTCCTGAATAATAGTTGCAATTGTCCTTTGATTTCCTATAAAAAGTGATGAAGTACAAGCTACAAGACTTTCACCCTTTGATGTCCAACCCTTTGATTGACTGAAAACCACATACATATAGAACAAAAACAACTTCCCCTCTCTCAGGGGTCGAATCCCTCAGTATAGGAACATATTACGTGAATTTCTCAAAAAAACCCTAATGACTAGGGAGGTTAAAACAAATCCTCCATACAGACTTTCACTGAGCTTCTCCTCATCAATGAGGTCCAAAATTACATCAAAATGACTCTAACAAGCCCATTTACATTCCATTACATCAACTCAACATGAAAGTAGAGAAATTACATCATAAAACTAATATTAACTGAGAAAAAACTTGAAAATTGCATTAACAGGCTGTTAGACCCCTGTATTTCACAGTATCACCAGGTGACTGATTATCGCTTAGATTTTTCTCACTGAAAATAATATTCCATGGCTATCATTTATTTTCAGAGAAAGAAGGGGAGATCCTAATTGTCAAGAACTTCACAAGAATCTATCTGCCTTTCAGTTCAAGGAAGGAGGAGAGTGTTGTTGATTAAGTGTGATGGTGACAAAATCCATACTGCCCTCATTCATTTCATCTTCCCTCTTCTTACCTTTCATTTTCCCAAATTCTGAACTCCAATGCTCTGAATCCCATTTAAACCCCAAGACCCACATACATAACCTTTGGGACTTATTACTTTATACTAAATTCCGAAATTCTATTGTTATAAGCTTCACCCACCCACTAGCAGCTGTGTTATACAACATTATACCATAAACCTTATGTCTTGCCTGCACTTCGCAACCCACAAGTTTTAACGTTTTCTTCTTAACTCATTTTTGAAACATAAAGCTCCGTCGAAGCGATTTAGTGGGACCCATCCAACCTTTATACATTACCAAATCTGCCATGAAAACCTTCCTATGCCACATTTTCCTTACTTTTCGCCTTTTCTCACTTTGTAGCTTTTAGCGCATCACATTTCACACTTTGCATGGTTTATAACTTACTTTTTAAGCACCCGTGATGTATTTTGTTTAAATTGTGATGCAGTTGGCCCCACCATAGCAACTCTGCCCCCCCACTTCAGGTCACTTGAAATACATAGATATATCATATATACTGTGAAACCTCATAAACCTTACCTTAGCACAGAAACCTTTCAACTTCGCCGATGCAGTGGGTTCCATCTCCATCTTGCCACATCATCCTCTGTCAGCGCAAATCGCGCGTCGCTAGTTTTAGAGTTTACCACATTTCCCTAAACCATAAATTCCGTGATGTGCTGTAACCATAAAAATTGCGATGTGCGATGTGGGTGGGTCCCAATCGCATATCTCACTTTGAATGTTTTAGCATTTAACCCCCATGCTCATAAAAAAACCTTAAGAGTTGCGATTTGAGATGCAGTCGGTCCCACCTTACCTGCCACGTCACCTCCTTCTCCCCGCACTTTGCACTTCTCATATTTTAGTGTTTACCTCCACCGCTTATAGAAAAACCTTTCGATTTGTGATTGTGATGCGGTCGGGTCCCACCTATGTGCCACAACATTTCCTCCTCTAACCACCCCCCACTTTTCCACCTCTACCACTCCTCATCTCCACATCCGACAATCCTTACGCTTTTTGCACCCCCTCGACATTCGAACTTTAACCATGGCGGGGGGGGGGTTCGAAATGGGCGGTAACCATTACCGCCCACTCCTCCATGTGCCTTCCTCTCGTAATTTCGCACCCCCCTTCTCTGATACCACTTACTGCCCTCACCCCCCCTCCGAAAACGGTTTCGCTGTTCAAACAAAACCACCGCCGCTATTCCTCCGCCACCATTGCTCTCTCAACTCCTACCATGGAAATTAGCTCCACATAGTCGTTCCGCACCATTCCTGTCCAAGTTTCATTAAGATCGATTCTCTTTGTTAAAGAATGGAGTAGTTGGTTGTCCATTTAAAGGCTCCACTGCAACAATAATTGGCGCAGAGGAGACAGAGGCAGTTAGGGACAGAACGACCATCACGACAGCTAGCACAACCACCGATTGATTAAGAAGTGACAGCACCGCATCATCCTTAATCATCCAGCCACCGTTGTTTACCAAAGCAGAGCCAGATGTCAGTATGGTTTTACGCTACCTCTTCGGCATCATACTAGCAAGATCCTAATCATTGCACAATTAATAACAGACTGCTAAAGCCACTGTTGGAGGCCAAGTTTGTCTTATCACCACCTGCATGTTTCCACTTGTCCAGTTTATGTTTGAATGTAATCACTGTAGTAGAAAAATGAACCGACTTAAGTTTTGTATAAATACTGCATGAATTAGTAGTATAGAGGAGGCTTCAGAAGGGAAAAACCATTGTAATAAGACTCATTCTATTGTAAGCACTCTTTTTTGGATGAATGAAGGATTAAGCTATTTTATAGATTCTTGTGTTATGCTCTGTGGTGAAGTATTTTCCCATGTAATTTGTTATTCTCCTGTTTGATCATATTGTTTGCTTTTTCTTAACTGCGGATAGAAAATTTTGTGTAGGATTTACCATAGGGTACCATGCATAGTCTTGAAACAGTTAATTATGTTTTCTTCTGAGATCAGAATGTAGAATTCAGAGATTTTCTGCTCTACATTCCTATAGAACCTTAATCTCCTCCTCTATTCCATTTCACAAGATGTTAATATCCGTAGACATGGCTAGCTTTCCTGGTTGCACCTGGCCTCAGTTATTCATCCATCTGAATTTGTTCACACTTGTGTGACTCCATAGCCCAGTGGCCCTTTTCTACTACCTCAACCAAACATCTTCAAACAAACTTATGCACTAATAGCTAGCCTAAAATGCCCCTGTAAACAAAGTTATATCGAACAGAGAGAGCCCTCTCTGAGTCCAGGAAGGCTAGGTCCTGGATTCCAAAGTTTGTTTGATGTTTCCCTTCATATTTCTGTCTTTAGCCTTCAAAATTATAGAGGGCTAACATAATGGCGACTCCGCTGGGGACGAACAAAAGTTATCTTCCTCAGAAAGCACATCAAAGTTTAGATATGATTATTGATGGTGGACAGTGACCAGACACAAGAAGGTTGAAATATTCACCTGGTGACTCCATGATTCAAAGAACCCAGCTTTTGAGCATTCATGGCGACTCCACAACATGCTGACCAAAGTTCCTGCTGAACAAAATGACAAGGTTTGTGGAAAACCTTGTATCTAATGAAGTTATAAATGCATTCAGGAATCAATTATTAGAATTTCAACTTGATGAGGATTTCCTAGAGGCTGTCTTTCTCATTTTGAAGTCAAGAAAATTTAGTCCTCAAGCTAGAACATGTTTTCTGGAGATAGTTGTTGAACGATATGAAACCAGTATTGAAATTTTGAATTCTTAAATTCAGTCATATAATTTCTGAGATCCTAAAGAATTCTTGGAAAATCTTCCTTCCCCTAAGCAAGAGGAAATTGTACTACCCCTTGACTTGCATATGGAGGATGATTGTGATTTCAAGTGCCAAGCTGAAGATGTGGTTTCAAGGTTTAATATTGAGAATATAACTGATCAACTAGTCATTGAAGGCCTAGAAGAAAATATCATATGTCATGCTTTTATTGATCTTATAGCAGAGTATATGGAGGTTCTTCTTAGCTAAAATGCTCAAACATGTACTCTTTACAGGGGTCAGATACATCAGAAGTTTCCATTTCATATTATAACTTTGGTTATGAGGACACATAATCAAGTTATATTGTTGATTCTCCTGACGAGCAGTCAAGTTGTCCATCTGTTTCTGCTGCTACTTGACTCGCTGCACTGGAATTTTTGTATCATTTATAGTAGACTAGGGTAGGTAGGTGTGAAAATAAGCTCAGTACTTTGAGAATTTTTCCAGTTGTAGTTGAAGAATGCTATTTTGTTTTCAGTTCAAATGTGTTCCGAACTTCACTTTTGCAAAGAGTGTTAATTTCAGTTTGAAGACTGTCAGCCACAAAGGTTGTGTAGCAGATTAAGTTGAAGGTTTGGGATCAGCCCAATGGATCAAGACACTAGTCTACGGTGTCCTTGACACCTCTTGAAGGAGCTGCCATCCCCAGCTGGAGCCACTATTAGACCCCTATTTTTCATAGTATCACTAGGTGACTGATTATCACTTAGATTTTTCTCACTGAAAATAATATTCCATGGCTATCATTTATTTTTAGAGAAAGAAGGGGAGATCCTAACTATCAAGAACTTCACAAGAATCTATCTGCCTTTTAGTCCAGGGAAGGAGGAGAGTGTTGCTGATTAAGTGTGATGGTGAGAAAAATCCATACTGCCCTCATTCATTTCATCTTCCCTCTTCTTACCTGTCATTTTCCCAAATTCTGAACTCCAATGCTCTGAATCCCATTTAAACCCCAAGAGCCACATACATAGCCTTTGGGGCTTATTAATTTATACTAAAGTCCAAAATTCTATTGTTATAAGCTCCACCCACCCACAAGCAGTCGTGTTATACAACATTATACCATAAACCTTACGACTTGCCTGCACTTCGCAGCCTGCAAGTTTTAACGTTTTCTTCTTAACTCATAGCTGAAACATAAAGCTCCGCTAATGCGATTTGGTGGGACCCATCCAACCTTTATACATTACCAAATCCGCCATGCAAAACTTCATATTCCGCATTTTCCTTACCTTTCACCTTTTCGCACGTTGCACTATTTAGAGCGTCGCATTTCACACTTCGCACAGTTTATAACTTACTTTTAAGTGCCCACAAGGTACTTTGTTTAAATTGCGATGCAGTTGGCCCCACCATAACAGCTCCGCCCCCCCACTTCAGGCCGCTTGAAATACATAGATATATCATATACATTGTGAAACCTCATAAACCTTACCTTACCGTGGAAACCTTTCAACTTTGCCGATGCAGTGGGCTCCATCTCCATCTTGCCACATCATCCTCCATCAACACAAATCGCACGTTGCTAGTTTTAGCGTTTACCACATTTCCCTAAACCATAAATTCTGCGATGCGCGGTAAACCATAAAAATTGCGATGTACGATGTGGGTGGGTCCCAATTGCATATCACACTTCAAATGTTTTAGCATTTAACCCCTGCGCTCATAACAAAACCTTAATAGTTTCGATTTGCGATGCGGTCGGTCCCACCTTACTTGCCATGTCACCTCCTTCTCCCCCCACTTCTCACTTCGTGTCTTTTAGTGTTTACCTCCACCGCGTATAGAAAAACATTCCGATTTGCAATTGCGATGAGGTCGGGTCCCACTTGTGTGCCACATCATTTCCACCTCTAACCACCCTCCACCTTTCCTCCTCTTCCACTCCTCATCTCCTCATTCGACGATCCTTAACACTTTTCACACCCCCCTCGGCCTTCGAACTTTAACCATGGGTGGGGGGTGGGGTCTGAAATGGGCAGTATCCATTACCACCCACTCCTCCACATGTCTTCCTCTTGTTATTTCACACCCCCCTTCTCCAATACCACTTACTGCCGTCACCCCCCCCCCCGAAAACGGTTTCATTGTTCAAACAAAACCACCGTCGATGTTCCTCTGCCACCATTGCTCCGACGGCTCCTGCCATGGCAATTAGCTCCACGTAGGTGTTCTGCACCGTTCCTGTCTAAGGTTCATCAAGGTCGCTTCTATCTGTTAAAGAATGGAGTAGTTGGTTGTCTGTTTAAAGGCTCCACTGCAAAAATAACTAGCACAGAGGAGGCAGAGGCAGTTAGGGACGGAATGACCATCACGACAGCCAGCACAACCACTGATTGATTAAGAAGTGCCCGCACCACATCATCCTTAATAATCCATCCATCATTGTTTACTAAAGTAGACCCAGATGTCAGTATGGTTTTACGCTGCCTCTTAAGCATCACACTAGCCATATCCTGATCATTACACAATTAATAACGGACTGCTAAATCCACTATTGGAGGCCAATCTTGTCTTATCACAGCCTGCATGTTTCCACTTGTCCAGTTTCAGTTTGAATGTAATGACTGCAATAGACAGATGAACCGACTTAAGTTTTGTATAAAAACTACATGCATTAGCAGTATAGAGGATGCCCCGGAAGGGAAAAGCCATTGTAATAAGACTCATTCTATTGTAAGCACTCTTTTTTGGATGAATGAAGGATTAATATGTTTTCCAGATTCTTGTGTTATGCTCTGTGGTGAAGTATTTTCCCATGTAAATTTTTATTCTCCTGTTTTCTCATACTATTTTCTTTTTCATAACTGTAGATATAAAATTTTGTGTAGGATTTACCATAGGGTACCTTGCATAGTCTTGAAACAGTTCATTATGTTTTCTTCTGAGACCAGAATGTAGAATTCAGAGATGTTCTACTCTGCATTCCTGTAGAGCCTTAATCTCCTCCTCTAGTCCATTTCACAAGATGTTAAGATCCATAGACATGGATAGCTTTCCTGGTTGCACCTGACCTCAGTTATTCATCCATCTGAATTTTTTCATACTTGTGTGACTCCATAGCCCAATGACCCTTTTCTGTTGCCTCAACCAAACATCTTCAAACAAACCTATGCACTAATAGCTAGCCTAAAATGCCCCTGTAAACAAAGTTATATCTAACAGAGAGAGCCCTCTCTGAGTCTAGGAAGGCTAGGTCCTGGATTCCAAAGTTGGTTTGATGTTTCCCTCCATAGTTTTGTCTTCAGCCTTCACAATTACAGAGTGACAACATGAGCAAAGCGCAGCACCCAACTTGTAAGGGACTTTTGAAGGCCTTCCCCTGCTCCAAATCCAGTTCTGAAAGATGCAATGGAAAGCCGAGGATGTCTAGTTGTCATTAGACACCTCAAGCAAGCAAAATGGACACTCCATGACAGAGAAAAATGCATTCTCGCATAGCTACTCCCAAAAGCGTAGCGCTTAGTCCAAAACAGTGGCAAAAAGTGACTTTTTTGCATGTTTTTGGGCATTTTCTCCCAACCACTATGCTAACAAGGCTCAAAATTTGATAGTTGACATGTATGAGTGATTATCTATCCAGCAATGCAAAGTTTTTGGCAATTGGACGTCTGAGGAAAAAGCACAGCGCTGTACTAAGATTTCCAATTTGTCCAAAAGTCATCAAAAATGCAAAATTTCACAAAAAATCTTCAAAAATTACCCAAAATTGCTCCATGAAACCATGTGATGATGTGTCATGCTATGAGGGAGGCTTCAGCAAGCAAATCAAGCTTATCCGTCTCTTTTTGCCTTATTAGGGTTTGCTTGAGCTTCTTCTTCAACTACTTGATTCTAACTTGGGAGACATGGTTCCTTGTATAGTAATGCATGGCCATGTGTCTTTGTAGGTTGTTATTCTTGTTTGCCCTCTTGAGAAGCTTCTCCAAGTGGAAATTCACCCTATCAAGCCAATATTCCCTATCTTTCTCAATTTCTACCAGAATGAGTTCATCAACAGTCATTTGAGTTTTTGGTGGAGATGTTTCTTTTTGTTGCTCAAGTGCCCTCTTGAGGCCTCTTGTTCTTGGTCTCCTTGTTCTAACCTGTTCTTCTTGATTGTCTAAATCATCAATCTCAACAATTACCTTACCTTTGGCATCATCCTTGCTCAAATCTACTTTGGGCTTATTTAAGAGCAGCCAATTTAACTTTAGTTGCATGTTCTCTTGTTGCAAGAATGAAACTAAGAAATTTTCCTTTGACAAACTGTCCTTGAGCTCTCTAATCTCAGCCTCCTTCTCCATGATGATCTGCTCTGATGTTTTGTCCTTTTCATGCTCCAAATCCGCAATATCAATGTCATGATGGAATTGTTCCTCATCCTGCAATGGTGCCTCATGATGTGAGAATGTTTCTTGCTCACTTGATGTAGGCTTGGCCCTTTCAACAATGTCTGAAGCAAACACAAGCCTCTTACCTCTAACATATGTTTGAGTCACCTCTACCCTAGGAGTTTTGGTGATAGGTCTACTTGTGGAAGCAAGCCCTTGATGTGCTGGTGAAGTCAAGGGTGTAGAGTGACTACTAGACTAAGCTGGAGAAGACAAAAGAGAAGTTGAATATATAAAACCATCCCATCACAAATTGATTTGTGCTAACTGATGGCAAACTAGGATTTTCACCAAGCCATGGTGAAATAAACTAGCATGATGATCTTCGCTCAATCTCCGTACCTTCTCTGCCATCTTTACCATGCTTTTGTAAAGGTAATGAGGCAAGTTAAGTGCTCTTACACCGATGAAATGCATCAAGAGTCTCATATGATACTGATATAACCTTGAGTACCTACCCTCATATGTAAAATATCTCATGATTAATTTCATAAGAGGGGCATACTTGTCCAGCAACTGTCTAAATGGAAAGATGTGTGTAGGAGCTGCTTTGTATGTTGGCTTCAAATACATTTTGTAACTTTCAAGGTCAAGGTGTCTACTCTTGAACCAATTTTCTCCACTTTTTAGAATCCTTGTAGCTATAGCAATGGTCTTTGTTGAAAGAGTGAACACCACCCCTGCAATAGTCACCTTCTCTCTCCTCAATCTAGTGGCAAAAGTGATGGTAAGTTTGTCATGAAAACCTAGTTCCTCAACCTTTTGGCAAAAGGCAAGGCATCCTGCATCCTGGAATGATTTCTTAATGAAGGGTGAAGACATGATCTCATGTGCTGAAGTGGGCTCATACCTACTGAACTAACCTCCCTTGTTCCTCTTCTGCTCAGTTGTCTCTGATTCCATTGCAAACCCTAGCTCATTGGGGAGGGGAATTAGGGTTTGGTGTACGGAAAAACAGGGGATTTGGGTAGTTTTTAGGAATGAAGGGAGATGAAGGGGTTAGGGGTCTCCTAAATTCTTGAGAAAAATTAGGGGGATAGGGATAGATGTTAGGGAGTAGGGAGAAGTGAAATTTCTGGGAATGAGTGAGGAGAAGGGTGTCAAAAGGGGAAAACACAATCCTAGCATAGGAAAGTGTAGTCTAGGCTAGGGTTTGTGGGAAAATAGTGTAAATGAGGGACAGGAGTGATGGGAAGTGATTAGGAAGGTGTATGAAAGGTGGGGGAAGGTATTATAGCTTTAAAATTAGGGTTTTTCTTAGAAATTTGTCAATGTGATTATGAAACCAAGCAAATGCAACCAAAACCCTAGAGGAGGGAATTACTCTTTCCAAGCATGAAACAAAGTTAAAGGAGGTAGTTTAAGGACCCAGTACTTGTGTCACGATACATGAAACACGCTTGTTGATGTGAAAACCAGGAAATGAAGTTTTTTTCTTCTCGAAGAAAGCGCATCACCTTCTAGCAAAAGCACAATGCTGCCAGTGAAAAGCGCAATACAGGAGAGAGATGAGCACTTTGGTGGAAAGGAATGGCTACTCTAAGGGTGAAAATGGTCTTTCAAGGTGGAGAGATTTTTCTTGTAGATGGAATGATAAAATGAGATGCTCTTCTTATCTTTTATCACTTGGAATTTGATTCTCTTCTCTAGTGGTCTAGTGGTACCACCATGCTCTTTCACTTTTTAATTTGCATTGATAACAAAGTACAACCTTGGAAACTTTTGAAACATATTACATCATAATAGAAATGAAAATACACTTTTGAAACTGTTGGTGTCCAAGTGTGAATGAATATTCGAACCCTTTCCCACATTAATTATCAATCCGGGTGTGTTTGGTTATTGCAAGGCTAACGCACATAGTATGTGCAGATACAATAGCACAATTTTGATATCAATCGTGGATTCGATAATTTAAACAAAGCAACAATTAGTGTAAAAACAAACAAAGAAATGGCTGAAATAAATTGTAAAGCTTATAATGCATTCACAACAATAAGAGTATCAAAAAATACATCTACTGTCACAGTAATTGCAAATTATACAAAACATGAAATAGAAATAACAACACACAGGAAATACCCAGCACCTGATCGGAGAGTGCGCCCAACTCTCTGATCAGGGCTGCAATATGCTCACAACTTACAGAAGTAACATGAAACTAACTTGCATTAACTTGATCAAATAATGTTCTGTTACACAGCTCCATTCCTTGCGTAGCCACCCCTCTATGTGTTATCTCCTATGCGTTCTCCCCTCCCCTTCTCTCCGATTTATGCCCTTTTAAATATACAAACAACAAAGGGGGAAATAAACTGATTACAAAATCTCAATAAGCAAGACGATATCTGAAAGATCTTTCCATCATGATTCAGCTGCCACAAGTCAAATCTGGCAATTACAATTGGGGCAATTTTGGAAAATGGCCACAACAGAAAATCTGCAAATTTGTCCTTCAAATAACCATGTGTTTCTCTCAATCAAGACCGAATTTTGGAAAACTGCACATTGTAAAACTAATTTGGTCAATTATGCACAAAACCCATGTTTCAAATCTTCAATATTCTTCTTCGTTTTCCTGAAACGTTCAATGCAAAATTGTCTCTTGTTATTCCAACGAATTTTTGAGTTGGAATATTTAATTATCAACTAAAGATCAAATCTACAATCTGGAAGAGATATTGGAGGTTATGATAGTGAGTTATGTTATAATGAATTCATTAATAAATCATTATTGGAAAAATCATGCATAATAATCATTAATTTATTAAAATAAAGGAGAACAAATATTATTTATCCAAAAGAGCATAAATAATTATGAAATGGAAATATATAATAAATTATGATAAATTATGTGATAAAAGAACATTAGAAATGGATGAAATAGATGTTAAGAAGTGATAATAATCATACAAATTAGTGGCCCAACAAAAACCTTTATTGAACATTCTTTCCTATTGCTACTCCTTTAATGCTGAATTTAATGGTGAAATGACTGATTTTTATGATTTTAACCCTAAGACCTAATAACGACACTACATGAAATGAGCTAAATTATGACCATGGTGATGTGACTGAGATGGTGATGAAGACATTTCAGTGATGACTCATCAAAATGAATGATGGAAAATAACAAATTTGAAGAAAAGATGATAACACACCTAGACATACTAGTGAGTGACCAAATTTTTATTTGAAAACCTATTGTGTAGAAATTTGCTGAATAATGATTAATTATCCACCGAGACTATCCTGATCACATACAATTCGAATTTATATGCAACACATAATCTCTTCCACTCAGATCATCAAACATGCGGAAATAAAATCAAGCGATAACACATCAAATCATCATACACATTAACACAGTATGTATGGGGAAAGCTTATAGCTGAAAACCCCGCAGCTATTGTGTATATTATAATGGAGAAATCATGTAACAAGCTCAGTACAATACTCCTCACAAGTACTCAGTACTTTCTCATGAAGTTACACACAAACTAGCTCAGTTTTGAACAGGTTACTGGTTCAAAACTCACCGCCAATTACCTTGCCTCTATTGCGCAATCCAGGCCTGTCTATATAGAGATCCAAGGTTCGAATCTCCTTGGCTTGACAGCGCAATCATCATGGGAAATTCCTCCAAGTGTGGTTCAAATCTCATGCACAACTGATGTCGCCACTGATAGCTAACTCCACCTTTCATCTACCTCTTTCACTGGTCTCCACTGAACTGATCATGCACTGTAGTGAACTGATGTGTTCTTGAGTTGAATAATGAGTTACTAATTAATGAATTAAATAATATTTAATTCACTCCACTCATAACTAATTGATTAGCTAATTAAACTAATCTCAACTAGTTCAACTAAAATAAACATAACACAACTCCACTATCTGTCTCATTAACTCCTCCAAACTTCTGCCACTGAAGTCCAACTGAATTCAACCATGCATGATGCCATCAAACCCTTGGGAATCACGTGATTCCTCTTTCAGATGCATGAGCCACTTCTGTAGCTCGAACTGAAGTGCTCCAAGAGAGTAAACTGATGTTTATAGTCCAAATATTATTAAGGGTAAATAATATTTGACTTCCCTATTTTTAGGAGAGGCAGTCTAAAAATAGCCTTCGACCTCTTCGACCTAAAAAATAGAGTCTCATATATTTTTACCAACATGACCAATGCTCCAAGAATCTCAAACTGGAATCCCCGAACCATGCTCCATATGTCTAAAAATAGACATAGTCTAAAAATAGACTTTGCGCCAGAATTTGCCTGCGGGCCCACTTAGTGAAGGCGACTTCATTTCACTAAGCTCCATCATCTTGCTGTATTCTAAACATATTGAAACCATAAAAATTTGTCGTAGGACCCTATCAAAAACCTTGTAAGATTAAATTTGATCACTGGTGACTGGTAGGACTGGAAGACACTAACAGACACAATATTTCTCAGTGCATTTTGAACTACATTGTGGGAGAATGATGAACACAAAATTGAAGTGATTTAATGCATTCCATCCACATATATATGGGCAAAGAAAAGTAGTTAATAGGAATTCAATGCAACATTTGAAAGGTTACGATCATAATCATCCAAAGACTTGGGACAAAAATATGGTATATATACAACACTCTTATAATAGAGCGGTCCACAATTCTATTGGCAAGTCCCCATTAAATACTTGTTTTGGATATTTACCACCCTCACATTTGGATATTGCATATGGGAAGTAAGAAGGAGTGGGGGAGGATTGTATAGGGGATGCCCTAAGGGAAGAAAATTTTGTTGAGAAGATCAAGAAAATCCATATACAAGTACAAAAGATGCTGGAAAATAGTAGGAAAAATGCAAAGCTAGGCCTGATGGACAAAGAACATAGAAGTTATTCAAGGTGGGAGATGAATTATGGCTACAATTAAACAAGAAGAGGATATAGGGTCCTAGTAAGAAAATTGAGGCTATGTGATATGGTCCCATTGAGATATTAGAAAATGTTAGAGATAATTCCTATAGACTCAATCTACTCCCATATATGAACATTTACTCGGTTGTGATTGTAGATAATATGAAACTTTATGAGCCTTCATGCTAGATCAAGATGAAGAACAAGACCTACCTTCTATAGAGGAATTGGAACTAGATGCTCAAGAAGAGTTGATAGAGGATACAATTTTATATAAGAGGTCCAAAACTAGAAGATAGAGGCAACATGACCTTTAGTAGATTGGGTTGGAAAGACAACTTCGAGGCAAAGCTAAATGATGCACCTAATAGAAGGTGGGGGGGAATTTTCCTCACCTCATTCAATAGAAGCTTTTGGGGATCAAAATCCTCCAAAATGGGAAGGTGTGATCCATATTAGGTCATTTTATTTTTTATCCATCTTGATGCTTTCAAAGTGGAAATAGTGAAGGAATCATTGGACGAGATCATTTTTACTGATGGTCCCAGTTTGGAAAATTTAAGGTCAAAAAAATCCAGGAGCCATTTCGAGACCTTAAATGAACACTTTATGTGGTCCCTAATCTCAATATAGACATAGATTACATAATCTACACATTGATACCTTTTCATTTGTGTAATAATTTCCTCAATTTGAGCTCGTATGAAAAAGTTATGCCTTCCAAAATTTGACCTATTAAAATTGACCTCCATAATTCAAGAGGATGTCACGTCAACACCCATTATTCATGTAAAAAGAGCTAGCCAAGTGATCACAATTAAAAATACTCTAAAAGAGTCAATAGAGAGGGTTTGAGCCTTGTAGTAACCAACATGCCACATGCATCACTTCTTTGTACTTGCATCGATTTCATTCAAATAAAAAGAGAAAAGAAACTTCACTTTCTAGTTGGGTTTTCTCCCAAAAGGGTTTCCTAGGTTATATCTTATGTTAATTTGTGGGTTGTCAATTTTCTTTCATTGTTTTATATTTTCTACATTTTTTATATATTGCATACATAAGAATAACATTATAATTAATGAATCTATAAATTTAAGGAGAAATTAGCCCTCATAATGTAGCACAAAAAGTTATTGGCAATATACATTGATTTTTGTGTTATAGTAATTCAATCTATTAATATTGGAGAGAAAGAGAGACAAGGTATGATGTTTACTATAACAACGCGAGCTAAATATTTAAATGGTTTACGATTTCAACGCTCCTTTTCATATAATCAATATGAGAAGATGACAAAGCTAACAAGGGTGGCAATACAAATAGTTTAGTAAAATAGTTTGAGATTGATCACAATGAAGACTATTTGTAATTGACTACATTCTTATTATTCAAATTTTCTATCATTCAACACTATTACATTGTCACTTTGCGTTCAAAATTATTATTTCATCATTTTTCATCATTAAAGTTATTAACAATATTTATCATCTCAACAAACTGAAGTAACTAAGAAAATTTAAAATTAAAATGACTAGACATATTTAGCATATTTAAATGATTATACTAATATTAAATTTATTTACATATTATTGATAAAATTAATCATATCTTCGATAGATTTTCCTTGGCCGCACATGACTGAAACTAGCCTAGGTCCATCTTAACTTTGGATCTATCAAGCGTTGAGAGGTATCAAATCTCTCGAGGTGCAAACCTTTCCTCAAGCTTTGCACTCAAAAAAGAGGTTTGCACCTCAGGGAGATTTGATCCCTCTTGGTGCTTGATAGATCTGGAGTTAAGATGAATCTAGGTTGGTCCTTCATTATCTTTGATTGAATTTCCAAGTGGCAAGATGGAAACATATAAATATAATCTTTGTTTTTCTGTTGATGTGGGGAATTTTTTCCATTCATTTTTGCTCTTAGAGCCTAGGTTGCAAAATTACTTGTAATAGAATGAGTATGGATCTTATGAATTCCATGGGGGAATTATGCCCTATACATAAGGAGTTATTTGCCAGTGAGAAAACTCCATTATAGCTAAGGAATTCCTAGAGTCTCCAATAGAGAGATTTTCTAGCTAACCTATGTTGAAGCCTTGGAGGGAAATTTAATAGTTTGAGAGATTTCATGATAGAGAAGGGGATCTCATACCTTGGGTTATGTAGGTTGAAGGGAAAATGAGCTTATGGGTTGGAATTTTTGTGGGAGTTTACATACTTTGATTTGCAGGGATAATGGAATGTCTTAATGGATTAGCCAATCATAGGGAATTTGTCCTTGTGGACTCATAGTCTCAACTTGAGGGCTGCATGTTGCAGCAGAGATTACATGTAACAATGAGCCTATAGTTGGGTAGAAAATTTTAGATTGAATGTTTAATTATGTTTGCATAAGTTCGTTTGACATGTTTCATGAGTTCATAAGTTAATCCCACAATAAGGAAATTGGTATCAAGTATAAACATCAATAATTTGTTAAGTTTAGAGGTTTCCCATATCCTTAATAGTGGATAGAGAGTACCAAATTAAAAAAGAGATGAAATGTGTAATGTGATCCATGCTTAAACACTTAAAAAAAAAGAAAAAAAAAAGATGCAATTTGTAATACAAAGAAAAAAACTTTAACTTATTTTTTTCCAATTTAATAGTAATAGATAATATCTATATTTTACAAAAATACTATTGTAAAATTAAGTAAATAGTAGACAACTTTGACAAAACAATTTTCTATAATGCTACATTTTGAAAAGTTTTCCTACTTATTTTTCCCAACTAATTTGTCTAAAATCCAGCAAGAATTTATTGAAATCACTAGTTTCATGGGTAAGCTCCGGAGTCTGCACAATGGAAGTGCCTTAGCGGTTTTTGAAGGTGCTGAATCCATATATGTAGTAAAAAAAACATTTTAAATAAGGCAAATAAATATTTCACCTCAAATGTTTCAGCTAGATTCTGGCCAGAAAATCCACCAAAAACAATAAGGCAAATAAAGATTTCACCTCAAATGTTTCAGCTAGATTTTGGCCAGAAAATCCAAGTCGCATTAAAGACAACTCCAAAAAAAATAACTAATACAAATACATAGTTTAGGTAAATGCCATAAATTCATAATATGATTAAAAAAAACATCTTTTCAAACATAATTTAAGATATATTAGTTAAGTATTGAGGGGTTTCTGCAGTGCATTATATTAGATATCATTTTTTTGGGATTGAACTGTGTTAAGGTGGTCATTCAACTATGACCATTTCCATGAGATGTAATTACGTCCACTTAGCACTGATGCTCATAGGGGTGAAGAAGTGGGATTGAAACTAGTGAAATGAATCACATAGCGTCAATGTCCACTTAGCATTCATTGCATCGAATGCTCACAGGGGTGAAGAAGTGGGATTGAAACTAGTGAAATGAATCACATAACGTCAATCATCACTTCCAGGGCTTTCACCCGGTAACCGAGACTTCCCGGGTGGTCACCCATCCGAGAACTCCTCTGACTCAAGTGCACCTAACTGTGGAATTTTCCCCACAATCAAGCCTACTTAGCTTGATACCCCATTTGCAAAACCTTAGCAAGTATTGTGCCTTATGAACCATTCAGGTATAGATCCCTTTACTCTTTTGAATTTAAGTATTGAGAGGTTTCATGGAAATGATCATAGTTGAATGACCTTCTTAACCCAGTTCAATCCCGAAAAAATGATAACTAATATATTAGTTATTTTAAAACTAATTAATTACATAAGCAAACATCAAATATATCATAGAAAAATATATTAATTATCAAACTCCTTATAAATTTATGTTAAAAGCAATATCAAAAAAACATTTCAACAAGGTTTTTGTTTCTTTCACTTTGACATCTTGCAAATCTTATGCCTAGTATTTGCATATTGAAAATTACTGCCTCTATCCAATTTCTTGTAAAATTTTCCAAGAGAAAGAATTACTCATTGCAAGGTTTATGAATAATATACGGCTCAATTTCTTCAGTACCTTGCTTTTTGGTAGCATTTTGCATCTCCTCTTTGTAGAGAATTTCAAGAGAAAGACCCAGCAAAAGAAAAACATCGGTTACAAACCACACTTTCATATTATACATATAACAATAAACACACCAGAGGCAAATTACATTATGGTCGTCATTATGGAATAACGAAACCACATTTATGACCAACAGAAGTGGATTAAAAAAAACAGAATTGGGCATTCAGACAGAGGTTGCCCAGTTGGCTGCACTATCCACTCGACGAATGCTATTGATCCTAGTGAATTTGTCCACTTTGAAAATTGCTCCACACTCTTGCCCATCGCCGTCGATTCTCGGCATTGCTTTCATCTTATTCAAGGGGTGCTCAAAGCTCTGTAATCCCCCACCATTCCAAAACATGCATCCTGAAAGTTCACAATTTCAATATACATTTAATGGGTTTTTTTATTAAAAGTGAAATTTTTGTAAAATTTGGCCCTGGTTGTAGGTAAAAAATGCAAACTATTAGTATTTAGGTTTGTAACAGTTTTCATTATAGATTTCTACCAAGCTTGATCTAATTTATTTTTTTAATTTTAACCACTTCTAGATTTAATATATAAAAAGCCAGTACAAACCCTAATCCATGTATCCTACCTGCTGGGAAAGGAGCAAAAGACTTCCCGCATCCTTCCTCTAAGATGGCTGGATCGTCAGAGAAAACGAGAGACCCATCAGCCGCTGTGCCCCAAAATAATGGCACTGATCCATCTCCATCCTGCGAACAAATGTTTATATCAGTTAGCTATATCAATTTTTTCAAATATTCCTAAATTTACAATTCACATAAAACAAATCAATTGTAGATTTTGAAATATTTCAAATATATAACTGACATCAATTCCTTCCATAACCAGTTACCTTTATGAATTTTTTGAAATATTTTTAACTTCACAATTCACATATAAAAATAGTAGTACAACTCATAGGCTTCAATTAAAATAGAGCTAATTCATGAGGTGTATACTAGTTGGTTTGTTAGAAGTTTAGTGTGGGTCAAATCACACATTCTAATTTTATGAGAGAGGTTGAGAATGAAAACCACTTTGATTGAATTAAATTTTAACTCATCTCATTATAACATAAAGATAGCAGGTGTATACCAATTAGTTTGTTAGAGATTTAATCTGAGTCAAGTCACACATTCAAACCTCATAAAAAAAGATTGAAAATAAAAGCCACTTTGATGAAATTAAAGTTGAACTCATCTCATTATGAGATAAAGATAGCAAATGTATACCAGTTAGTTTGTTAGAGATTTAGTTTGAGTTAAGTCATTCAAACCTCATAAAAAAATTGAAAATAAAAACCACTTTTATTGAATTAAACTTCAACCCATCCCATTATAAAACTAGCCCTGGCAGAAACTCAGCCTAATGAACTTCCCAAAAAAAAAGAAAAGAAAGAAAGCGATGCCATGCGATGCCATAAAACTTTAAATGCAGTACTCACCACTGCTGCAAATACCGTGGTGCGTTTATGGTCGAAAAGCACAAAGGCGAAGTGTCCCTCCATGTCCTTGACAACTTGATCTGCAGGGTAAGGCCCCCTTTCTGTCAACGCCTTGTATGCTTCTATCACAAGATGTGCTTCTTTGGTTGTCTTGGACAGTCCGTATTGTCGCTTCAAGATGCACAGATTCTCCAACGTCCCAATAAAGATACAGAAAATGTCATCAACCGAGGCAAATAACCTGCAGCGCTTATTCAACTTAGTGTATTCAAGGTCGTTCCCCAAAACTACGGGTTGTTCAATAAAAATCATATATATATATTATACAATTTTAGGAAAGATATTAGCGTATCTACTCAATAATGATATCTTGAAGCAGGGCATCCTTATGGCGATTTTAAATTTTGGGAATATTTCAATGATTAGGAGAGTTAAATGGTTTAACCTCTTTTCTAATCCTCAGATTCTGAGATATTCTAAAAACAGAGTATTTTTATGTTTATTTTAAAATTTGGGAATATTTCTTATGTTTATTTTAAATTTTGGTAATATTTCAACCATTAAGAAAGGTTAATGGTTTAACTTCTCTTCTAATAGGAGAGGTTAATGGTTTAATCTCTCTTAGATTTTGAGATATTTGAAAAATTATTTTAGGAATCTGCAATCAGCATAAATTATACTGTGAAAGTAATGAAGTGATAAAGTACGAGAAAAGAATACCATGGACCGTGAGGGTACCTCTAGAAATTATTTTAGGAATCTGCAATCAACATAAGTTATACTGTGAAAGTGATAAGATATGAGAAAAAGAATACCATGGACTGTGAAGACTGAAAGTGATCAAGTATGAGAAAAGAATACCATGGACTGTGAAGACTGTAGAGTCCTGTTGAAAATATTTTATAATAGAGAGTGAGCTCTGTTGAGTGGCAAGGATGACAATATTTTACAATAGAGAGTGAGCTATGTTGAGTGGCAAAAACATCCTTGTGTAATTAGATTATTTAAATTTATTTTAATTGTAGATTCTAAAATTATTTTAAATTTGGATGAACATGGTTAATTCACAATCGAAATAAGGATGCACATTCAGACACAGGTAACTGAAAAGACCCAACCATAAAATTCATTTTAACATTTGTAGATTCAGCTAACTGAAAAGCTAAGCCATAAAGTTAATCATTCACGTTTGTAGATTCAAAGTAATTGAAAGAAGCAGCCATAAAGTTAATCATTAATGCTGTGACTGGACCTCATACATAGAGTTAATCATTAACGTTGTAACTGGACCTCAGGTTACCTGAATCTGAATC
Organism: Pinus albicaulis; assembly: GCA_034641835.2. Lineage (NCBI taxonomy): Eukaryota > Viridiplantae > Streptophyta > Pinopsida > Pinales > Pinaceae > Pinus > Pinus albicaulis. The sequence goes on from CM076581.1 coordinate 488,222,094, forward strand.
TACAATATCCTTGAATCTATACTAAAACATCCGAAAATGACAAGTGCGTTCTGACTCTTTTTTCAGACACATCCACACAATAACTCCTAAGCAGAAAGCAATTAAGATTACTTAACCCCACAATTAATTAACTATACAAATAATCATTCTCAACCAATAGAATATCACTCTCTACAAAACAGAATATTAACTGAGAACTAATCAACTACTACTGTAATAATAAAATAAGACATCTTGATAAGAAAGCCATTGCAATTAAGAATACTTACTCCACAATAAACCAACTATACACCCTCATACACTCACTCAGACAAAACAATATACTCACTGTGTAACCAATCAGCGATTCCCATTAATAAAATAGATCACATGTTCACTCAATTAAAAAAAATGGAGGATGAGGAATGGTCAAAAGTGGCTGGAATCTGAGAAAAAAATTTAAGAAATCTTGTAATAGCAATATTTGAATCATGTTTTTGATAGTGGAAATAGATTCAGCATCATCAAAAACAAAAACCTCTAAAACATCCAAAATATTGAAATTTGATAACTATAACTTGGATTTAAAAAAATCCCTGAATATTTTTTTAAAATCTTACCAAAATTTCTATGATTTTCAGAGAAAAAAAACAATCTAATTAAACTATGAAAGACTGAAACCCAAAAAAATCCAATCCCATTGTCAAAACTCTAAAGAATCTGGAGATCCTTTTAAGATCTCTCAAACAGAAAAAGAAATTACAATAATATTTTTGCAAAAGAAGGGTGTATTCAGGTTGTTTCCATTAACCATGCTTGTGTATATCAGTTTCATGTATACCATCAATACTCATGCTTTGAAGTTGTAAAACATCCTATGAATGTTTCAGGGACTGACTTTACAAAATACCACTTTCTTAGGGCCCAAAATAAATGAATAAATATGGTTCAGAAAATTCAAAGATTCTCTGTTATCTGAACAGGCTCTTCACACATGACATAACCGTATCAATCTATGAAGTAATCAAGAGGCATAATGGTCAGAGTTCCATTTTTAAGATGCATATAATGGAGGTCAGTTAGAGCTCCATGCATTATCTAATCAGTGTGAGTTACACTAGTAGAAAATGTTAAAGATGTGATATTATTTCCAATATGAATTATGTGAATTTTCAATGTTAAAGATGTAATATTATTTCTATATGCACTGTGTGAATTTGCAGCTGAATAGTCATTTTCATCTGTTTATTTTGATTATTTTAACAAACTGAAATTTTTTGAAATTTTTGGGATATTTTAAAATTATAGATTCTAGAAAAATCAAGAATATTTCAATATGATAACATCAGATTCCAAAATATTCTCAAAATCTACAACTGAAAAATTCAGTACACTACTTTACTGCAATGCAAGTTCCTTCCTTCCTCACCTTATTAAAAGTACATGCTTTAATTCATGTTAAAAATAGATGTTAAATATGCTACTGAAACTCTTACCTGGGCTGGCGAAGAGTTCCATTGTCATGGGCATAACCTTATTAAAAGCACATGCTTTAATTCATGTTAAAAATAGATGTTAATTATGCTACTGAAACTCTTACCTGGGCTGGCGAAGAGTTTCATTGTCATGGGCATAAGCCATGCCACCACCACCATTATCTCCAAATCTGATAGATATCGCTTGAGATATTGAAGAAACAAAAGAACTCAGGATCTCCACCCCATTCTTCTGATTAGTTGCACGCTTAGAAGTAGGGCTAGTTAGTTCCTCTGGACCTTGTCCAATTGATTTCTCAAAAACAGCCAACATCATCTTCAAACCCTATCAAATTGTTGATCTCCCAGCTCCCCAACTTACTTACAATCAAGAAAGGACTGAACTAGACTGAACTGGACTAAAATGTTAGATGAAATGAAAGATGAAGGATATTATATCCATGGGGAGATCCTTATCCTATTATAGCCCATGGCTGCAAGTGGGTTTAAAATTTAATTATTTAATATGATTGAATGCCAACAAACACACCGGTGTGTGCCATGTATGGACTTGAAAAATCACTGGCGCCGCTGTATTGAACCATACGGTGGGAATCGTAGGCGGAAAGGTTGTAATCTTGGTAGGCCCACCAGAAAGAAAATAAGAGTTTGAGGCGGCAGCTTCTGCGTTATCCAAATCTGATGACGTGGAACGGTTTTGCTTTGTCTCTAGTGTAACTTACTAATACGAGAATTTTGTGACGTGTCTGAGCAGCAACAGTTCACGTATATTTAATACTAAAGAATTACGAAGTTGTCCGTTTCCCATTTTTAGACGCCTCTCCTCCATGGTTAGAAAAGAGGCCACGTGGGTTAGATTTACATTTATATATGTTCAGCTTTTCTGTATTTTAAAAAGGACATTTTATAAATAATGTTCGAGTTTTTGCAGGAAATAATTTTTAATTCTATTTTGTTATTTAAAATCAGTTTTTAAATGCATAAATGGTTTCTCTGATTTTGTGTTATTTAAAATTAGTTTATAAATTTACAAATGGATTACTAATTTTAAGGTTGGATTATGATTTGTCATTTAACATATGTTTTTAAATGTATATTAAAATTTAATAATTTGAAAATTATTTATATTATTAAGTTTGTATGAAGCTTATAATTTAAATTTAAATTTTTAATAAAATAATTAAATTAAAGCTTATTATTTTAAGTAGTTTTTATGTGTGATTTTTTTGGAAAGTTTTTTGATTTATTTTCTCATCTAATTGTCTAGAATTTATTAGAGATTCATTGAAATCACAAGTTTGACAAATGAACTCTTCACAATGAAAGTGTTCAGAGATTTTTTAGGGTGGTGAATCCATACATGCAATCAAAAAATCAGTTTAAACAATACAAATCAAGATTTGGTCATAATTTTTTTAGCCAAATTCGAGAATAAATATGTAGAAAACACTCCCAAAAATAGCACTTAACTGCTCTTTATTTTAATGTTCGTCTAACTTATAGATGAAATAATTCGAATTTCTTAGTCTAACTTATACATGAAATAGCTTCGATTTCTAAAAATCTTTGCTATATTTTAAAAAAAAATTATGAAAAAAATCATAAAATCTATACACAAAAAAGTAATAAACTAATTCTTTTAATTAAATTTTATTGAGTTAGTTCTAGTAATTAATTGCTTTAAACTATAGGTTTCCCTCAATGTTTTCATAAAGTGATATGTTACCTACCATCCTTTGAAGTGATATGTTATCTACTATCCTTTGAGTAAATAGGAGTGATTTAATGTTTGATTTTGTTTTTTCTTATCAATTTTTTTGAGTAAATAGGAGTGATTTAATGTTTAATTTTGTTTTTTCTTTTCAATTTCTTTGAATAAATAGGAGTGATTTAATGTTTAATTTTGTTTTTTCTTTTCAAATTTTTTGGGTAAATAGGAGTGATTTTGTTTTTCCTTCACAATTTTCAAACTGTAAATATTCGTTTTAATGATTCTTTTAATTTATAGTAACAACTATAATGTATACTAGAAAATATTGTTTTTTAGTCTACATTGTAATACAAAAGGATTTAGGTAGGATTTAGGTTTAAACTTGTTTGGGTTTAGATATTTAAAACAATATTAATGTGCTATCTAACAATATTATATGAGGTATTGAAATACAAACAAATTACATAAAATAAATAAAATATAAAATTATATAAAAACTAAAGAGATAAATAGTGAGGAAAAATAAAATATGACACTACATAAAAACTAAAGAGAGAAATAACTAAATTCCCAATCCATCATGGATATCCATTAGATTGTTTTTATGGTGGTTTTCTCTATTATAACCATGTGCATTTTTCTTTATTCTACACTTAGAAGCAAATGTAATCTGAATTAGGTTAACTTCAATTGCTTAAGTGATCATGTCTAGGTTAATGGATGCAACTAGCCTTTTTGCATTTCCAAGCTACCAAAATGCCTTAAGGAGAGGGATCTTTCATAGAACCATAATCCTCTAGAATGAGAGGGGTTGCAATGACTCCCTAAGATAAACTTAAATGAACCACAATTTTCTCAAATGAGCAATGGTAGAGACATAACTTCAACATAAAGCTCTAAATGTTGCCTTCGAGGTTACATTAGTCTCTATATGTTGCCTTAAAGGATTTGCTATAAATGGTTCCACTTCTTTTTCCCAACATTTGAGTTCTAAAATAATTCTTGTTGAATCTATTCTATAGTGTTTGGAGAGTTTTTCTACTACTTAACCTAACTTGCAAAATCATCCTTCCGTCAATTCCACATTAGAGTCCAATTCATGACACTACATTGGGCTTCTACAATTTTATTTTCACATCACTTAATACCATGTTTGACCTCATTCAACTCACAAAAAAAACATGTCCTTGCCTATAGTGGTAAAGGTTGTTGGAGACAACCTATTGTTAAATTTCCCATAAGAGTATGCTCCAAATAGCTTGTCTAGACCCTTTAGTTTGCATGTGGAGTCACTAGTGTGCATAGAATGACCAATCTTAGATCAAACCACATACCACACATCAAAATTCACCTTGAAGTTTACCCATTGAAGGATAGAGGAATGAAATGAAATCTCAAATGGCTTCACACTAGACTCCACTAACCCACCTTGCACGTTCGTGCCCAACTACATAGGAGTAACTTCCTCTTAGAAAAATTCACCAAGTCAAAGGAGGAAATAAAAAATAAAACCTCTATTTCTCCCACAAATATTGCTTGAATTAATGGCGATTAACATGCTTTACTTGCAATTGTAATGACTAATAAAGCATATCCACACATTTCCATTTCCATCATACCATATATTGTGTGGTTCCTCCTTAACTGTGTAATAGTGGGGTTGAAGGACCCACAAAAGTTATAACGGTAAAGCTATGGTGGAAATTCAAAGTAAAGTATAGTGGGTCCACTGTGGTTGTTATTATTAAATAAGGCCCACTGGTTAGTTGTCATGGAATAAATGTAATGTGACCCTATTAAAGAAGGCCCACTAAGTAGTTAGGATGTGGTTATGATTAGGGTTCCATAGATTACCATAAAAAAGGATGGAGTCCTCCTCATGGGGCATGTATTGAAGCATATTTTATTTGGGGTGTGGATTATTTAGATATCACCCTACCTTAAGAGAGAAAAATGAACAAGATTGGAATCCTTCCATAAAAAAATATTGTAAATTGTTGCTTTACCTTAAGAATATTTTGAAATAATCAAGTAAATGAGATTTTAAATCTTATTCTTGGATCTACATTATATGTGAAATTATTTTCAAATACAAGGTGAATAATAATTGGTATTAGAGCTCCTTCTTGAGCCCAAAAGAGAGTTTTCATTTTCTATTTTTTTCCCCTCTATTTTATAGGCTTTCATAGGGGAAAAGAGGGCCATAACATTGTTATCAATTCCTATAACCTTCTAAGTGGAATTTTAAGAAAATCAAATTAAATCTTATTATTTTAATGTGTAATCTAACTTATAGATGAAATAGTATTTTTTACCAGAATCCAACAATACAATTTCAAGTAAGATTTTAATTTATTGTTGTTAAAAATACATTTTTAATACAAAAATTGATTCAACACCCTAAAAAATTCATAGGGAACTCAAACTATATAGGTTAAACATCTTAAACTTGAGTTTCTAAAAATTTATGCCAGATTTTGGTTAAAATTAACCTAAAAAAATGCTATGAAAATTGTCATTTCATCTATAAGTTAGACTATGCATTTTTTTAAATGAAAAATGGTGAGCTAATTCCTTTAATTAAGTTCTATTGAGGTAGTTAGAGTAGTTAATCACTTTAAAATTATATGCATGGGTTTCACTTAATGTTTTTATATAGTGATATGTTAGCTACCATCATTTGAATAAATAGAAATGATTTAATGTTTAATTTAGTTTTTAGTTTTCAAATTTAAATTGTAGATGTTAAGTTATTCCTTTTAATGTTTCTTTTTAATTTATAATAACAACTATAATGTATAATAGAAAATATTATGGTCTAGTATAGAATGTAATACTGAAGGATTTAGGTTTAAACATGTTTCTATGCAACAATATAATATTGGTATCTAATTTCCCGTGGTTTCTAACAATATTATACCAACCACTAAAGACTTGAAAAATATTATTAGGTGAGTAAAAATAAAATATGAAAATACATAAAAACTAAAGAGAGAAATAAATAAATTTCCAATCGATGATAAGCATCCATTAGCTTGTTTTCTTGGTCGCTTGCTTTATTATGACCATGTGTACTCCTATTTATTCTATAAGTAGAAAATAAGGTAACCTAAATCAGGGTAACTTCAATTACTTCAGTCACCATGTCTATGTTAATGGATGCAACTAGCCCTTTTTGCTTTTTAAGGCCACAAAAGTGTCTTAAGGAGAGGGATCCTTCATAGAACCAGAATACCCTAGAATGAGAGGGGATGCAATAAATCCCTAAGATAAGCCTAAATGAACCAAAATTTGATCAAATGAGCAATGGTAGAGGCATAAATTTTACTTAAATCTCTAATTGTTGCTTTAGAGTTTACATTAATATCTACAAGTTGCCTTAAAGGATTTTCTATAATACTTCCACGTATTTTTCCCAAGATCTGAGTTCCAAAATATGCCTTGTTGTATATATTGTGTATGTTTTTGGAGAGTTTTTCTCCTTCTTAATATAACTTGCAAAATAATCCTTATATTAGTTCCACATTAGGGTCCAATTCACGACACTACATTGAGCTTCTACAATTTCTTCTCACGTCACTTAATACCATGTTTGACCTCATTCAACTCGCAAAACAAAAAACATCCTTCCCTATAGTGGTAAAGGCCATTGGAGACAACCTATTGTCAAATTTCCCATAAGAGTATGCTCTAAATAGCTTTTCTAGACCCTTTAGTTTGCATGTGGAGTCACTAATGTGTATAGAAAAGACCAATCTTAGATCAAACTACATACCACACATCATCGTTCACCTTGAAGTGCACCCATTGAAGGATAGAGGAATTAAGTGAGATCTCAAATGGATTCAAGCTCGACTCCACATAGCCACCTTGCACATTCATGACCACCTAAATAGGCCTAACTTCCTCCTAGAAAAATGCACCAAGTCAAAGGTGGAAATCCAAAATAAAACTTGTATTTCTCCCTCAAATATTGCTTGAATTAATGGAAAATAACATGCTTGACTCCCAATTGTAATGACTAATAATCTATATCCACCCATTTCCATTGGCATCCTACCATATATTGTGGGGTTATTCCTTAACTATGATGTATAGTGGGGTTGAAGGAACCACTAAATTTATAATGTTAAAGTTATGGTGGAAATTAAATGTGAAGTATACACTACAAGGAAAATACCTTCTAACGGAGGTTATAACAAAGGCTTTTAGTGTTATAAAATTGACAGCAATTTTCAAAAAAACTTTTGCTATAACATCCATTTGCATTAGTGTATGTTTTAGCAGAGATTATAATGGAACTTCATCACAACTGAAAATATCTAAGTGATTAGAGGTTTTAGCAGATTTGTTTTTAGTGGTGCACTTCATGGAAAACTAACAGCAGTGTGCTAAATATATAAAAGCGTCGGGGCTATATACATTACTAAAAGCACCGAGGAATTGAATTAAAAGAACACTGGTGCTTGAAATGTATACCACGCTGGTGCATATATATTAAAAAAATTCCTCGGGGGATTTTTTTCAGGAACAACACCACGATAGGGGAAAAAATATTTCAGACTCGATGCTTTTATTTAATCTCTCATCTTCGATGGGTATGCTTTGTCTAAAAGCACCGATGCGCTATTGATACAAAAGAATCGTTGTGGTTAATTTGAATAATGCAGTAGGGCTTAAAATAATATTGTGTAGCACCGAGGTGTTATTTCTATGAAATCACTGGTGCTTTAAGAATTACCAGGGCATTAAATGCAAACAATATTGTTGCTGAAGAATATAATGCCTTGGTGCTGTCGTTTTTAGAAAATGAACCGACCATGGAAAAAATATTGTCGTAGCAATGCTTTTAGATAAAATAACGCATTGGTGCGTGTTTATGTTATAGACGCACCTATATTTTGTATGAGATTTTCTCTTTTTTAGAAACATTGACCTGTGACAGTGAAATTATTGTGATTTTTAAGTCTGATATTTATCAAAAAGTCGACATATATCTTATAACAATATTCCTATAAATTAAATTTGGATTAGTGCATTTTTATATGTTGTTTGGATTAATTTGTTATATCATCAAATTTCACATCTCTTCCGTATAATATTTAATCATCCATGATTTAATCGCTGGTGTAGTATTTCACAAAGACATTGGATAATGCAATAGAATAAATTACAATGTGTTAGCCACCTATAATATTTTGTTATACCAAAAGGTGGCTAAGATCTTTTTTGAGCCTCCAAGGAACAAATTTTATCACTAAAAAATTGTTGGCTCTTGAAGTCTCTTTAAGGCCTCATGCCTCTGTCCAAAATCCTCATTTTCTGTCCCATTTTTTATACTCAGGAATTTCTGCTGACTCCAACTGAAAGACTGCTGAAAGATCGCCATTTCTCCTCTTCTCAAAACCTTTCATCTGCTCCCCCTTTCTCTCCATCAAAACTACCTTGTTTTCATAAGTCCTCTTCTTTCCATTTATGAAAATTTCCCCTTTCATAGTTAAAAACTCACTTTTTAACTATTTCGGAAGCCCCAAATCCATTAAAATCCTTGAAAATTTCTCATAAAAATCAAAGTTTTATTACTATGGACCTAAGCCCCTTGGGCTAAGTCCTAAACCACTTCCCCCCACATGCCCATATGTTAAAACCAAACGCTAAAGCTTTCGGTGCTAATCGCAAATATCCAAAGGGTGCATGACTTTGAACCATTACAAAACTCATTTTCCTTTGTAAACCCAAAAACCCACTTCCCGAAAGTTCTAAGTTCAAACTTAAAACCATGTGCTGAATACAAATGGGTTGATTGAAAAGAGCCGATCGCGCAATCGCAATCGGAAACAATACAAATGGGTTGATCGGAAAGACCAGGCTCTTGGCCCGATTGCGATTGGCCCTTGTCTCTGTACTCCCGGGCATATTACATTCCATAAAAACCACCGGCCCAGCAATCGGGCGCCTTTTTCTTTACTTATATATATATATTTTTCCGCCTGATCCATTATAACTATTGTTTATTGCAAAACTTTGGGTTTCATATGTTTAAAGGTTTTTTCGCCGGTACGTAGGTCAAAGCAATCCTGACCGTTGATCTAGTTCTTCGATCCAACGGTCCGCGCACAATCGCATCGCAACTTTTCTCATTGCGCAATCGCATGCCCATCTCTGCGACCTCCGATTGCTGACCCCCGATTAAATCCCGACCGTCGATCTTGTTCTCAGATCAACGGCCTGCGCTCAATCGCAAGTGTCCTCCGATCGCAATCGCAAGCCTTCTCGTCTCACTCCCGATTGCGATCCTCCGATTCCATCGCAGCCGTCCATCTGTTTCGCAATCCGACGGCCATCGCACACCCTTGCGATCCCTCCGATTACATCCTATCCGTTCATTTCCCGCTGATCCAATGGTCATCGCTTGATCGCACTGGTCGCTCGAACGCTAAATCGCACGCCTTTTCCACAGTCCTCCGATTTAATCCCAGCCGTCCATCTCCCTGATGATCGGACGGACTGCGCTCAATCGCATCACTGCATTTCAATCGCATCCCCTTCTCTGCCCTCCCCGATCGCGATCCTCCGATTAAATCTGGGCCGTCCATCCTCCCGAGGATCCAACGGTCCTTGTTCCCTCCGATCATAAGTCTTGCCCCGTTTTAAAAACCCACCGATTCATTTTCCGCCGTCGATCGGATCCTCAGGTCAACGGCCAGCGCTTAATCGCACTGGAGAATTCAATCGCATCCCCTTTTCTGCCACCCCCGATTGAGACCCTCCGATTAGATCTGGACCGTCCACGTGTCCAGATCGGACGGTCCAAAACTACTCCTCCTTATTCTTTCTCCCGCTATCCTTTTCGCCTTTCTATGTAGTTCTCCACCGTTGGTTGCCTCCATCCGACGGCTTCGCTCCTGCCCCGCCATCTGAAGCAGTTTAACCTATTTCCGCAGGATTTCTTAACTATTTTTGTGTTTTGCAGGCGTTTTAATGGTTTTCCATTATTTAAAGAAAGAAAGCCGAGGCTTGGGAAAGACGTTTCCTGCGCCTTCGAGCTGTTAAAGAGAACCATCTGCGGGGTTTTCGCTTCATTGTTTTCTCAATGCTTCATGGGCATTGATGCCTTTAAAAGCCCAGTGCGGCCTGCACATCAACAAGACACTGTTTTAATTCAAAAACAGTTAAAGAGTATCAGTTCGAAGACAGAGCACAACAGATAAAGATTGAAGACGGTTTTTTGGGGATTACGGCTAAGACCGTTATCAAAAGCCTAATCCCCAATCTAAAACACAGTTTAAAGGAAAAACCTAGAGTGTTTTATCAGACAGAAAGCCTCCACCACCACATCTGAGGCAAATTGATTCCTCAGCTACCACCGAGCCACCTATTGCCTCAAACCATTCAGAACAGAGGCCGAAGTTATTGCTCGAAGAAATATCTGCCTCCAGCATTGCCAAGAAGTTATTTCTGCAAGGAAACCAATGAATAAATATCTGCAGAGTTATTCCAAAACATACACAGAGCCTCAAAGTCAAACAAAGCTTCCATCGAGCTTTGATATTTATTGTGAAACAGTTAATGTAGTGATCCACCTGTAAATTTTTCCCTCGAGCCTCTCAAAGGGCCGAGAAGTCTTCACTCTGCATTAACTGTCCTTGAGATATTTTTTTAAAATCTCACCTCCTCATCTTCCTATAAGTACTTCTACATAAGATGAGGAGTTGTTGGTCGCAGAACTTTGAAATACACTTGAGATTGAGACTTCTTTTTGTACATAGTATTCATTGGCCCTTGAAGCTCTGTTTGTGCTAGAGTAGTTAGGTTGAATAGTGAAGATGATTGCTGAACTGAAACATTGGACTTGAAGTTTGTAGCTAGTTTGACATCAATATAAAAGCTGTTTCATGGGATCCTGATCTATATTGACGGTGATGTTATTCTCATTTGTAACTTGTTGTTTTATTTATGTTTTCATGTTGTTTCATTTTCCACTGTAAAGAACAGTTTAAACAGGGTTAGGACCTGCTGTATATCAGTAACCTTCTCTGGCTGAGAAATCTTTATTTGAATGTTTTCTTCCAATCTGTGTTATTTAGGAATGACTTAATTCAGTTTTAGGCATGAGAATGCTGGTGTTCCCTCATTTTATCGTCCTAGCTGAATATTATTTCTAAATGTTACTTTCAGTATGTGTTATGTGATGATGAACTGAAGGAAGATATGGTTAGCCCTAGTCCCAGACTTGTCTGCATAACTAACAGATTGTTTCCCTTGGAATGTGTTAAAAGCTGGCTAGTTTAGAAGCACTTGCTAGATCTTAGACCATTCTGTGTTATCTTTGTGTTTCCCCTTGTTTTTTATGTTTTCTATTGGAAGTGTGTCAAAGGCTGGTTGGTTTAAAAGTAATTACCATATCCTAGTCTGCTTTCGTGTCCTTCTTAAAGTGTTTGTCAAAGGCTGACTGGTTTAAAAGTACTTATCAGATCCTAGGCTGCTCTTCGTTCTGCATCTGTTTAATTCCCCTTCTTGATGTATCACTCCATTTCATAAATCAAAATTTAAAGAGATCCTTAGACACAGATGACTAGCCCCTTGGATCACACTTGATGTTGTTGTTCAATTAAAGCCCAGATATGACTCCATAGCCCAATGGACTAAAAACCAGCGTTATATCTATCTATCTGCCAAAACTGTTCTATTTGCTTGCAACTTCTCACTTTTGAAACTTTGCACTCAGGACTTTCCCCTCAAGTAACATTTCATGCTCAACCATCCAAAACAAAACAAAACCCTTGGCCTTCATAACTAGCCTAATATCATTACCTTGAGCTTTTCAAAGACAATATCCATCTTTGCACATATTGGAGAGATCCCTCTCCGGATTCAGGAGCGCTAGATCCTAGAATCCCAAAGTTGGTTGAAATGATGTTAACTCTGTGATTGGACTCTCCCAATATTGCTAATAAATTACAGAGACCTAACATTTCTGGCGACTCCGCTGGGGACTGCGAACCCATAATCATTTTCATTTAAAGATAATCATACGACGTCAGATATTTGGTTCATAGAGCATTTGCTTTATTAACCAGAGTAAAAAGCAGCCTTTTCAAGCATTGCCTATTATAGGTAATCATGATGGAACTTGTTTGAATCAGTGACAAACTAGGTAAACCCTAGGTTTCTCTTAAGACTTCATCTAAACCTTGAAAAATCAGCTGGCTTAGCCATAAGAGTAGACTTCCTTTGTCTCGCAACCTTAGCTAAGTTTTGAAACAAAGTTAGGATATTCTTAACAACCACAAAACTGAAAAATGACTTAGAAAAACCTAAAAATATTTTAGATTGGAATTAAATAAACATGGTGGTGGACCATAAGACCTTTTACCTCTGAAAGGAGCTAAAAATTTCCACTTGGCGACTCCACAATCCTAGCAGACCTTAAGACTCCACTGGGAAGAACCCTTATCATTAATAAAACCATTCAAACTCACTTAGAGGACTGTGGGATTTAAAATTGTAAAAACAGATTGGTTAACCTCTCCAAGATTGTCATATCTGGTTGAACTTTTCTTGTTTTAGGTCTAAACAACATAGCATAGTGGCTTCTAAACAGATTCACACTAGAGCTCACCCAGACCCTAACCCACTTGAGATAGTTGATAATCCAGAAAGTATCCTTTGGAAGTCTCCTAAGGTTAAATTATTAACTGTTTTCAGATCACCCTTGAGAGCTAAATCAGTCCCTGAAAATCTTTCAGCTCTGCAACAATCACAAACCGACTTAGTGAACCCATTTAGGACTAGGTCATTTGATGATATAATCCAGTTAGACTCTGAATCTTCACTTTCATCTCCTGAAACAAGTGAACATCCTGGTAGCAGGGAAACAACACCTCCTGATTTACATTTCCTTCACAAGTTAGGTGTCTCTCATCCAAGATCATCTCAACAGTCTACTCCTGGTCCATCCACTTCTACTCACCCTACATCCACTGTTCAAACCACTTCACCTCAGCCCACTTTCCCTTCTGTAAATCCACCTCCACCTCCTGCCATGGCAACATGGTATGCTCCCTTAGCCCTTAATATACCACTAGTCAATCTTTCACCGGACTATCAGTCCAAAATTCCATTATATGATGCTAATAATGCTACAACTGCATCACAACATGTGGATAAGATGAATGACTATTTTGATCGAAATGAAATTGATGATGATTCTATCAAGCTCAGACTGTTTGCTCAGAGCTTAGGGAGAGAAGTAAGAAAATGGTTTAAAGGTTTAGCCCCCCGTAGTATAAATGACCTCCAAGGCTTCCATCAGACATTCTTAAATAAGTGGGAAGTGAGAAAGAATCCTCTCCAAGTCCTTGCCGACTATAACAATCTCCATAGGAACCCTGGGGAAAGTGTACAATCTTATTGTACCAGATTTAACAGTGTCTATAATGCACTTTCCCCCGAACTAAAACCTCCTCAGGGCTCAGCTTTAAACAAATTTCCTGAAGGGTTTGATCCAGACATGACATATTCACTTAGAGAAAGAGTTTTTGCAAATCTTGAAGACATGCAAAGGGGTGCTCTTTCTGTGGAAGTAAACTTGATGGAGAAAAGAGCAAGAATGAAGAGTGAGAAGAGAGTATCTTTTAGAGAGGAATCTACCCCTTCCACTTCAAGCTCAAAGATAGAGAGAATGATGGAAGAAATGATGAAAGAGATGAGCATAATTAAGAGAGCACAAGCAAATCAAAATCAAACTGCTCCTCAAAATAGGAACCAAAATCAGAATGTTAGAAGGAACCAACCTCCAAACAGACCCAGGGATGATGATCAACAGATCACTCCTCCCTTTCATCAAAACTATGCAAGTGAGGTTGAAGAAACAGAAGACATAACAGGGGGAGAAGATATCAACATGTTTGGGGAAGAGGATGATGACTTTGAGGTTCATTATGATAAAAAACAGGGTCTTTACACACCTTACGACGACAAAAGAGATGATAATGGAAATTATTATCAGGACATGGAAAATATCGTCATAGAACCTCAAAGAGAATATGACCTTAGAAGCAAGACCAGTCAACAAGCCCCCAATACCAAAACCTCTGACAAATCCTCTCAAAGCAGCACCGCAGCTAAACCCAAAACAACCAAACAAAAAGACAAAACAGTGGCTGTTAATTCTGATAAGGATAAGGAGAAAAACACTCAAAATTCTGAAAAACAGAGTGAAGACATCAACAATACTAACGCTTCAGCTAATACTCCTTCTACAACAGTTGTGTCAAGTAAAACAAATCAGCAAGCTGTAATTGTTGATAGAGTGACAGCTAATAAAGTTGAAACAAGTGCTTCAAAGAATCAAACCCCTTTCAGCCTTGAACAGGAAATCTTAAAGATCAAAATCTCTGTTCCATTAACTGAGTTAGCTGCCCAACATGTATATAGGAACCAAATTTTGAAGGCTTTAAATATAGAGGAAAATGGAGATACAGTTAATCTTAGCGACGACTTACCAGAGTTGATTTTTGGCCCTAAGATTGAAGGGAAGTTTCAAGAAGGACCAGTTCCTCCCTTTTATGTGAGTTTGAACATTCATGACAAAATTCTACACAACGCTATGCATGATTCCGGGGCTTCTCATAATTTAATGCCTAAAGCCGTGATGGAGAGCCTTGGTTTAGAAATTACCAGACCCTACAAAGACCTATACTCCTTTGACTCAAATAGAGTAAAATGTCTAGGATTGATCAAAGACCTCTGTGTTAACCTAGCCCAGATTCCAGCCAAATGTTTACTCATGGACATTGTTGTGGCTGACGTCCCCCCAAAGTATGGAATGCTATTATCGAGATCCCGGGGATCTAAGCTACAGGGGACTATGCAGATGGACATGACATATGCGACCATCCCGATTTTCAATCAGACCAGAAGACTTTACAGGGAGTCTCATATGCAATACACGGTTACAGGTCAAGACAGACCACAAAACTCTCCTATATATTCTGTCAATACAGGCCTTGATTCTTTTGTCATGTTTAACAATGAAACTCCTAGTGAGCAAGTCGCTTTAACAGAATTAAAGGCCGACAGGGAAGAAGAGTATAATAATGCAGAAGTGTCCAAACAGTTTGCCACATGTGAAAACATTAGTAAACAAAGCATAGGTCTTGATTTACCGGTTATGAGTCCATTGTTTTTAGGACTTAACAACCCAGAAAATACCCCTAGCATTTCTGGCATCATCCCTCAATCTATTGAAGAATTTGAGGAGTCAAAAAAAATTCAATTGGGTGCTGCTAATCATGAACAGTCAGAAGGCACCATAGTTAAAAAGGACAATCGCCAAACAGACGAAACCGAAGACAGTCCTTTATGGAGTATGTATTTTGATGGTTCATGCACTAGAAATAATGCCGGTGTAGGGGTTTGGATCATTAACACTGAAAACAACCACACAGAATGCATCTCATGCAAATTAAACTTTCAAGGTTCCAACAACATAGCAGAATATGAATCCCTTCTCTTAGGCTTGCATCTCTTGAAGAAATTAGGAGCCAGAAGAATTAATGTGTACGGGGATTCTGAGTTAATCATTAGGCAAGTCAATGGGGAGTATAATGCGAATCATCCCAGACTTAGAGCCTATCAGAATGATGTCATGGATCTGTTGACAACTTTTGAGGAGTCAAACCTGAGTTTCATCCCAAGGAAAAAGAACATTATGGCCCACAATTTAGCCTTTGCGGCCAGAACATGTCTAACGCCATATGAGACTGGAGACAACACAACTCCGATAAAATTTAGACCGGCAGTGCCTGATAACGAAAAATATTGGCAAGTGTTTGACAATGACAAACAAATATAAGACTTCATGCAATTCAGAAATGAGTTCGAACTACACAGTTCAGATTCAGATTATGATACAGACTGCAGTGAAGAAAACTTTCTTGGTGAAGAAGAATCGTCTCCTCAACCTGCCAATATTAACCTATTGTCTAGCGAACTTAGGCACAAAACAGAATTAAGTGCAGAGTTAGAAACGGAAGAATTACAAACTCTGCAGTCTAAAGATGAAAATTTGCCGAGTGGTCTAACACCTTTAGAGGAGTTGTTCGATTTTAACGATGTGGCCAATAAACCAAAACTGGAACCTGTAGAGACTGAAGTAGAGGAGTGCAATATAGGCAGTGAGGAAAGACCGAAAATGATCAAACTGTCCAAAACTTTGCCAGCTCACATTAAACTCAAATACATAGAGCTGTTCAAAGAATTTTCTGATGTTTTTGCTTGGAGTTACGAAGATCTCAAATCCTATGACACTGAAATAATACAGCACAAAATCCCTCTTAAAGAAAACCAAAAACCATTTAAACAGAAACTGCGCAGAATAAACCCTGTCCAGTTGCCATTGGTTCATAAGGAGATCATGAAAATGTATGAGGCTGGCATTATTGTCCCTATTAGATATTCTGAGTGGGTATCTAATCTGGTGTCCGTTAGGAAGAAGACTGGAGAAATCAGGCTTTGTATAGACTTTAGAGACTTAAACAAAGCTTCGTTAAAAGACAACTACCCCTTACCAAAAATGGATCACATTTTACAAAGGGTGGTGGGGTCTAAAAGGATTTCGTTGCTTGATGGCTATTCAGGGTATAATCAGATTTTAGTTCACCCTGCTGATCAATTAAAGACAACTTTCACTACTCCATGGGGCACTTTCATGTATGTGAAGATGCCTTTTGGTCTAATGAACGCTGGAGCAACCTTTCAGAGAGCCATGGACATAGCATTCTCGGAAGAATTGGGCTTCTTCATCATTATCTATCTAGATGATGTCACTGTGTTTTCAAAAATAGATGAAGAACATTTAGAACATTTGAGAAAAGTTTTTGAGAAGTGCAAAAGGTTTGGAATATCTTTAAACCCTAAGAAGATACTATTTGGTCTCCAAGAAGGTAAGCTTCTTGGACACATTATTTTAGAAGAGGGTATAAAGATAGATCCAAAGAGGATTGAGGCTATATTGCAAATCTCTCATCCTCGAAATATCAAAGAGTTGCAGTCTTTCATTGGAAAGATTAACTTTTTGAGAAGGTTCATTCCTAACTTGGCAGAGCTCCTTAGAAATATCACAAACATGTTGAAGAAGGAGCAAGGGATAAAATGGACCTTGGAAGCAAAGGCATCCTTTGAGCTGGTGAAACAAGCATTAACCAAAACACCGGTTCTCATAAGCCCTGATTTTTCGAAAGATTTTTATATCTTCTCATTTGCATCAAAACATACCATTGCTGCTGTCCTTTTACAGAAAAATCCACAAGGACAAGAGCAGCCTATTGCATTCTTTAGCAAGGCATTGAGGGATGCCCCTTTGAAGTATAATATTATGGAAAAGCAAGCTTTTGCTTTGGTTAAAGCATTGAAAGACTTCAGAGTATACATCCTTCACTCACACATCATTTCCTTTGTCCCAAATTCAGTTGTAAAAGACATTCTAACACAAGATTCAGATGGTAAGAGAGGTAAGTGGATTGCTGTTATTCTTGAATATGATTTAGAGATAAAACCCACTAAACTCATCAAAGGCCAAGGTCTAGCTAGATTAATGGTTGAATCCAATTTTGAAGTTCTTGATATTAATGTGATTAATGCTTTGGACAACCAAGAAGAATTCTCAACTCCCATTATTGAAAACCATTTTCTGAATTCTCCTTGGTATGCTGATATCGTTTATGTTTTGCTTAATTTAAACACGCCTCCCGGTTTATCGAAAACGAAGGCAAGGTTCTTAAAGCTGAAAGCAGTAAACTATTGCATTGTAGATAAGTGTCTTTATTGGAAAAATGCTAGTGGTATATTGCTTAAATGTTTGCCTAAGTTTGATGCAGAGAAGATTAAGCAGGAATTTCATGAAGGAGAGTGTGGAGGCCATTTGTATTGGAAGTCAACAGCCAACAAAATTTTGAGGGCTGGTTTCTTTTGGCCCACCCTTTTTCCTGATGTTCACAAAATGACAACTACTTGCCATAAATGCCAATTGTTTGAGGGCAAGAGAAAATTATTACCCCTTCCTCTACATCCAATCACTGTTGAAGCTCCTTTTCAACAGTGGGGACTTGACTTCATAGGTGAAATCCATCCCTCATCTTCTGCCCAGCATAGATGGATCCTTACTGCCACAGACTATTTCACTAAGTGGATAGAAGCCATTCCTTGTAGGCAAGCCAATGATTCAGTTATTGTAAAGTTCATAGAAACCACTATCCTTTCCAGATTTGGCTGCCCTACCAAGATCATCACGGATAATGCAGCAGCATTTAGAAGCAAGAAAATGGTTGACTTCTGTCATAAATACCAGATAACACTAGGGCATTCCACAGCCTATTACCCTCAAGGTAATGGACTTGCAGAATCTTCCAATAAAAGCTTAGTGAACATAATCAAGAAACTGTTGGAGGACAATAAAAAGTCTTGGCACACAAAGCTAGTCCATGCACTTTGGGCTGACATATTAACTTTGAAGAAATCTATTGGGATGTCACCTTTTCAGCTTGTATATGGTACAGATGCAATCTTTCCTAATAGCCTTGGTGTACCAGTTATGAAGTTTATCCAAGAATTGCAGACTGAAGATAATGACATGATCAGAAGAATAAATCAGACCATTTATCTTCAGCAAATCAGAGAGGAAGTGTACAACAAAACATTGTAGAAACAAGACAGCATTAAGAAGCTTTTTGACAGAAGAACAAAGGCCAGCAATTTCAAGATTGGGGACAAAGTTTTAAAGTGGGACTCAAAGAGGGAAGACAAGGGAAAGCATGGTAAATTTGATAATCTATGGCTTGGCCCTTACTCTATTCATTCAGTTGCTGGAAACAATGCATTCTTCTTACAAGAGCTGGATGGAACAGATTTGTTTGGGGGTCCAGTCAATGGCAGGATACTCAAGCATTACTTATCTTGATTCATGATATGTTTTTAAGCCTTATTTTTTCTTTTTTCCATTGTAAACATTTCATCCATCATTGCATTCAAAGTTATGAAAAATCAAAAAATACAAAAACAAAGAAAAATAAAAAGAGGGTAGAAATGAAAACAAGAAAGGCAAAGCCCCATGCCAAAAAAGAGAAATAAATTCTGAAAGTGTGCAAGCTCAAATGCCACTCCTCAGAAACACACTTCTAGTTAGTCAAACAGAAAGAAAAGAGGGCAGAAATGAAAAACAAGAAAGGCACAGCCCCATGCCAAAAAGAGAAATAAATCTGAAAGTGTGCAAGCTTAAATGCCACTCCTGCAAAACACACTTCTAGTTAGTCAAACTGTTTAATCTTGACTAATTAGCTTTCAATTTTTCTGCTGATAGGGTAGTGAATTTGATTTGCCAAACTGTTTAATCTTGGTTTATCAGTAGATATATTAGGAGAGAAAAACTGGTTCTAATTTTCCCAAAATCTGAATCAGATATCAAGAAAGAGACAGCTCAAAACAAAATTAAAAATAGAGCTGTAAAGAGAGAAGGCCATAATAAGAAGCTTTCAGATCTTAAGCCTTCAATTTTTGATGTTCAATTTCTGCAAATAATAATCTATGTGCAGCTTGTTTTCATGCCATAGATCATAGCAAGTCGAACAGCTCAATCTTGACTTGACTATTTTTAAATTTCTGTTGTAGAATTTAGAGAATGAAAGTTTGTTGGACTATTTAATCCCAACAAACAGTAGACTAGGTAGAGAAATATCTGAGCTCAACTGTTTAAACTAAGTTCAGGGAGAAATAAGGAGTAGAAGTAGATTAGATTTCCTGCTTTCAAAAGAATAAAATGTTGTGAATAGAGTTTGCCAATCCAAGTGCACTCTGATGAAGAAAAAATGCTAGATCTGTAGGATTGGGTAGGTAGCAAGCTTGTTGATAAAGGTCCATTGTTTTCATGGCTGCCAAATATGTTTTTAGAGAAGATTATTCAATCACAAGAGGACAGCCCAATGGATGAGGCAACTAATCAGCCTCCCAGAAATCAAGTCTGAATTCTTGATGCCTTCAAGAAGGCACCATCCCCAAGTGGAGCCACTGTTAGCCACCTATAATATTTTGTTATACCAAAAGGTGGCTAAATCTGTTTTGAGCCTTCAAGGAACAATTTTTCATCACTAAAAAATTGTTGGCTCTTAAAGTCTCTTTAAGACCTCATGCCTTAGTCCAAAATCCTCATTTACTGTCCCTTTTTATACTCAGAAAATTATGCTGATTTCGTATAACAAACTGTTGAAGAAACCATCATTTTCTTCCCCTTTTTTCTCCATATATTCCTCTACTTTTCATGAGTTTCTCCCTCCATCCGTAAAAATCTTCCTGACATGGATTGAAACTTCTTTTTGAACTGTGCCGAAACCCCCAAATCCATTGAAAACCTTGAAATTTTTCATAAAAAACAAAGTTTTATTGCTATGGACCTAAGCCCCTTGGGCTAAGTCCTAAACCACTTCCCCCCACATGCCCATGTGTTAAAACCAAACGCCAAAGCTTTCGGCGCTAATCGCAAATATCCAAAGGGTGCATGACTTTGAACCATTACAAAGCTCATTTTCCTTTGTAAACCCAAAAACCCACTTTCCGAAAGTTCTAAGTTAAAACTTAAAACCATGTGCTGAATATAAATGGGTTGATTGAAAAGAGCCGATCGCGCAATCGCAATCGGAAACAATACAAATGGGTTGATCGGAAAGACCAGGCTCAATGGCTCGATTGCGATTAGCCCTTGTCTTTATAACTCCCGGGCATATTACATTCTGTGAAAACCCCGCCCCGCAATCGGGCGCCTTTTTCCTTTACCTATATATTTTTCGCCCAATCCTTTAAACTTGTTTTAATTCGAAAAAAACTTTGGTTTTCATGTGTTTAAGGGTTTTTCCGCCGGTGCGTAGGTCGTATCAATCCTGACCGTTGATCTAGTCCTTTGATCCACGGCCTGCGCTCAATCGCATCGCAAACTTTCAATCGCATGCGTTTTTGTTTCGCCCCCGATCGCGACTCCCCCGATTGGTTTTCCACCGTTGATCTCGTTCTTGAATCAACGGTTATCGCTAAATTGCATCGTAAAATCTCAATCGCATGCCTTCTTCTCTGTGCTCCGATTGCCGATCCTCGATTCAATCCCGACCGTTGATCTAATCCTTGATCCAACAGTCCGCGCAAAATCGCATCGCAATGTTTCACCCCCTTGCGATTACCTCCGATTCATTCCCCACCGTCGATCTGATCCTCAGATCAATGGCCAGCGCTCAATCGCAAAGTTTCAATCGCATGTTGTTTTGTGACCTCCCCGATTGCGATCCTCCGATTAGATCTGGACCGTCCACGTGTCCAGATCGGACGGTCCAAAACTGCTCCTCCTTATTCTTTTCCCGCTATCCTTTTTGCCTTTCTATGCAGATCTCCACCGTTGGTTGCCTTCATCCGACGGCTACGCTCCTCTCCTGCCTTCTGAAGCAGTCTAACCCATTTCGCAGGATTTCTTAATTGTTTTTTGTTTTATGCAGGTGTTTTCAATGGTTTTCCGTTGTATCACGAAGAAAAGTCGAGGGTTGGGAAAGACGTTTCCTGTGCCTTCGAGCTATCTAAAAGAAGCCATTCACGGGGCTCTATTCCATGTTTCGTCAGTACTCTATGAGTATTGATGCCGTAAAGCCCAGTGCGGGTCTGCACATTGACAAGACACTATTTTAAATCAAACACAGTTAAAGAGTATCAGTTTTGAGAATAAAGCACAGCAGATAAATACTGAAGACAGTATTACGGGGATTACGGCTAAGACAGTTATCAAAAGCCTAATCCCCGACTCAAAACATAGTTTAAAGAAAACCTAAAGTGTTTTATCAGACAAAAAGGTTTCCACCGCTTCAACTGAGGCGAATTGATTCCTCGGCTACTACAAAGAGCCACTTGACGCCTCAAACCATTCAGAACAGAGGCCGAAGTTATTGCTCGAAGAAATATCTGCCTCCAGCATTGCCAAAAAGTTATTTCTGCAAGGAAACCAATGAATAAATATCTGCAGATTTACTCCAAAACATACACAGAGCCTCAAAGTCAAACAAAGCTCCCACCGAGCTTTGATATTTATTGTGAAACAGTTAATGTAGTGATCCACCTGTAAATTTCTCCCTCGAGCCTCTCAAAGGGCCGAGAAGTCTTCACTCTGCATTAATTGTCCTTGAGATATTTTGTTAAAATCTCACCTCCTCATCTTCCTATAAGTACTTCTGCAGAAGATGAGAAGTTGTTGGTTGCAGAACTTTGAAATACACTTGAGCTTGAGACTTCTATTTGTACATAGTGTTCACTGGCCCTTGAAGCTCTGTTTGTGCTAGAGTAGTTAGGTTGAATAGTGAAGATGATTGCTGAACTGAAACATTGGACTTGAAGATTGTAACTGGTTTGACATCAATATAAAAGCTGTTTCTTGGGATCCTGGTCTTTATCACCGGTGAAGTGCTTCTTTCTTTGTTAATCGTTTTCCTTCTATGTATGCCATATTGTTCATTTTCCCTCTGTAAAGAACAGTTTAAACAGGGTTAGGATTTTCTGTATAGCAGTAACCTTCTCTGGCTGAGAAATCTTTATCTTAATGCTTTCTTCAGATTTTTTTATTTAAGAATAATTCAATACAGTTTAAACAGTTAGGAATGTTGGTGTTCCCTCGTCCTTCTGTTTTCTCAAACATTGTTCTCGAATGTTATTTCCATTATTTGCTATTAAAGTTAGACTAGAGAAGACATGGTTTGCCCTGATTCCTAGATTCTTTTCTCCAAAGGCAGATTCTGAAAGTTTCCCTTGGTGTTGACTGAAAGCAGACTAGGTTTAAAAGTACTTTATCTGATCTTAAGTTACACTCTGCTTTTCTTATGTGTTTTCATACTTTCTGAAGGTAATTATGTGGATTACTGGATTGTTTGTCAATTAAGCTGCTTTAATAAGAACTTGCCCAAGAAGTCTATGGTTAGCCCTGTCCTTGGTTGGTTTTAAAACAGTTACTTAAGAGGCTTTTCTTGTTTGGACTGACTATAAATCCTCTGAGAAATTATTATCAGTTTCCACCCTCCAACATTTTAATGTTTCCATTTCATCATTTTAATCTCAATAATCTTGTGGTATAGATGACTTGCCCCTTGGATCACACTTGATGTTGTTGTTCAATAAAAGCCCAGATATGACTCCATAGCCCAATGGACTAAAAACCAGCATTATATCTATCTATCTGCCAAAACTGCTCTATTTGCTTGCAACTTCTCACTTTTGAAACTTTTTTCACTTAGGACTTTCTCCTCAAGTAACATTTCATGCTCAACCATCCAAAACAAAACAAAACCCTTGGCCTTCATAACTAGCCTAATATCATTACCTTAAGCTTTTCAAAGACAATATCCATATTTGCACATATTGGAGAGATCCCTCTCCGGATTCAGGAGGGCTAGATCCTAGAATCCCAAAGTTTGGTTGAAATGATGTTAACTCTGTGATTGGACTCTCCCAATCTTGCTAATAAATTACAGAGACCTAACAGGTCTGACTATTCTGCCATGTGTTATGTTGTATATACCATCGTTGGAGTTCTGCAGGGTGGTAGGGTTTGACAACCCGCTGATCACACCATTTTTTTAATATTTTCTTGTTATATGGTCCGATGGGGGTGTCGGGGGTCATGGCCCACCATACTTTTCTTTTCTTTCTTCTTCTTCTTCTTTTTTTTTTTTTTTTTTTAAACAAACCATAGATTTTAAAATATCTGATTTTAGGCTGAAGGAGTCTTTTTAACGACCCCACAAATTCGCCCGAAACCCGGCCGAAGCTGGCCGGAATCTGATCGTCGGATTCTTGCGAATTTCCTGCCTCCTTAAGCCTGCCACATGGGTCGGTCAACCTTAGAAATTTTACCAGCTCTAAATTTCGCATACGAGCTTTTTTTGACGAACCGTTGTGATCAATATGACAAGATATTCAACCTGAAACCGAGTTTTCCACATTTCCGTCACTTTGATTTTTGAGCTTTCATAAGCCCTCTTTGTCCTATGTGTGTCTCTGGAGCCACCTGGATCACTGTGGGCCCCTCATTAAGCCCATAAACCACCATGGCCACCTTCTAATCCTATAAGAACCATTCATACACCTCCAACCTTGTCCCCATGTGTTGAAGCCTTCCATCAGCCACCTTAGCACTTTCTTCTCCTAGTTGCAAAACAACACAATTTCAAGCATAGTTAGGTCATGATCAGTTGCATGAATAAAAACATGATAGAGAGAGCATAAGGTAAGTAGAGTGTGTTTAGCCATTTGGACAGCTAAGTGTGATTAGATTATTTTCCTTTATGTCATTTCAATTCAGCAATTTACTTCATGCAAGGTACCTAGGTTGCTTTACAATTCTTATCATAGTCTAATAAGTAGATTTCTTTCATTACAAAAGAGTCAGATGTACTTGGTTACTATGGTATAATTCTATACTTACTGATAGTGCCATGGATTTGAATCATTCGTAGCCCTAGGCCTAATTCCATAAGTTTGACAAAATTCACCTAGAAACCCTAGAAGTAACACCCTTTCATAGAGCTCAGAGGAGGATGACATGAGTAGAATGCACGTGTTGTGTATATAGTATTGTCACCTCAAAGTTTGTACAAACCTCAGGTTGATAAAGTAAATTAGGGTAGCCTCTGGGAGTTGCAAAATTCTTAGCACAATACCAGGGCTCACCACTTTTTGGTGTCGTTGTCGGGGAGGTGTCTAGTAGATGTTTTGATCTTGTTTTAGCATTATTTTTTGCTTTCATTTTTCATTTTGTTTCAGAAATATTTAAAAATAAATAAATAAATAAAAATAAAAATCAGATTTTCATGACTTGTAGGAATAGGGATACTTAAGGAAAAATTTTACCTAAAACCCCCACATCACCACATAGTCACGCTTCACTATTCTTCAATGGCTATGGGATTGAACACACCATAGGTATGGCTTCTGAAAATTTTGAAGAACCTATTGGGGAGGAAGAAGATCTTGTTTCAACTGAGGGACCTGCTTCACCTATCTTAACCATGGCTGACATTGAAACCCAGGAAGCCTTTATAATTATAGAGGCGGATGGGGAAACTAATATGAAAAACATTCACCCCTCAGCTCTTCCACACTTTCATGAACTTATCTCAAAAAACCCTGACACATTGATGTTTGAATATTTTGTTGTCTATAGGACCTATGACTATGCCTTAGATGTACAGAAATTGAAGCTATTCTCATCCACCCTTAAGGATGCAGCATTGCTCTGGTTCATGGGTCTACCTGGGAACATCATCACTACATGGGCACAGATGCAAGAGCCCTTCAATAGTAAATATAGAGACTATTGTAGGTCCAAGGAAACTAAGGATGAGATATTTAGGATGACTCTAAGGCTTGATGAATCCCTAGAAGACTATGAAGAGAGGTTTCAGTTAAACTGTAAGAGAGCCAATTGTACTCTTGATCTTGGATCACTTAAACTTGTACTTCTCTGAGGGATCAGAGAGGAGGTGATAGAAACCTTAAATATGTTATCAAGAGGATATATCTACCAACTGACTTATGAAACAATCAAAATTGTCTTCCAGAACCATTCTAGGGAAATTAGGTAGCAAGGCAGTGCTGGGAAAAGTACATCCAATACCCCTTCCTCTTCCACCTCCATCAAACATGAGATTGGAAACATGCTAGAGGACTTCAAGAGTGACATGTTGCACACCTTTTCTTTGAAAATGGACACAATGCAGGTCAAAAGGAAGCAAGAGGAAGAAGAAATAACCTTTGCTATATTCTGCACTAGATGTACTAGAAAGAACTCGAGAAATGAATGTCCACTAAGTGTCATAGAGGTTTTCTTAGTCTGTGAGGAGAATCATGCCACAGAGAAGTGTCCCTCGTTACTTAGACTTAAAGTTTTAAATCAAGGTGGGGAAGTGGGGCCATAGCAACTCTGCTTCATCAACCAGAGACGACCTCAAGGCCCTAGGTCATATCAATAGGGTATGCAAAGTGTACCTTACTATTATTATCACAATAATCAGAGTGCACCCATGCAACCTTGGTACACACCCACTCCTCCATCCTGGCCTACACCTCCTACTTGGCCTTACAACCCTCCATATCACCCTCAAGTTGTGAAACAACCATTTCAATAGTATGTTCCACAACAACCTTAGTGGAACAATCCATCCCAAGGGTGGAGGCCTCAACACAATCAACTACCTACTCTAATGCCTCCACCCCAACCTCAAGCTCAGCTTACTCATGATGCTCCACCCAAGCTACCTCAAATGCCTACACAACCAAATCCGAACCCGAACAACAAACATGCACAATGGGTTTACAATGGAGAGACATATTATCCAACTTATGTTGTGGAGATACAAGAGATTAATCTCAGGTTAGGAAGATTAATCCTAGAAAACCACCCTCCATCTCCACCCATGGAGGTTGAGGAGGAAAAGGAACAAGGTAACACTCAAATCCAACAACCTCCTTTTCCTGAGCGCTTGATCCATCCTAGCCAACACACCCCAGAGGAGACTGAACTTTTGGGAGAATTGAAAATTTTGTGTGTAAAGATACCACTTCTCTAGGCCATTAAGGATGTCCCTAGTTACAATAGGCTCATCAAGGAAAAGTGCTTCAAGAAACCTAGGAGAAAGAAGAAAGACACCCCTACCATCAATGTGGTAGGACAACTATCTGACTTAATGTTGGGAAGGGTGATTTTTCCAAAGTACCTGGACCCTGGAAGTACAGTTGTAGATGTGCACATATATGGTGTCATAGTTCCTAATAATTTGATTGATCTAGGGGTTGCCATAAATTTCATGACCAAGGAAACTATGTTGAAACTTGATCTCCAGGGGACTTTGAGGAAAACCACAATAGATCTGCAACTTGCAAATCGGTCCACAGTAACTCTGGAACGAATTGTTGAGGATGTTATGGTTACAATTGACTCTTGGGAGTATCCTACATATTTCCTGGTTCTACAACCAAAAACAAGTTCAATGGATACCCTCTCATCTTAGGGAGACCTTGGTTAGCCACTGCAGATGCTTATATTAGTTGTCAGGCTAGAAACATGACTATTAAAAATGGGCCCTTGTCTAGACAACTAGTATTATATCCTCCAACCCAACCTTCCATTGATCATGATCTACCTATATGGTTGGAGTATGAAGAAGATGAGGTTTATAACACTACCCCTATTTTTACCATAGATGTTGTTCTTAGAGGGGGACAACTTGATGAAGACAAACTCATTGACTATGCCATTCAAAACCAGTTCCCCACTAACAGTCCTCTTGAAAACCTAGTCAAAGAGTCTAAAAGCCAACCTTGGATGGAAGTGCGCTCAGTTGATCCAACCTCTGAAACCACCAAGGTTTTTGAGTTTGGCCCATCCAGATCTTTGAAAATCAATTCAAACCTCTCGGATGAAGAAGAAAATCAGCTATGGCAGCTTTTAAAAGAAAACCTAGATGAATTTTCTTGGGATTACAAGGAGGTTCATCCTTCAGTATGCAGACATCATATTTACATCAAGAAAGGATGCAAGCCTGTGCAACAACCCCAAAGAAGGATGAACCCATCTCTGAAGAACATAGGCAAGGAAGAGTTACAGAAACTGTTAGATGCAGGTCTCATTTATCCTATATCATACAGTGAGTGGGTATCTCCTCTTGTCCTAGTCCCAAAGAAGAATGGAAAATGGAAAATTTGTGTTAATTATAGGGAACTTAACAAAGGCACCAAGAAGGACCATTTCCCTTTGCCCCTTATAGAACAACTCCTGGATGGCCTTACAGGGAAGAAGTTATTTTCATTCTTAGATGGGTTCAATGGGTACTATCAGATTCAAATCAGCCCTGAAGACCGGGATAAGACTACTTTCACCTACTCTTTGGGTACCTTCACTTACATAGTCCTACGCTTTGGGTTGTGAAATGCCCCAGCTACCTTCCAGAGAGTTGTCTTCAACATTTTCTCTAAGCTATTCCATGACTCTGTTGAAATCTACATGGATGACTTCACACCATATGGGGATGACTTCCAAGAATCTCTCTCCAATATGGGTAAATTATTAAGAAGGTACATTGAGATGCATCTCTCCCTAAGCCCGGCAAAGTGTGAATTCCTGAAGAGAGCAGGAATTGTATTATGACACTCAATCTCCCAAGCGGGAATACAGGTGGACCCGATCAAAATCACTATTATCAAAAGGGTACCTGCTCCTCAAAAGTAGAGAGAAGTCAAGAACTTCTTAGGGTTAGCTGGTTATTATAGAAGATTCATCAAAGACTCCAGTAAGATGGCTTTGCCACTATGTGCTTTATTGGCCAAAGATTCTTAGTTTATTTATTTTGGTCCTTGTCAAGAGGATTTTCAGCTCATTAAAGGAAATTTGACTACTGCCCCCATTCTCCAAGGTCCAAATTGGACTCTGCCTTTCCACATCCACACAGATTCACCTAACAAAGTTATGGGGGAAACATTAAGACAGTTAGAAGAAAAATTACCTTATGCAATATATTTCATCAGTAAGAACTTTTCTAACGCCGAGCTAAACTATACTGTCACGGAGAAGGAGATGTGAGCCATTTTCCATGCTTTAAACAAATTTAGACATTATGTAACTGCGTATCAGACCTTTGTTCACACTGACCATACAACCATCAAATTTTTAATGAACAAAATAGATGTTAATTTTACAATAGTTTGACCTAACCATTGTTGATAAACTTGTAAAGGAGAATGTTGTTGTATATTTTTTTATCCAGGTTAGCTCTATCTGAGTGGTGGATGACCAGTTTCCAGATGAACATCTCTTTGCTATATCAGCACTCTTATCATCGTTTTTAGGGGTAATTCAGTCTCAGAACTAACAATTTTTTTTTTTTTTTTCCTATCTGGTCCGGATTGTCTACTATATTTGGAGGATTAGGATCAGGGTTGGATCTAGTGTAATAGAATTTCTGGGAGCCAGAATTTTTATTGGGTAAATACCCACAACCTTTAAACTTAATTTTAAAGTAGAAAAGATAAGTTTTAAAAATATTCCTTCAAGATTAAACTTAAAAATGGAGAGTGGTTAGTTCCCCAGTATGGTCGCCAGTATGTTATCACCCTAGTAATTCTCAGGTTTTGGGATGAGGATTTTTGTAGTTAAAAAAAAAAGGGGTAACCAAGAACCTCTTTTAAAATTCAAGATCTAGCCTTCCTGATTTCCGGAGAGGGATCTCTCCTAAAGATTTAACTTTGTTTTATAATTGGGTTTTAGGCTAGCTATGAGTGGACAGTGGGACTTGTTTTGAAAGTGTGATGGGAATAAAAAGTGTTTCAAGGTAAACCAGAGGGATCTACCAGAACATTGGGCTATGGAGTCAAGTTTATAGGGAAGTAGAGCTAGGAAATAATACTTAAAGATGCAAATGTACTAAGGGCAAGGTAGATGACCTTGAAAGGCTTTGAATAGGATTTTTTGATGTAATGGGTGAAATATGAACAAAAGGGCACTTAAGAATCCTTAAGTTACAGAAATTAAGATTCAAGGAGGGAATCAAACAGGGACCTAGAGAAATTAAGAATTCTATAGTCTGGTTATCAAGCATAAAACATAACAATGCCAACTAGTAAAAAACAGGGAGCTTTTTATCACTAGTCCTGTCTAAATTCTCCTAGTTGATCATTAAAGATAGAAAAACATTAAAATGAATGTATTGAAACTTTTGAAAGAAAAACAATGAAAACAGGAAAAAGACTAGACTTATCTGGTTAGCACAAGAATCCTGAGTTATGATGTCTTTAATCTCAATTCCAGTCTGCTGCTTTGCTAATTGACTCACCAACTTCAATATATCCAGCAAAATGACTATAGTAGTCTTTGTTGAGCCTCAAATTTGTGCTTTCCTTCACCTCATTTCACCTCATTTTCCCTTTTCCATTTCTATTTTAAACCCAATTGATCAATAAAAATAGTTAAAATTACTTCTAGAATGGTTTACATGACTGACTTGTTGAATTTTGTGATTGTTGCCATTGTTAAGCATTTTGACCGGAACTAGCTGCAGAATGCAGGCATTCCGTAGCTAACCGGCGATTCTGCAGCTACCTTCATGTTTGAGTATGTTCCAGGTGGCCTCTTGAGGAAAAACGCATATGGGCATGATCCACGTCGTGCCTACATGGTTTGTTGCTCATCATGGAAGAAGAAATGAATTCTGGGTACGGTTATGCACGTGGGAACACATTTGTGAAGGAAGACTCCTACTAGGACTGTCTCAGTCCAGGTGTCTTTTCTCCTTCACGCAGCCACCTCAAAGACTCCTAAGATGATTTGGATAAGGAATACATCATTCCTAAATTATTGTAATTATTGTTACTTGCATTTACTTTATAAACTCTTGAGTAGGCCGAGAGCTTAGTTAGAAATTTTGTGTTAGATTTGCTGCTAGATTTTGTGTAAACTCTGTGTTACGTCTTTGAAGACACAGAGCATTATGTTAAAACTATTGCATCGTTAATGGAGCAGACAAAATTATCTTGAAGGCGTGATTTAATTTTGAAGTTGAATGCCGTCAAGTGGTAGAGGGCCCCTGCCCCTTGAACGGATTTCTTTTGCGTAAACTAGATAAGTTTTTCCTAGCTGTCTTTACGTTCTGCATATTGAATTAGTAGTTGTTGTGTTTTATATACTGTGGTCGTACTCATTCTAGTTATTCCATAAGAAGACACTCTTCCAACAGACTAAAATGATGAATGTTTAAATGACTATGGTATTGTAGAATAGGAGTTAAATTTGTATTTGTTTTTAACTAGCTACTGTAGTCATATTCGTTCCAGTTCTTCCACAAGAAGACACTTTGCCAATAAATTAAAATGATGAATGTTTAATGACTATGGTACTGTAGGATAGGAGTTGTATTTGTTTTTAACTAACTACTGTAGTCATATTCGTTCCAGTTCTTCCACCAAAATTCCTCTCCAGCTGTACATAATATTCTCTGTAAAAAATATGTGTAAAACAGAGTTTTACAGAGTCTGAAAAATAGCCTCTAAAGATGTGCATGTATTTCTCATTCTGAAATCACTGTGCAAAAAGTGAGATAGGTTTGTGTAGAAGGGTCCATTAGGAACATAAACCTCCTTCAGTTTTGTAAAATGTATTTCTAATTGGCCACAATATTCTCTGCAAAATGATGACTTGACTGTAATTTTCTGCAAAAAGTGCTTTCCAACTTTGTTTAATATTTCCAAAACCATAATAGCTGTTAGAAAAGTGAGAGAGGTTTTTGTGGGCGGGAATCTTATGAACATAAACCTCCTTCCGTTTTTCCAAATTCATCTTTGATTGATCGCAATAGTTTCTGCAAAACTATGACTAAAATATGCAATTTCTGCAAAAATGTTCCTTCTTGTTGTATTTTTCATCTTTTCACTTTTTTGTTCCTTTGACTGTTTTACTTTCACTTTAGATAAACTTCAATGTTGGTGAAATTAGTTTTGGACAGTTCTGGAGGGGCATTGAGATTGGTGAGCACATAAAGGATATCGGAATACCAAGGAGAGTTCTGAAACTTCTCCTCAACAGTTGGGTGGGGCAATCCTTCCTGCTCATCTAAGGCATTTACCATGTTAATTTCAAGGGCCTGCAGATTAGATTCAACCATTAATTGGGCTAGGCCTTGACCTTTGATCAGTTTGGTGGGCTTTATCTCAAGGTCATATTCTAAGATAGTAGCAATCCATTTTCCCCTTTTCCCATCAGGGTCTTGGGACAAGATATCTTTGACCACTATATTTGGCACATAAGAAATGGTGTGAGAATGCAAAATGTACACCCTAAAGTCTTTTAAGGCCTTTACTAGGGCATAGGCCTACTTTTCCATAATGTTGTACTTCAAGGGTGCATCCCTTAAGGCCTTACTGAAAAAGGCAATTGGCTGTTCATTACCTTCTGAATTTTTCTGCAGTAAGACTGTAGCCATGGTATGCTGGGAGGCGAATGAAAAGATCATAAAATCTTTTGAGAAATCTGGGTTGATCAGGACAGGGGCTTGTGTGAGTGCAAGTTTTATTGACTCAAAATATTTCTTGGCTTCAACAGTCCACTTAATTCCTGCACCTTTCTTTAGCATGTTAGTCATTTTCCTAAGGTGCTCAGCTAGGTTGGGAATGAATCTCCTAAGGAAATTGATCTTCCCAATGAAGGACTGTAATTCTTTGATGTTTCTCAGGTGTGTGATTTGAAGTATCCCCTCAACTCTTTGTGGGTCTATCCTAATCCCTTTCTCAGATATAATGTGACCAAGAAGTTTACCTTCTTGCAGCGCAAAAACAGTTTTCTTAGGATTTGAGGACAGACCGTACCTTCTACATTTTTTGAAAACTTTCCTCAGATGTTTGAGATGTTCTTCCTCAGTTTTGGAATATATTGTCAAGTCATCCAAGTAGATAAATATGAAGTGTCCTTTCTCATCTGAGAACGCTATGTCCATTGCTCTTTGGAAGGTGGCTCCAACATTCATCAATCCAAAAGGCATTTTCACATACATGAAGGTGCCCCATGGAGTGGTAAAAGCTGTTTTGAGTTGATCTTCTGGGAGTACCAACACTTGGTTATAACCCGAAAAGCCATCTAGCAGGGAGATTCTCTTTGAGCCCACTACCTTCTGTAGGATATTTTCCATTCTAGGCAAAGGATAATTGTCTTTTAGTAAGGCTCTGTTGAGATTTCGGAAATATATACACAATCTGATCTCCCCTGTTTTCTTCCTCACAGCCACTAAGTTTGATACCCAATCAGAGAACCTTACAGGAACTATTATGCCTGCCTCATACATCTTTTTAATCTCGTTTTCAACTATAGGAATTTTTTTTGGATTGATTCTGAGGAGTTCTTGTCTGAAAGGCTTCTGATTTTCCTTCAAGGGTATCTTGTGTTGTATGATGTTGGTGTCATATGCCTTTAAGTCTTCATATCTCCATGCAAACACATCAATGAATTCCTTAAACAGGTCAATGTATTTCTTCTTCATGTCTGCAGGCACAAACTTAGCTAGTTTAATCATTTTGGGCTTATCTTAAGTGCCAATGTTGCATTCTTCTATATCTGAGTCTGCATGTTCTATAGTGGGCTTTTTTGCTACATCATCAAAGTCAAAAAGGTCCTCCAAGGGTGCTAGGCCTCTGGGTATATTCTTGTCTTTGGCCTGCAGCACCTCTATCTCTTCGCTATCTGTGTTTCCACATTTTTCGGTTGGATTTCCAGTTTCTTCATTCAGGGTGTTTATCTCTATGTTATAGGGTGTTGCTTGTTCATCTGGGGGATCCTCACTTGGGCAGCTGTCATCAGATTTTGAGTCGGAATCAGAAAATGCAAACTCATTTCTGCCCACCAGAAAATCTTCAATCTGTTTGTCTCCTTCAAAGACCTACCAATATTTTTCGTTGTCTAGCACTGTAGGTCTAAACTTGGTCTGAATGATGATTTTTTGGTCAGGGGGAGTCTTAGGATATGAACTAGCCAGGCAAGCTAATCTGTTAGCAATAACGTTTTGACTCCTGGGAACAAACACCAATTCATATTCCATGAAAGTTTTCAATATATCCATGGCATCGTTCCTATATGCCCTCAGTCTAGGTTTTTTTGCTGCGTATTCACCATTCACTTGTTTGATAACTAACTCAGAGTCTCCTAGCATAGTTACTCTACGAGCTCCTAAATTTTTCAATAGATTTTAGCCCAGGATAAGAGCCTCATACTCTGCAATATTATTTGTGCATTTGAAGTGCAGATTGACAGCATGGCTCTCTGCATAATCACTCTCTACGTTACGTAACCACACCCCTGCTCTGGCAGTTTTCCTAGTACAGGATCCATCAAAATTCATTTCCCACAGGGGTTCGCCATTATATTGCGTTGTGGGGTCTGTGTTAGGTTGTGAATTGTCTTGTTCTTCGCGTGGTGGGTAGGTTTGAGGAGAGTGAATGATAGGTTGAATGCATTGTGTTTCATGTTTACTTTGAGTTTCATTTTGAGTACTCTGCCCATGGTTTTCTTCATCGTATTCCTCCAGAGTAGCCATTATTTTTACGTTCATGGGCTCGGTTCTGTCCTTTGCGCTTCCGTTTCCTGATTCTGGTTCTCCTACAGATTGGTAATTGTACAGGATGAATGAATCCAGATCTGTATGCACAGAGTATAAAGGGGAGTTTTCAGGCTTCTCGAGGCTACTGACTAGGAATTTCATTTGGGACTCCCTATATAGTCTTCTAAGTTGGCCAAATATAGGGACAGTGGCATATGAGCAATCCATCTGCATTGTCCCTTGCAGTTTGGCTCCCCATGATCTAGATAGTAACATGCCATATTTAGGTGGCACATCTACCACCACAACGTCCATGACCATACACTTAGCAAGAATCTGGGTGAGGCTTACACACAAGTCTTTGATTAGACCTAGGCATTTTACTCTTCTAGAGTCAAACGAATAAAAATCTTTGTAAGGGTGGGTTATCTCTAGGCCTAATCTTTCCATCACCACCTTAGGCATTAAACTGTGTGATGCTCCAGAATCATGCATGGCATTGTGGAGTATTTTTTCATGAATGTTGAGACTGATATAAAAAGGTGGAACTACCCCTTCCTGAAACTTTCCCTCAATCTTTGGACCAAACAAGAGGGCAGGTTGCTCATCACTCAAATTCACAATGTTTTTTTTTCTCCCAGATTCAACACTCTCAAAATTTGGCCTTTATATACATCCAGAGTGACCAGCTCAGATAATGGTACAGAGATTTTGATTTTTTCAATCTCACTCTCTAAATTGAAAGTGGACTGGGTCTTTGGAGTGCTTAACTCTGTTTTATTTGCTACTGCCTTAGTAGCTGAATCAGTTTGTGATTTCTCACTATGTACAGGGTTAGGAATCGTTTTATCAGGAGCACTAACTGAAGTGCTAGTGCTGCTGGTTGGTTGGCTTTGTTTTTCAGTGTCTTGGTTGTCTTTTTCCTTATTTTTTCCAGAACTTTCAGCTATTATTTTATTACTCTCAGCAATTGCTTTAGAAGATTTCTCAGGTATTTTCTTATTGGTAATCTCAGGAGTTTTTGGTTTGGAAGTGTCTAGATTCTTTTTTCTCCTAAGTTCATATTGTTCTCTGACCTGCATGATGGCATTTTCAAATCCAAGTCTGTAATCCTCAGACTCTGACCACTCCTCATCCCAATATGTGGATGAGGGTTGATCTTCCTCTGTGGGATAGCCATGAACTGAATTTTCTATTTCAAACATGTTTTTTTCATTCCCTCTAGACTCTTCTATGATTCCCTCATCTTCATCAAGAAAGTTTTGGAATGGGGGAACAACTTGTTGGTCTGACTCTCTTTGTCTGTTGGGAGTGGTATTGTTTCTCCTAAAGTTTTGGTTCTGATTTTGGTTTCTGTTTTGATTGCCGACTGTGACAACCATTTTTTCCATCATTTGTTGCAGCTTCTCCACGTTCTTAGATAATCTATCATAATTGGGATCAGATGTGGAGGCTACATTGTCATCTCTATATGTTACTCTCTTTTCAGCTCTCAATCTTGCCCTCTTTTCCATCAAGTTTTCTTCTATAGTTATCGCTCCTTTCTGCATGTCTTCCAATGTGTTATACTCTTTATCTCTAAGCTCATAGGCCATGTCAGCATCAAATCCATCAGGATATTTGGCTAGGGCCATACCTTGAAGAGGTTTCATGTGTGGAGGGAGAGCATTGTAAATGCTGTTGAATCTAGTGGTGTAATCATGGACGCTCTCTCCCACGTTCCTCTTAAGGGTCATGTAGTCTGCTAGGAGCTGGAAAGGGTTTTCCCCAACTTCCCATTTGTTTATGAAGGTTTGATATAACGCAGGGAGATCTTGGATATTGCCAGGAGGTAAAATTTTAAACCATTTCTTTACATCACCCCCTAAGCTTTGGGAAAAGATTCTCATTTTGATTGTTTCATCATCAATTTCCATATAGTCAAAAGAATCCTCCATCTTATCTACATGTTGCTGGGCTGTGATGGATTCTTTAGCAGTGAAGTGTGGTATTTTTGACTGATAATCATTGGGTAAGGGTAACAAGGGTTGAGGTAAAACCAGAGGTGTATACCAGGTTGCCATGATAATGTTCTGATGGGGTACAGGGTTAACTTGAGCAGCTGGTATATGGATGACAGGGATATTAGGACCAGCAGAAGTTTGTTGAGAAGATCTAGGGTGGGAGAGCCCCAAGTTTTGAATGAAGTGGATATCAGGTGGTGTAGATGGAGGGGTTCCTCTGTCTCTAGTGTGTTGACCACTATGAGATGGTGAACTATGAAACTCAGGTTCTGGCTGGTCTAGATGATTGAATGACCTAGTCCTTGGTAGTCTATTAGGTAGGTATAGGTCAGGGAGAAAATGTGATAGAGCTGTTAGGTCTTCTCGTGCAGAGTTAGCTCTATGAATGTGACTAGAAATAGTTGGTCCTTCAAGTGCATGAGATCCTTTGATGATTCTCTCAGGGTTATCAACTATTTCAGGTGGGTTTGGGTTAGGATATGCTCTTGTATAGAAGTTTCTTGAAGCCAGAATGTTGCCTTTCAACCAAGAGCTAACCCTACTTGATTTTCCTATTGTGGTTGATGTTGTTTAAAAGGCTAGTCTCCCAGTGGAGTCTTATGTGAAACCAAGATAATCAGCAGGCCTACTGATCACCAGTGGAGTCTTTGAAACGTTTATGGAGCCTTGGAGTCACCAGGTGGAAGGTTTGAGATGTTTTGGGAGGGTACACTGTCCACCACAGTGCTTGTGGGATGTCCTCTTTCAAGGATATCTTCACAACACAGCAAAATCTAACCAGAGATTGAATGGGAGGGCATTTACCAGATGTGTCACCTCAGAGAGAGTGTGAGATCCGGAGGCTACCTGGCCCTTTCCAGACTCTGTCCAAGAGTATGGGGAAGCACAAAAATGGTGTAGAGGTTGATGTGAAGATAGAATCTGTTTAAATGCCAACCTAACGAGATATTGTAGGTATTTTTAATGCTTAAGGATGCTTAAGGTGTAATGCAATCAGTTTCCCCAGTGAAGTCGCGATTATGTTGGGGTTCCCGTGTTTTGGCCAGATTGGCAAGACCAAAAGATGAGACAACATCAGAACCACTTTCAGACTTAGGATCTAGCCCTCCTAGGTCCAGAGAGGGATCTCTCTATATGAGTCAAAGTGTATGTCTTTGAGGCTCTAAGTTATGATTTTAGGCTAGTTATATGCACAGGGTTTGTTTACTTGATTAAGAGTTTGGTTGTTGGGAATCAAGAAGGAAGAGTTCATCATGAGACAGGACTGGGAAAAGAAGAATTTAGGCAAAGGAGAGATAATCCAGAGAAAACCAAGTCCATTGGGTAATGGAGTCAAGAAAGGATTTACTTGCTATCAATATGCAAGCTTTCAGTTGGGCTAGTCATCTAAAGCCTTGGATCCTAAAGTGATAGGGTGGTATGGGACATTAAGGACCGAGAGTGAAGGGGGGAGAACTAACTAATCCCATCTATAGATCAGGTCAGAGGTCATTTAACTCTAGACCTGCTTGGACAAAATCAAAGGCAGCACAAGGGAACTTGGAAAGGCTTAATCAGAATGGAAAGATCCTAGTGAGGCAGATACAGGGTTCTAGACCTCCCATTGTTCTCAACACATTCCATTAAATCCTAACAAGAACATCTAAAACAAATTCTGTTAATTCATACATCAGCTAGTAGGCAACAACATCCACTACACAGGTCAAATCAATTGAAATCAATCTTTAGATAAACACATTAAGCAGAAAACATAAAGGGCTGGGAGAGAAACAACATAAGGCACCTAACAAGGGTGAATCTTATGCCAAATTTCTGATGTGAGCCAGATGAAATGAAATGAAATGGAAATAAACACAGAGATAGAAAAACATCACCGCAGCTTTAGATCAGGATCTAATGAAATGTGCTTATCATATTAAACATCAACACCAATCAGGTACAACATAGCCAATAGCTTGGTCATTCAGTTTGAATACATCTTCCTCAGCCTATCTTACAACTATACACATAGAACTTATCTCAAGAGAAACTTCTTGCACCTCTCTGCTATCTCATCAACAACCTTTACAACAATTTTTTCATAGTTTTTATAGTTGAAAAAGAGCAGAGGAAGTAGGTAGAACACTAAATATAACATTAAACTCAGAAAAGAAGGGGAGGGCCGAAGCCCATTCTGTTTTAAACTCTGAGCATTAATTTTTGGCACTCTTTGTAGAAAAGAATGATCTTTGTTAGGCTTCATTGATTCCAGATAAGTCTCTGATGCATTCTGGTTCGTTGTACTTTGTGGTACCCTTGGTGAATAAAAAAAATGGCAATGAAAAACGGGATGGTCCGCCATACTTGAGCAAAAAATTCTCTGATATCCTTGGACTGCGTTCCGAGCGGGGATCTCCTCTGGAGCATGGCATAAAATCAAATAGTATGGGAAATCTGTCCTTCTTCGGAAGAAGACATTCTGCTGGCATGGAAACCCGCCCTTCATTAAATTCCTTGCCTCTGTCAGTGGAAAAATTACTGCTGCATCCATACTGTGTAGTTATGGCAGCGTTTCAACTCTTGTACTCTGCAGAAACTCACAACTGTGTGTAGACAATCAATGCATTGGAAGACTGGTGGAGCGAAGGGTGAAAAATATGATAGCGTGGCGGTAGGAAGGTGGCTTTTACTAAACAATGGTGACAAAATGTAATGAACTGGTGAAGACTCATGAATAATAGGGTTTGATGGCAGAATGCATCACAGACCATTAGATCGCAGCCTGGGAGTGAAGATCAACGATGGGGGTCGAGTAGCGGAATGATATATGAAAATGGGCGAAACAACTGTGAAACATAAGACTTTAGACTTCGAACAAAATACAAAGAAGTGTGAAGGGAATGCAGTGAAATGCGATGAGGTGGGACCCAGCTGAAGGCGGATGGCGATCAGATCTCAACCATTGGATCTTAGACCCAATGGACGGTCAAGGCTTAGTCGGAGAATCGCAATCGCGATGGACGAGAGGGATGCACACTTATAGCTTCCGATTGCGATCGATGAAGGGGATAGGATTGGGAAGTGTGAGGCGACTGGCGGGGTGCGATGAAGCACCAACCGTCCGATTTGGAGGCAGACCGACAGCGGAGGAGAAATCGGGAGATGCGAAGGGTCGCACGTCTGGGAATTGCGATTGCGAATGGGCGGGGGGCGCGATTGAGCGCTGGCCATTAGATCTGGGGACCAGATCAATAGCTCACACCAAATCGGAGAGGATAAGCGATGGCCGCAAGTGCGATGGAGGATTTTCAACGTGATCCGATCGCATCGTAAATGTTTGCGATGGATCGATCGAACGAACAAGTGAAAATGCGATCATGCGATGAGTGCGATATGCGATCAGCTCAGATCAGATCACATCGCAAATATTCGCAATGATAACAGTGGTGGGTTACATATTATATAACATAAACTTTACAATAGAGTTTATTTGTAATACATGGCGGGGTATGGAAAGGGGAAGTGGTTATAAAGGATTTGGAAAGAAATTAAAGGGGATTTTGGGGGGATTTGAAGGGTAAGAAAGGAAATAAGGGGAAAGGGAGATAGGCCTTTTAGCATTTCTTCACAAACATAGAGGTTTTATAATGGAAATCAGCAGAGGGGACTTTATCAAAGGACAAAAGGCACAAGGAGGCTTCAAGGATGATGTGTTTCCAAAGGAAATGCATTCCTTGTAGGCTCAAAAACATTTAGCCCCCTGCTTGCTTGTCAAAAATTTATAGGGGGCCTAACACACATTAGAAGCTCCCTTCTAGAACTGAGCAGTCCCTCTTGGAGATGCATTGAACTTAGACAACACAGTTGATTTGGTCAAGGT